>SJYX01014538.1:59343-116799 GCA_006410675.1 Oreotragus oreotragus | reverse complement strand
GGCCACACTGCACAACATGTGGGATCTTATTTCCTCAACTAGGGGTCAAACCCATGCCCTCTGCAGTGGCAACATGGAGTCTTAACCACTGGATCTCCAGGGAAGTTCCTGCTAAGTCTTTTTTTGATGAATGAACTAATAAGCAGGATAATGAATAAATGAATAAGTTAGGAGAGCAAGAAGAAGGGGCTGGTTGGGATTAAAGATAATGCCTTTTCTCTGGGACCCAACAAGTTTGAGGAGCTGGTGGGAACTCTTGAGGACAATGTGGGTAGCAGTGTTCCCCCTTCTACTGTGTCTCCCTCTTCAGTTATGTTAGGCCTCTGCTGCTGCTGCTGCTGCTAAGTTGCTTCAGTCGTGTCCGACTCTGTGCGACCCCATAGACGGCAGCCTACCAGGCTCCCCGTCTCCAGGCAAGAATACTGGAGTGGGTTGCCATTTCCTTCTCCAATGCATGAAGGTGAAAAATGAAAGTGAAGTCCCTCAGTCGTGTCCGACTTCAAGACCCCATGGACTGCAGCCTACCAGGCTCCTCCATCCATGGGATTTTCCAGGCAAGAATACTGGAAGGGTTTAAATAATAACATATAAAATAATAACATGGGGGAGGGGCTCCAGCCTGTGGTGAGTTGGGGGATGTTTGTGCTCAGGCAGAGGGAACAATTCTGACCTCACAAGCTCCCAACCCAGACAGACCAATTGGTTGGATTGATGCCCCAGTCCTTCCATCACTGCTAGGGGAGGCTGCTCTCCTGACTGCACTGGGGCATGGGGTAAGGGAGGGCACTCATGGAACTGCTGGAAGAGGCTCTTGAGAGGGACAGTGTGCATCATAGTTGAGCATGGAGAGTGCAGGGGGAGGTACAGGTGTAATTCTAATACGATGGGATTTGCAGGGGCTGTACTGCAGTGCCTCCCTTCTGCTCCTCCGTGTCTCCTAGTTCATCTGGGGACTCCAGCTCCATGCCCAGAGTGACATACTGCCTTGCTGCTCACCTGAAAGTGGGGCCAGCTTGGCGGACGATGGGGGTGAGCACGCTGGGCCACTGGTGTGGGAAAGCCTGCTCTCTGAGCAGCATATTCCACCCAATGGCCTGGGCAGGGGACAGAGGGGGCCCAGTGAGGTCAGAGGGAAGAGCAGGGTCTGAAAAGTCCAGTCTGAGAGCCAGCCAGGGGAATTCTGCTGGCTGAGAGAGGAGGGCAGCTGGAGAGACTTATCTGGTTCTGCTCAGGGAAAGCCCAGGCCTGGGGAGGCCCCTTCCCCTGCTGGTAGGCAAGGTCCTGCCTGGTTAACCAGTTTTTTGTCGCCTCACATCTGTCACTGCACCGTTCTGTCTCCTAAGTGCCCACCTGCCATATTCCACACTTTCCATTTCAACCTTGCCTGTGATATCTTTACCCTACTATCAGCTGCTACCATGGCTCGGTCTCCAAGCCCTGCTACACTGGAAATTTCTGGAAGGTGAAAATTGAGACTTAGTTCTCTGTAGGTTCCCCTCAGGACCTAACGAGAGCTGGTATAAGATAGGTGTGCCATGAAACGGCACTAAGCAACTGCATAAGATTAGGTGTCCCCCTCCTTTGGGGCCCAGACCTGGGACTTCGTGGTGACCCTCGATCCCTCCCCATTCTCTGGAGCATCTTCCATTCTACCTCTGTCTCCATCCTTTGCACCTGAAGCCTTTAATTCTGTCTGTCCATCTGGACACTGACTCCCACAGCCCAGCATAGAGCTGGGCACACAAAGGGCAGGTTGATGAAGAATGTCCTTCTCCATGCTGTCCCATCCCTCAAAAGTCATACTCAAATGAGCCTGGAAAAAGGAAGAGTTCACAGGAGGGAGGGGGCCAATTTAATACTTGGCCTTGCTTACTTGGGGGCTAGCATACCACACCAGAGAAGGCAATGGCAACCCACTCCAGTACTCTTGCCTGGAAAATCCCATGGATGGAGGAGCCTGGTGGGCTGCAGTCCATGGGGTCGCTAAAAGTCGGACATGACTGAGCGACTTCACTTTCACTTTTCACTTTCATGCATTGGAGAAGGAAATGGCAACCCACTCCAGTGTTCTTGCCTGGAGAATCCCAGGGACAGAGGAGCCTGGTAGGCTGCCGTCTATGGGATCGCACAGAGTCGGACACAACTGAAGTGACTTAGCACCTTAGCAGCAGCATACCACACACCCCTTCTTCACCTCCATGCCCAGACCTCCCAGCTCTGACCTCTCCACAATCTTGCAACACTAAAAAACCGGTCTGAAGATGAGAAAAGGATAGACAAGGAAGAATCTATGGGTTACCAGAGGCCCTCTCTCTCCCTGCATCCCTAGGACTCTCCCACCCACGCTGGCTCTCCCTTCACCTACTTAAGCCTGCTGTCCCCTACCCAGTCTGATAGTTCCCGGCCCTGCCCCCACCTTCGATAGGGGAGTTGATGAGGATGACTCGGCCCATGGGCGATGAGGCTCGGATTCCACGGGGGGGTCCATTCAGCAGCCGTTGCTTTCTCAGCAGGTATCGAGTTGCAGAGCCCGACTCGCTGCCCAGGTGGCCTCGGGAGGAGAGGGAGCTCAGAGAGCTGGAGCTTAGGTCTCCAAGACCCAGCGGGTCGAAGCCCACTGCAAAACCATGTGCCATGTTGGCTAGATTGGGGTGGCACCTTGCAGGTCCAGAAGGAACCTGCTGACCCTCAAGAGGAGGGCCCCCCACGCCTGGGGCTCCATGAGCCTTCTGTGCCAACAAGGGTCTCAAGGACTGGGAGACCCCAACCTCCGCTGCTTCTCAGGAGTGTGTGCTCCAGGCCTGCACAGGGAGAGCAAGGATTGGGGAAGGGGTGTAAATGCTGCCCCTGCTGTCCCCCAGGACCTCCACCCCCTCCTCCCTGGCTTGAGCATCCTGTTCAACCCTTAGGTCTCTCACCTCTCCCACCTCTGGCTAGAGAACTGCCCATTTCAGGCACCATCGTGGACTTTGGAGCCATTTATACCACAAGGTGGGTAAGAACCTCTCTTTTACCCCTTGTTCCTGCTCTCAGCTGAGTCATCTACTCAGGTAGATCTCCAGTCCTCAGTAGAGGTTGAGAGAGTGGAGATGGGATTATTGCCGGCCCTAGGGCTGCAAGCCGGAGAAGGCAATGGCATCCCACTCCAGTACTCTTGCCTGGAAAATCCCATGGATGGAGGAGCCTGGTAGGCTGCAGTCCATGGGGTCGCTAAGAGTCGGATACGACTCAGCGACATCACTTTCACTTTTCACTTTCATGCATTGGAGGAGGAAAAGGCAACCCACTCCAGTGTTCTTGCCTGGAGAATCCCAGAGATGGGGGAGCCTGGTGGGCTGCCGTCTATGGGGTCGCACAGAGTCGGACACGATTGAAGTGACTTAGCAGCAGGGCTGCAAGCACTGTGAGAGATTTGGGCCGGAACAGTTCACTGCACCACCTCTCCTGTGTATGTGGGCTGGGGGCCAGTCCCAGGGGCTAGGGCCTCCAGAACCTGGGACAGCTGCAGCCAAGGGCCCCAAAGATCTCCAAGCCCCAGGCTGCAGTCTCCTCTGTCCCCACTTCCCTTGGGTCTAAAGAGGTGCATGAACCTCTCCCAGCCTTGGGGACGGGACCAGCTGCTGAGAATTCCACAACATCCCACGCAAAACCTCGGGCCAAATCCCGCATAGCAGTTCCAGCAGCCCACCCCCGGGCTCCATCCTTCCCGTCCCCCCTCACCTGCTCGCGCTTGCTGCAGCTCCCGGCCTCTCCCGCTTGCGGGCGCGAAAAGAGAGCAGCGGCTGGGGAATCCCCGCCCACGCCCCGCCGAGTCTGCAGGAATAGGGCTGGCCCGCTCAGCCTCGGGCTCCCATTGGCTGGGAAGGCCGCCAGTCACTCCCTCCCGCCACCTTTCCTGGGTGCCTGGGGATGCCGTCTGTAAACCGGATTGGGGCCGATGGGTTCTACCCGCTCCAGTTCGAGTTCTGATACCCCATCCTGCACTATGAACTTAAAGCTTGGATCTCGGCTCGCCCAGCTCCCGCTACCGGTTCGGTGCAGGCGAGCCTAGAACCGCTTCGTCTCCAGGCCGAATCAGCTACTTACTGCTGCTGTCACTTCAATCGTGTCCGACTCTGTGTGACCCGATAGACGGCAGCCCACCAGGCTCCCCCATCCCTGGGATTCTCCAGGCAAGAATACTGGAGTGGGTTGCCATTTCCTTCTCCAATGCATGAAAGAGAAAAGTGAAAGTGAAGTCGCTCAGTCTGTCCGACTGTTAGCGACCCCATGGACTGCAGCCCACCAGGCTACTCCGTCCATTGGATTTTCCAGGCAAGAGTACTGGGGTAGGGTGCCATTGCCTTCCCGCAGCTACTTACTAGGGCTCATGAAATTGCCACCTCTCTGCGGTCACCCCTGAGGCCTCAGCGAGGGAATGTCACCTGGGCAGAGAGAGGCGTGAACCTGCAGTGGGCAGGAGCTCGAGCTGGAGCCTCAGTTTGCGGCATGGATGTTCTGTATGATGACTGAGGTGTGTATGTTTGAACGCTGCCTTCACATGCATCCTCCTTCTATGTCAGAAAGTGTCTCTCTGGCCTTCCAGTTCTGGAAAGGACGCATAGCAGGGAAGCTGGTTTCAGGCCACCAGAAGGAGGAAGAATGTCTGATCCACTTGCTTGATGCAGACAGAGGTACCTTGAGCTTTCTGCCCCTTCACCTCCGGGACAGGGCCAGGGGCCAGGGTCTGTGATGCAGGGATAGGGACTGGAGTCATAAGGAAACGGGACCCAGAGGAGCTAGAGGTTACAGAGGGGAGGATAGAAGATACAGAGGAGGAAAGGGGCGAGCACTGAAAGGACACAGGCGCGAGCAGAACTGGACTGTGAGGGGGTAAGAATGTCCAGATCCTGCGAGAGGACCTTATGGGAACCGGGGTAGGAGCCCAGGGGACCAAGTAGGCAAAGGCCACGGCCAAGGTAGCCATCAAGTAAACAAGCCTGGAGGTAACCCGAGTCCCTCTGGGCGCACCGTCAGAGGATGCCCCTCCCCGCCGCCTGCCTTCTCCGGGGGGCACCTAGACCCCTTGGGCAGAGGCCGGGTGCCTCCCGAGGCCAGCCAAGGGAATGCAACTAAACGCGGCAGCTCCTCCCCTCCTCTTTCGCGCTGGGACGCGGCCAGGACTGATTTCCGAGCCCGGATTGGCTCTGGTAGGCTGCGAGGGCTGGGTCTCGGTAGCCAGGGCTGGGGGCGTCGCCCTTAAAAGACACTCATCGCCCCCAGGCCCTGCCAATCCGTAGCCTCGGGCGGAGCCCTCGCCTCTCAAGCCGGTGAGCGTCACGCGTGACGTTACGCGTGATGGATGTGAAGGCGGGGCGGGGGGAAGCGCGGAGAGGAAGGCGAGTTTGAGAGCTGCAGAACCGCGGAGCCCAGGAGCTCAGGAGCCCAGGAAAGCGTGAGTGCTCGCTGTGCCGGGTGGGGTTCGGGGGTCAGGGGAGCAGAGGGTTGAGGGCTGGGAGTCAGAAAGGGAAGCTGCCCCTGTCCTATAGGATTCAGAATCTTCAGCTCTTGGGGCACAGGGGAGGTTGGTTAGGGAGGGAGTGGGACTCTGTGTGGTCACACATTCAAGTGTCTGCAGCTGATGGATGTAGGCTCTGTGTATGTAAGAAAGTATCGGTCTTGGTGTGCAGGGTGTGTCCACCCTGTCTGCAGCTCTGTGTAGGGCGAGTATGCTAGTGTCTCTGTGTGTGGGTATGTGAATGTGAGTGTGTGAGAGGGGAGGGTGTGTCTGCCTGTGAGGAAGTGTGGTTGGAGAGGATTAGTCATTTTGTAGGATTTTGCCCAACATGGCCAGATGGCTGCTTCAGGCTTTCCTCTGTATGCCAAGTGAAGGGGTCACTTACTGAATCCTGCTCCTTTAGAGGCAGGTGGCTCAGAAAGAGGTGAGTGGGTGTCCATGCCAGCCCTGCCCACCTGGGGAATAAGGAGGACTTTGGGCAATTCAGTGTGGTTGAGGAAGATGGGTCTGGAGAGGGAGCTTGTGGATGCCTGCGAACACACTGGCTGGCTGGCAGCAGTCCCCTGTTTGGGACTCGGAATAGGTGAGCCCTGGAGCTGTTGAGCCCCTCCTCTCCTCCATTTAGGGCCTGGAGTGTGGTACAGCTTATGCCATTTTTCCAAACAGCCTCGGGTGTTTGTATGTAGGTTTCAAAGCAACTGGGGCCGAAAGCCGACATGAATGTGGATGTGTGATGCATATAATCTGCATTTTTGTGCATGCAGAGCACAAGAGTAGCTGCATGGGATTAGTTGCTGCTCACGTCAACCACACACGTGTAAATCCTCACTCATGAAAATCTGCAGCAGGCCAGAGCACAAGGACATCTGCTTTCCTGGCCCTGTTCCCTCCTGTTCCCTCCTCCAGTGGCTGTAGGTCCCTGGGCTGGAACATTGCCTAGAGAACAGCTCCTTCCCCGCTTGCTTACCTATCTGGAGTTACCTTGAGCTCTAGAAGGACTGGCAATAGGCCCAGGGATAAGGGCAGCACCACCGAAGTCTCCCCCATGTGGAGCCCTTGATCCCCTCCTTGGAGTCCTCTGACTTTGGTCCCTGCCCTGCAGAAAATGGGTGAGTTGCCCTTAGATATCAATATCCAGGAACCTCGCTGGGACCAAAGCACTTTCCTAGGCAGAGCCCGGCACTTCTTCACCGTGACGGACCCCCGAAATCTGCTGCTGTCTGGGGCACAGCTAGAAGCTTCCCGGAACATCGTGCAGAACTACAGGTGACCCCTGACCCCATCTGACCCAGGGGCTCGTTCCCTGCTATTCATACAGTACTTTCTGTACCTATCTCCTCTCACGTGCGCGGGACCCTGTTCTCCTCCACCTCCTCACTCCTTGACTCTATCTGTCGGAATCACTGACAACTAAGACACAGAACTTCAGCCCAGAGGATTTCAGGGTGTTTGGGTAGAGGAGGTGGTGTTGACATTTATGGGTAGGGGGCTGTTCTATGCTTCACAAACCCTCTACAGGACCTGTTCCTCTGCTGGGCCACCCTCTGCAAGGATGGAGGGGGTCAAAGATGAGTCCCAAGAAATTAGGAGGGCAGCCTCCTTGCTTCCAAGAGGAAAAACCCTCCGAGGACCCCAGTCATTTTTGACCCATTGGAAACCACCATGACCCATGACCTAGCATTAGACAGAAACAGAAGGGCACCCCTCTTTGTGTGGCCAGAAGGGAAATAGAAATAGGAGCCCTCTTTCTGGAAGATTTGATTCTTCCCCAGAGACAAGGAGCTCGTTTGTTCGGAGATTGGGAGCCAGAGTGTCTGGTCCTCTGCCCAGATCACCCATGAGCTGAGTGGGCAGGGCTTGGGAGGGTGGATCTGCCCCCTAGAATTGCCTGTCAGCTCCTTGCCAACTTCTGCAGGGCTGGCGTGATAACGCCAGGGCTCACCGAGGACCAGCTGTGGAGGGCCAAGTACGTATACGACTCCGCCTTCCATCCAGACACAGGAGAAAAGGTGGTCCTGATTGGCCGCATGTCAGCGCAGGTGCCCATGAACATGACCATCACCGGCTGCATGCTCATTTTCTACAGGCAGGTCCTATCTTGTATGTCTCCTCCCTGGTACTCTGTTCAGGCTAGAGGGTAACCTGATGATTAGGCAGGTCCTTTCTGGGCCAGTTTGGGCAGAAAATAGTGGGTGGCTGAGAGCTTGTATTAGAATCTCTTCCATTCCTCAAAACTCGGGTGTGTTTGTGTAAGGAAGGTCATGCACAGGTCATCAGAGCAGGTTCTGGGGTCATCACCGGGGCCCTTCTTGAGGGTTTGAAGATAACCTTTGGGGTTTTATTGTCAGTGTTCAGGGATGTGGGACACTGTGGAAATAAGTGCCTTTGTTCCCTCAGGAAGACCCCAACCGTGGTGTTCTGGCAGTGGCTGAATCAGTCCTTCAATGCCGTCGTGAACTACTCCAACCGCAGTGGTGACGCTCCCATCACTGTGGGGTGAGAGCTCACCCCAGGGGCTCTTCTCTTGGGCCTCCATTTCTCTCTCTTGTCCTCCCGGGCCTGTGCAGCCCATGGCTCAATGCCCTCCTCTCAGCCAGTCCCCTACTCACTTTCCTGGCCTGACTGATGGTGTGAGGTCTTCTTGTATATGCTTTGGGGGACCCAGCCCTCTTCAAGTGGAGGGATTGGGGCTTCTAGACAGGTCTACACTAGAGCAAGGGAGATGCTTCTCTGCAGTGAGGCCAGCCTCCCACACCTCAGTTACTGAGGATTTGGCGTGTCCCTGAAGCAAAGAGCCACATGCTGGGTTGTTCATTTCCACCTCATTTCCTGGCTCTGCTACCCACAGGCAGCTGGGAACGGCGTACGTGAGTGCCACCACCGGGGCTGTGGCCACGGCCCTGGGACTCAAATCCCTGACCAAGGTAAATGCCCCCCATTCGCTCTTTATGTACCTCCTTCTTCCCTTTCCCCTCCACCCAACCTACAGGCTCCCGGTGACTCTCCTCGGAGTTCCCCGCCACCCTATGGCCCTTAGGGCCACTCAGTGACAGCTTTCCTCCCCCAGCATCTTCCCCCACTGGTTGGCAGATTTGTGCCCTTTGCAGCTGTTGCGGCTGCCAACTGCATCAACATCCCCCTGATGAGGCAAAGGTGAGTGGCCCCTGCTTCTGGCATGTGCATGCAGAGTGCTTGTAGGCATACCACCTGGCCATGCAAACTGCCGGGCCTAGTCTCCATCTGGTGCTGGGAGGATGCTGGGGTGGGAGAACCAGCCTTTGAATCTAGGCTGTCTGAGGGGACCCCAGGGACCAGCTGCCTGTGATCTGATCCCTACCCCTTTCCCTTCTCAGGGAGCTGCAGGTGGGCATCCCAGTGACCAATGAACAGGGTCAGAGGCTTGGCCATTCCGTGGCTGCAGCCAAACAAGGAATCTTCCAGGTGGTGATATCAAGAATCTGCATGGCGATTCCTGCCATGGGTGAGGCAGGAGTGGCTCCTTGGGGCACGGGAGGCCCTAAGAGAAGGGATGCCATTATCCAGGGGGTGTGAGGACTCTGGGAGCTATAAGATTCTGGGGAGAGTGGGAGGAGCTGCTAATGGGAATCACCCCTTCCTGAGGGCCCTGCCTTTCACTCCATTCACTCCCTCCTTCCCTGCCCTGCTCTTCCCTCAGCTATTCCCCCGGTGATCATGGACACCCTGGAGAAGAAAGACTTCCTGAAGGTAGGTCACTTTCATCTTTCCCATGCTGGAAGTAGTGGTGCCTGGGGGCAGAATTGACCAGTCCCCAACCTCCTCTGCAGCCTGACCTAAGCCTAAGACTTGCCACCTCTCTGCACCCCGTACTCCCCTTCCCTCTTCATTAATTCATTCAGCAAGACTAAATTGAACTGGAGTGAAGGAGCACTGAGGGTGCAGGAGGAGAAGGGCAGGAAAGGAAAGGGTTTCTGTCCTGAAGGAAGCTGGTGTCACTCCAGAGACACACATAGGGAGGGACCCTCACAGTCACACCTGGTATCCTGAACAGGACAGAACATCCCATAGTTTACAATATAAGCTCTGACTCATTTGATGAATCCTTTATTCGCAAATATTTATTGAGTGCCAACTATACACACACACACACACAGCAACAGATTGGTGGTCTCTGTGGCTGGAGCAAATCAAGAAGGGTGTGCAGAGCAGGAGGTGTGTTTGGAAATGGACAGACTCATGCAGTGGGATGGGAGGGAGGGAGTGGAGGATTAGAGAAGGCTTCCTGGAGAAACCCTCCGGGAGGAAGTATAGGAAGTGATTCTGAGAGGTAAGGGTTAGGATGGTATGCTAGGGAGGGTGTCGGCAAGCATGCCTGGCTGGAGTGGGAGGCGGCCAATCACTGTTATGGGATTGGGGGAAAGAAAAGGGCCATATATCCGAGGCTTAAAGGTAGAGCTGATGGGATAGAACCACTGTGGTATGGGTATACGGGTGAGGGGGCAGGGGATACACACTTATATTCTCTTTCCCCCCATAGCGCCGCCCCTGGCTGGGGGCCCCACTGCAGATGGGCCTGGTGGGCTTCTGGTAAGTCTGCAGGAAGACAGCTAGAGTGTGTGCCAGTGTCCTTTCTGTGGTAAATGTGGGTGGGTATTATTGCTTTTAAGCTATTTATATATGTCATTCATTCATACAGTCAGTAGGGGTCTTGGACACCTGTAGAGCATACGTGTGTGTGTTAAGGGGTGAGGTCTGTTCTTGAAGGTCAAGAGTCTAGTCGAAGGGGTCCCACATCCACCATGGAAATAAGCCTTTTGGTGCCATCTCAGAGTTCGATGCACATTTAATTCCTGGTTCTGTCACTGGCTGTGGCGCTCTGGATCACTGCTCTGGAGGCTCCTTCCTCAGCCAGAATGTACTGTCATCTGTCATCGCTGGCTTTAGTCGGTTTCCACCCGTAGGGGCTGTCTCCAGAGAGGGTGGGGGACTGCGAGGGAACACTCTTAGATCAGCGCTTCACAAACCTCTCTAACACTCTTCTCCCTCAGCCTGGTATTTGCCACCCCGCTGTGCTGTGCCCTGTTCCCCCAGAGAAGGTAAGTGTTGTCCCTGGGCTTGGCTGGGGCTTTGGACAGATCCATAGGGTTGTAAAGAGTTGGACACGACAGAAGGACTAACACGTTCACTTCCACTTTTCCACACCTGTGGTAGCAGCTGACCTTAGGTCCCATCAGTGTGTTCCAGGAAGGGGCCTGGTGGGCATTCAGCTTCTCCTGGGGGTGAGGGAATGACTGTGATCTGGGTGGGCCTCTGGCAGTTGGAGGAGAAGATTCTGCAGCCTGGGAGGGTGAGGGATGGTGGTCCCTGAGCGTGAGGGGTGGTCTCAGGAGACACTCAGCCAGCCTGCTCTTCTGTTATAGCTCCATACACGTGAACAGGCTGGAGCCGGAGCTGAGAGCTCAGATTCAGGAGCGAAACCCCAGGATCGAAGTGGTTTACTACAACAAGGGGCTCTGAGGCAGGTCAGCCCCTGACCTCCTTCCTCGCCTCCTTGGGCTGCTGCTTAGTGGAGCCTTGCCATCCTTGCTGCTTTCTATCTACCTGGTGCTGGGCAGAGGGCTTGGTGGGGGAGCAGCCATTGAGACCAGCGATCCATTCGGCTGAGAGGTACCCCCATAAGCCTTTTCCTCTCCTCTGATTTCAAAAGGCAGGGTCACATAATCCCTTTCTCCTACGCTAGTATGTCTGTGTATGTACATAAGTGATAATGTGTGTGTGTACAGGCTGTCCTGGGATGTCCTCATGTCTGGCTTCCCTTCTTGGCTATCTGCCAGCCAGGGTACAGGGCTTTCTTGCCTAAACAGTTTCACCAGCCAGGTCATTTCTGATGGGACCTTGCCCCTTCTGGACATAGGAGCCCCAGGATCTCACAACAGAGATTGAAGGACATTTAGCAGGTCAAACTGGGCTGAATCCTTCAGATTTCTGCTTTCTGGCTCCCAGAGCTGACTCGAGATCTGAGCTGGCAGAGGAGGACGTGTGGGGATAAGGGAGGCAGGGGGCTTTGTCCCATCCCCCACATCCTGGAATGGGTCATTTCCTCTCCTCTTCTCTATAGAACAAAGGAGTCTCAGCATCCTGTACTGCTATTGCCAGCTTCCCATAGTGCTCTTTAACTCCCTGCCTCCCACTACAATTAGGCCATTTTAGGGCACAATCCCAGGAGTTCCACTCTGACATCATAACCTCAAAGCTAAATTTATAATCCCAGCACCCTCCCGTAACCAAAAAGCCATGAAGGCATAGCAAGCATTCCTTTTTAATAGCCCCCGCAGCACCCGCTGACAGAGGGAGGCAGCTGTGGGAATGGTGCTTACACTCCACAGGTGTCTGAGTGGCTGTAAGACACCTCAGGGCGACGAAGCCTGAGTGTACAATCTTAAGACAGGGGATTTTGTGTTCCGCTGATCTTGTTAGACATTCCGCAGCATCCTGATACTAGTTCCTTCTCTTTCTTGAGGGTTGGTTCTGCTCCCAGCCTCACCCCCAAGAGGCAGACGGGCCCAGGTGTTAGTGGCTGGTCTAAAGGGGAGGTGGGCTTGGGGATGGAATATGTCCTGGTGAATTCACAGAGTGAAGAGTTGGACCGTGCCTCCAACTCCTGTGACCTCTGGCTGAAGTGGGGTGAAGGCCCCAGTGAGATCCTCTAAGAGCACCTTCCTGCTTCCCGCAACCAACCGCCACCAATAATAAAAGCTATGGTGCCGTTGTTACTCAGTAAACTGAACACCTGTCTGTTTCTTCTTTGTCACTCAATTCCACGTCCTGAGTGCCAGGGAAGAGCCTCCTTTCTGCAGTCTTCTGTAGGGAGCCTTCTCTCTCCCTACAAAGTTCAAGTCTTAGTCTTTTCCCTTCCCATTTGTAGGGAGCCTCAGACCCCAGCAGAGGGCGCTCTGAGATTAGAAAAATCAATCTTCCGTCAGCATCCAGAGTACTAAAGTAGGAAGGATGCAGGTAGAGGATGGCCCCACCTCCTATTCCCTTGGAGGAGAGGGGAGCTGGGGTCGGGGACGGGGGTAGGAAGAGGCTGATCACACACCTACAAAGCAACTCAGGCTTGTTGGTTGTCTTCAGTCATTTGGCATGGGATGGGGTGGTGACCTCTAAGAGAGGAAGGCTAGAGGGATAAGGACTGCCTAGCTCCATCAGAGAAGTTGTTAGAGTGCCACACACCTCTACACACTCCTTTTTTTCCCCAACCTAAAGCTCTCACAGTAGGTTGTCAAGAGAAATCTTTAGGAATCTTTAGGACTGAATGGTCCCACAACAGCCTCAGGTGACCTGGTACCCGGCCTGAGCTCACCCATTCCTTGTGGGAAGTAGTTTATTTGATGGACAGTAGGGGGTGACGCTAGCTACTGCTCATTGAGTCCTTCCAGTCATGCCAGGCAGGCTTAATGAAACTAAGTGCATGTCTTTTGAGCTCCACAACCACCCTTGTGAGGCCAGACATATTATGTCCATTCATAGCAAGAAAAATGCAGGAAACCCATGGTTCAATCCCTGGGTTGGGAAGATCCTCTGGAGAAGGGAATGGATACCCACTCCAGTATTCTTGCCTGGAGAATTCCATGGAGAGAGGAGCCTGGCAGGTGACAGTTCATGGGTCGCAAAGAATTGGACATGACTAAGCAACTATCACTTTCACTATAGCAAGAAAACAGACTTATTTAAGACATTAAGAAAATTGCTTACAGCTATACAACTATCTGGTGGTGGAATCAGGATTCAAGCCAAGTTGAGTGACTCTGAAGCCTGTGCTATGCTTTTCCCTCACCCACCAGTTAAACTTGAGGTCATTCTTCTAGTCCTTTTGACATTCCAGGGCATCTCCTCCCTGGCCCAGTTTGTTTGCTGCTGCTGCTGCTAAGTCGCTCCAGTCGTGTCCAACTCTGTGCGTAAAAATTGACAGACCTTTTACCAAAGCCGCTGAAGAGTTTCCAAGCCTGAGGGTTTTATAACAAGGAGTATAAGCAAAGATTTCCATTCTTGATTAACTATGGGATGACAGATAACCAGTTTCAATTGCATCCTATCAGGGAACAGTGTCTCCCACCAAGCCCAGCTGGCATCCTGCGTCAAATCTTGAAACCTCTTTCTACAGTTATAGCTTTGGCCATTGGCAATCCCCTTGAAAAGAGGCTTTACACTTTACTGAAAAATCTGGGCAAAAAAAAAAAATCCACTTAGGAAGTGAGGTGCAGGAATCTTTGTAAAACAAAATCATTAAGAACATTTAGTAACAATTATTGTACTCTGCAGATAATACTGGGGAAGGCAATGGCACCCCACCCCAGTACTCTTGCCTAGAAAATCCAATGGACGGAGTAGCCTGGTGGGCTGCAGTCCATGGGGTCGCTAACAGTCGGACAGACTGAGCGACTTCACTTTCACTTTTCTCTTTCATGCATTGGAGAAGGAAATGGCAACCCACTCCAGTGTTCTTGCCTGGAGAATCCCAGGGATGGGGGAGCCTGGTGGGCTGCCGTCTATGGGGTCACACAGAGTCGGACACGACTGAAGTGACTTAGCAGCAGCAGCAGCAGCAGCTAATACTAAATCATGTTAGAGAGAAGACTGACCAGGGCACAGTGGGCCAGTTAGTAGGAAGGCTTTTCTGCCACCAAAATTCCTAGTTTTACACCAGCGTCTCAAAAAAAGTTTGGTTTAGGTTAACTTCACAGGTTCTTTAGGGGAAAATCCTAGTGAGGTATGCTTTCCAAACTACTTCCACATGCTTGGAATTTTCCTTGGAAGCTAGGATTTGGAATAGCACTTTACTCACTGGAAAGTAATCTGCCCCATTCTTGGGTCTCCTGTCTTCCTCCCAGTGCTCAGACTCTGGGAACCTTCTCTGGGAACTTGTATCAGCATCCTTGGCCCTCCTCCCCAGCCTTCTTCCTCTCTCCTGGTCCATGTTCTAAGGGGAAAAAAGGCTTGGATCTGGAGGCCTGGCTTACCCTGGCTACAAGGAGGGAGCCAGGGGCTGTTTTCCTTGGCCATTGGGGCTAATGAGGTCAACATATTTTTTTTTAATGTATATATTTCCAATGGAGGAAATTCTTTAATTCTTTCTTTAAATTAGAGGATTATTACTTCACAGTATTGTTATGGTTTTTGCTACCCATCAATGTGAATCAGGTATGTATATGTCCCTTCCCTCCTGAACTCCCCTCCCACCTCCCTCCCTATCCCAACCCCTTGAGGTCGTCACAAAACCCTGGCTTTGGGTTCCCTGCATCATATATCGAACTCCTGCTGGCTATTTTACATATGGTAATATATATATGTTGGAAATAGTGGCAGACTTTATTTTGGGGGGCTCCAAAGTCACTGCAGATGGTGACTGCAGCCATGAAAAATGCTTACTCCTTGGAAGAAAAGTTATGACAACCTAGACAGCATATTAAAAAGCAGAGACTTTACTTTGCCAACAAAGGTCCGTCTAGTCAAAGCTATGGTTTTTCCAGTAGTCATATATGGATGTGAGAGTTGGACTATAAAGCTGAGCGCCAAAGAATTGATGCTTATGAACTGTGGTGTTGGAGAAGATTCTTGAGAGTCCCTTGGACTGCAAGGAGATCCAACCAGTCCATCCTAAAAGAAATCAGTCCTGAATATTCATTGGAAGGACTGATGTTGAAGCTGCAACTCAAAGACGTTGGCCACCTGATGCAAAAAGCTGACTCATTTGAAAAGACCCTGATGCTGGGAAAGATTGAAGGCAAGGCGGGTGGAGAAGGGGACGACAGAGGATGAGATGGCTGGATGGCATCACTGACCCAATGGGCATGAGTTTGAGTAAATTCCAGGAGCTGGTGATAGACAGGGAAGCCTGGCGTGCTACAGTCCATGGGATCGCCAAGAGTTGGACACGACAGAGCGACTGAACTGAACTGAACTGAACTGAATATATATGTTTCAGTGCTATTCTTCCAAATCACCTCACCATGTCCTTCCCCTGACTGTGTCTAAAATGTCTGCGTAGGACAGGTGGTTCGGGTTAGCTTTAACTCCTGCCCTATGGACTTATGCCAATCAGACTATCCTAGTCCCGCCCTGGCTGGTGCCCTACTTGTTAAAACCAAGTCCCATTTCCTCCCAGTCAAGCTTGTCAGTCTCAAGCCAACCCGCCCCTGCGGCCGCTTGGTCGTAAGCGAGCCACGCCCCTCGCGAGGAACATAACCAGTCAGAAGCAGAGTCCCGCCCCTGCTGTGGCTCCTGTCAGTCCAAGTTCGGTTGGCTCCGCCTCCTCCCCATTTCCCGGGCAACGGCTTTAGCGCTGCAGGTTGAGGATACAGTTCTCTATGCCTACCTGAGCTTGGAACCTGCGTCACAGGTCACAGATCCGCTTCGTTGATCATCTGGGTCCTGGGCCGTTAAATCCGCCAAATCCCCTTCCTAGTTTCCAGTTTCGAAACCCACAAGCGCCCCAGCGTCCGCCTTTTGACTTCCCGCCCAGAAATATGCGAGGTTTTCGAGGAATCCCGCGAGGCCCTTCCTGGGTTCCAAGGCTTGTCCACACACCACCCCACCCCCCACCCCCACCTCCGCAGCGGCCTATGAGGCTGTTGACTGCATCTTGCGCCTTCCGCGGTCTCTCCATCTCTCTACCCGTACATGCCACAGTTCAGTAAACTCTGCTAAGTGTGACTCTGTGCCCAGCGCTGAGTAGAAATGGACTGTTGAGTGAAGAGTCGCATCCCACCTGCTGGCACACAGCCAGTGCTCGGCAGGCGGTCCCTTCTTGGTCAGTCTCCCAGGTCCTGAAGCCGAACAATCTTTTGCTAGAATTTGTGGAGGAACCTCGAATCAGTTGTATCATTTTCCTAAAGAGAGCCTCTGAAGCCTCCCCCTTCACTCTTCTTTTATAAATATTTTTCCCTCACTGGCAGCCCCAGCCCAGGCTGCCATGACCATAGCAGCCGCAACTTCAGGCCACAGCCTCCTCAAGCTTTCTCCTTCCAGTCTTCCCAGCAACATTTTGCAACTGAATAACAAGGACCAGGAGAATTGGGAAGGAACTGTGAATAATTTAGGCTATTCACACAACTCTGTCCTCCCCACCATCTCCTCACATCCACTAGGAAAATAACTCTGTCTGTAACAGGCAACACTGCAGCTTCTTCAGGGTAAAGTGCTTGTGAAACATGAATTTGCTATTTCAATCTATAAATTAACCACCTATGCTATTTTCTGACTGAAGACCTCCCCTCCTCTGTCACCAGCAAATCCTCAAGTTTTATTTCCCAGAAGGAGCACTACTGGTTTGGGTTATAGTTGAAGTTATTTGTGGACAGCAGTAGAGGATGATTGTGGATAGCTTCATTAAATTGAAAGAATTCTGCCATAGCTCTCAGAACCAGAGATTGAGCTAATCAACCAGACCTTAGAAAGGGCAAGAAGCTGAGCAGTTCCGGAGGCCTCAGCGATGGCAGTACTCAGACACTGTCATAAAGGTAACAACTTCAGTCCCTCTGTTCAAGTTTCAAAAATTGGTGCAGCTTAGGTCAGTTGTCTGCTCCTAGGAAGTAGCCAGAGGTCAGGGTCAAGTTGCAAGGGTATGGTGCATCATTACTTCAGGTCCCTGTCTGTGGTTGGGGCTGTTCTCAAAGAAGGGCAATTATCATGAGCTGGGAATTAACCTGAGTGGTATTTGCTACAGCATGTTTTCCTATTGATCCTATACAAATGCTTCTCTCCAGTTTAAATGAAAAAGCTGAGGGCAGGCATCATATCTTCATTTTTTTAAAACTGATAAAAAAACACGTAAGATAAACCTTACTGTCTTAACCATGTTTAAGTGTACAGTTCAGTAGTGTTAAGTATATTCACGTCATTGTGGAGTAGATCTTCATAACTTTTTCGTCTTGCATGTCTGAAGCTCTATACCCATTAAGCAGCCACTCATATCTTCACATTCATGTGCATGCCCACTGCACCTGTAATAGTGCCTGATCCACAGTAGGTACACGATAAATGTTTCCTGAATAAATGAATGTGGAATCCAAACGTGCTCTAAATCCCACTCAGATATCTGTCCGAGGTTAGTTTACTGACACAGTGGCTCTCAATCTATTTTACTCCTCAACAAACTTAAAAAGACATGACATACTCACAACAGAAACAGTGGCTCGCAGCTTCAGGGATTTCCAGCTTATCCTCCCAGGGAGGTATGTCAGAATCTTGGGGGTAATGTGACTTGATAAGTTCCCTAGGCAAAGTGAAGCTTGTTCCTAGAGATGTTCCAACATGTGATAGCCAGCAAGAGAAGGAACTCAGCCCTCCCTCTCTGCATCTCTCTAGGAGTCCTAAATGCAGGGAGGTGGGGACAGAATATCTAACATGTAATCAGAGCCACTGTCTCCAACTCTGCTGTCTGTCTGCTTCCTTCTACATGCCAATGCCTTTTCCTCTTGGCAGTTTCTGTGGTGCTGACCTGCCAGTTCTTGGGGCTAGCTCTGAGCTGCCATTTTTTTTTTTTTTGAGCTGCCATCTTTTAAGGTATGCTGGGAAAGAGCCATCACCTCATTCTAGTTCGGTTTCCCACAGCAGAGTTGCTGGTCTCTGGTGATATACTTTCATTGTCATGACCTCCTTTCCAGGGTATCACGGCACAGTAGGATCAGGGGTGATGGTGGGTAGTGGTGAAATAAGATTAAGGAACTGCTTTTTATGGTAACCAAGGCTTCTGTGTCTGGTTCATCCTACTAGACTTGATCATCACTGCTAGTGATTTTCTGTCAGAGCCACATCTGCATGCTGGCTTCTAACACCTGAACCCCCCAGGCTATCAGACTCCCCTGTTTATATCTGACCCATAAGCTGTGGATAAGATTTTAGTTCTTTTCCTTTGGCTAAATCAGAGGACTTCTTACCAGTCTATCCTAGAGGAAATCACTCCTGAATATTCATTGGAAGGACTGATGTTGAAGCTGAAGCTCCAATACTTTGGCCACCTGATGCGAAGAGCTGACTCATTTGAAAAGACCCTGATGCTGGGAAAGATTGAAGGTAGGAGGAGAAGGGGATGACAGAGGATGAGATGACTGGATGGCATCACTGACTCAATGGGCATGAGTTTGAGTAAACTCTGGGAGTTGGTGATGGACAGGGAGGCCTGGCATGCTACAGTCCATGGGGTCTCAAAGAGTCGGACATGACTGAGTGACTGAACTGAACTGAACTTTTCTAAGACCACTGAGAAGCCTTGTTGCTTAAGGAAAACAGGTAGACTCTCTAAGTCTGTGGTTTCCAAACTGTATACTGAGGCACCTCAGAGTGCCACAGTAAACTCAGGACTTCCAGGGAAACCCCAAAATAACATTTCTGAGACACTGCACAAACTACTAGCTCGAGGTAGTTCACAGTTTCAAAATTAGATTGTGCTACCTTACTTTTAAAGATGTCTTTGCAAAACTGGGTTTTTGATGGTTGCTATCACAAAAAGCAAGAACTACACAAAAGTCACTGTGGAACAGGAAATGATGGCAGTATCCAAGCTGATTCCAAGGTTTGAGAAGTTATGCAGAGCCCAACAGGCACACACTTTCCATTCACTGGTAAGAATAATGTAAAACCATTCTATTTTTCTTCCAATTTATGTGTGTTAGGTTTTCAAACAGCTGCACAAAGAAATTAGATGTAAATATTAAGTTGTTTTGGAACTAAGTATTTAAAGGGAATTGTTAGATATTTTTTTTGGCCTAGAGTACTGTGGAAAAATTCCTGAAAAACTAAGGGCTCCATTAATGTAGAAAATTTGGTAACTCCTGCCCTAAATGAATGAAGAAATGAAGGAATATCACTGGGTTGCATCTGGGTCTCAGACTTGCCCTCTCTAAGCTCCCCAGGTACTGTGCCTTTGTGGGAAATTTTCTCTTATTGAATTCCTTTTTAAAAATTAAAATTTTAAAAATTTATTTTTTAATAGTAAAGCTCTTTAAAAAAATTTTTTTTTTTCTTGTGTAGACTTTCTCTGGTCATGGCGAGTGGTGGCTACTCTCTAGTTGCATGCACAGGCATCTCATTGCGGTGGCTTCTCTTGTTGCAGAGCACAGAGTCTAGGCCTGCAGGCTTTAGTAGCCGGTGTGGAGCTTAGCTGATCAAGACATGTAGAATCTTCCAGGGATCTAACCCATGCCCCCTGAACAGCAAGCTGACTCCCAATCCCTGGACCACTAGGGAAGTCTTACTAAATTCTTAGTAATTCCTTCTGGGGAGTTCTAACCTTGTTTCAGTGATCCAGTAGTTCACACTGATCGGACGGTGGTAGAGTGTCCCTAGGGACTGGGGATGGTGCTGCTAAATTGGAAGCGGGAGCTTCCTTGATGGGGTCAGCTCAGATCAGAAGCAAAGGAGAGAATGGAGGTTGAAGACAGTGCTGCTCTGTACCTTCGGCTGAGCTGCATCAGGTAGCCCAGCCTCCTTGGTAAAATCCCCAGAGACCTGCCCCACACTAAGCCCCCTGGAGGCCAGCTGGAAGAATGGACGCGCTATCGCAGCCACTCAAACCTGCTGGCCTCTGATCCGCTTCTGTTCTTGGGGAGGGAGCGAATGGGTGCTGGTGAGGCCCAGTGCTGGTCTAGTCTTCTTCCTCCTTCCCCCTCCGCGTCCTTAGGTGACTGGTGGGCGCCTTCCCGGCGCGAAGACTGCAGAACCCGCTGGTCCCTAACTCCCGGCTCATACATTAAAGATGCGGAGCCGCCGGGACTGCGGTGCCACAAACATGAAGACAAATTTTTTATCCCGAGCAAGAAGATGCCGGGAGATGGGAGGCGCAGGAGAAAAATGAATTAGGTTTTTATTATGTGTTTTATTATGCTGTAATTGAACGGGATTAGGCGAGAATACAATACATTTCTGATGCGGCTGGAAGAGAGAGGGGGCAGGAAAGAGGCTGACAGCGAGTGAGAGACAGTGAATCCCGAAGAGAAGCACAGAGGGCCCCTGGGGAGGGCGGAGGAGAGGCGCCGACCCGGAAGCTTGGGGGACACCTCCCCCCGACCCCCGCCCGCTTCTCTTCCTCGGGCAGTTTGGACCAGGATGGGGGCGGGGGTGAGGAGGGCTGCATTGAAAGGATTGGATTAGAGACAGATCCCGCTAGCAGGTGCTGGTGGAAGAGACGGGCTTGAGAGCTGGAGGACTGGGAGCTTACCAACCCTCCCCAGAAGGGAAAGTGAGTCACCGAGGGGTGAGGGGCACAACTATGAAAAGACCAGGTGCTCTGGAGTCAGGGGGTCCCAGAGGCCTGCGAATTCACTCTTGTTCCTAACATCTACTTACCGGCACACGAAGGGCCCAGGCCTCGTAGGTCAACACACATCAGAGTGCCCCCTTCGTGCCCAGCCCTTGCTTACGGTAGGGGGACTGGGCTTTCAGACACTCCTGCTCCCTGTGTATCCTACCCAGCTCCTGTCACCTCTGATAAGATTCCTATCTGCGCAAGGCTAACTCAGCACCTTCACCCCCAGCACTGAGTCGCCAGGAGGTCTCCTCAGATAAAGTGTGCCCAGGTGAGCTCCGGAGCTGGGTTGCCGGGCGGGAATGGGCGACCTCTGCACTCCCCCCCGGAGCAGCCTCCCTCCCAGCTCCCTCACGGTCCGCCGGCGCTCGGGCAGCTTCATTAAGGGTCGCTGCCAGCTCCGCGTCTCACCTGCTGAAGCGCCCCTAGCTCTCCGCCAGGGACTCGCTCCTGGCGGTGATGAAGAGGCCCATTAGCTGCTTCTACCTTTAGGGCGGACTGGGCCGCTCTCCCCACCTCCCAATTAGGACATTAGAAACCGTCAACCAAGATTAATAGTTGCCGGGCTCCGGGGCAGGGAGATGAGCCCAGATATCGCTGCAGCGCCGCTCGCTCCGCGCTGGCCAACCTGGTGCCGGCCGCACCACCCGCCGCCATCCCTCTCTCCACCTCCTTTCCATCAGGTGAGCCCCACAAAAGGGTCAGGAGCGCCAGAGACCGCAGTTCTATTTCCTTCTCCGTCTCTGACCTGGGCAGAGGTCTGAGGCTAGGCCAGTAGGGGAGGAAGGAGAAAGGTGAGCCCTCTCCCTTCCTTCCTCGGGTTTGACTGAAGGACTTTTGATTTTAAATGATGGACTGAACTTCGCTTTCTCAGAGAGGTTCCCTTGACCCCCCTCTCCTAAGTAAATTCCTTTGCTTATTCTCACTCATATCCCCATGTCATATTTTTCAGTAAACGGACCATGTGTGTGCTTTTACCTTTATCTGTTTACTATGTCATTGTCTCTCTCCTACTTGACACCGATCTCCAGGTGGAAGGGACCATAGCTTTACTCACCATGGGCTCTGGAGCACCTTCAGTAATTTTGTGGTCAGTGGATGAGTAGGCAACAGGCTTGTTCCCTGTGTGTGTGTGTTTATGGAAATATCTGTTTCCTATGTAAATCCCACCACCCTCTTAAACACCCTCACAGCATCTATACTCTTCTAATTCATATCATAATTGTGAATTACTATTTCTGTGATTATCAGTTTGATATCCTCTCCATTGAGGTCATAACTCATGGAGTGTGGGCAGAAGCTGGGCACTCAGCTGCCTCCCTAGTGTCTACCTGCTGAGTTCTCGCTGTTTAGTCACTGTCATGTCCAGCTCTACTGTGACCGCATGAACTGTAGCCCACCAGGCGCCTCTGTCCATGGGATTTCCAAGGCAAGAATACTGGAGTGGTTGCCATGTCTTCTCTGGGGGATCTTCCTGACCCAGGGATTGAGCCTGAGTCTCCTGTACTGGCAAGTGGAGTTCTTACCACTGAGTCACCTGGGAAGCCCCTACCAGGCAGGAGCTTGGCAGTTAGTCGGTCAGATTATGGTGTGTGAGGACTCAAGAGCCGTAGAGCTCTTTCGACTCCATTTTTTAGAGGATTCTGTGGGGGGGAGAGGCAAAGTGACTTGTCCAAGGTCACACAACCAAACTAGAAGCAAAGCTGGGATGAAAAATCTCATCTCCAACACACTGTGATTTTTCTCCAAATGTCATATCATCTGGGATCCTGAGGAAACGTCGTCTGAATTCTGAAGTTTCTAAGCATTGGGAAATCTGTGGGGTGGTCCCAGGTGTCTCTGCCTTTGATGATGGTGGTCAACCAGAACGAAGCCTTTCCCCCTCCCTTCAGGGGCTTGGGGTCCGGAGGTGCCCTATTCGCTGTGTCAGCTGGGGCAAATTCTTTCCATTAAGTCTCAACTCTAGTTTCTCTTCCTTGGATGTAAAATTAGGGGAGTCTCATCTCTCCAGGCCTGGAGGGTTGTGAACTACCTCTGACCTTCCTCTCCAGTCCCTACATCTACAGCCCCGCCCCTGGCCAGCACCAGGGTGTGAAATGATTTGGGAGCAAGAAAGGAAGGCAACTACAGAGAAGGAGCTAAGGCAGAGAGAGTGGGGGGCCCGAGTTCTTCCTCCACCTTGTCACACCCCTAGTGTCACCTCTTAGAACCCTTACTCTAGAGGGAAGGGGCGGGGCTGGGCTTGGGACCAGATATACTTCACTAGGTGTTGATGACCGCAGGCTTTCACCTTGCAGATAATGGGGTGAGCCGCGGTAAACTCTCGCCGACAGACAGGGCTCCCCCGGCCTTAATGAGATAATCAATACTTGTTCTCGGCTTAATTTCCATCTAATTGCTCTTTAACGACGCCGGATAATGGGCCGCCTCCTGTGAGGAGAGAGCTGGCTGGGAATCCGACCCGCCTCGGACTCCCGCGCCTCCTCCCGCGGGCTAGGTGCCCTCGCGCAGGTGGGACGCGAACGCACCCCGGGCTCCGGCGGGGCTGGAGAGCTCCTTCCGTCGACCTCCTCTCCCGGCGCGGTCACCTGCCTGCGGCGTTCTCGGCTCTCGCAGGGGCCGCCCCGGGTTTCGAATGCGGGACCGCAGCCAAGCCGCCGGGCTCAGGGCTCCGGGTCACCCTCGTGACCGGGCCGCGGAACCGCTTGGTGCCCTCACCCCCAGACAACGCCTCTTCCTGCCTGCTCCATGCCGGGCCAGGTGTGTGGCGTCCCAGCGCCCTGGGCCGAGCTGAGGCGCCTCAGAACGTGACCTTTCCTCCCTTCCTCTACTGCTTTCGTGTATTATTGTCCGGAGGCCTTGGGTAAATTGCTGTTTCTGCACCTAAGGAGGGCTCCAGTGCTATTTTTTTTTTCTTGTGAGATAGCTGGGCTGCCTCCTGCAAAGGAGCCTGTTGGTCATCACAGACCAACCACTCAAGCAAGGAGGGGAGAGAGGCCCTGAAGCCCCACGGCTCAAGAAACCACCTCATTTTCACTCACCAGGCCCTCCAGCCCAACCACATATACGCAGGATGGTTCCTGCCAACACCATTAGCTCAGGTATCAGCCATCTGTAAATGCTCTCACCTCCCACTTGCCTGTCCCAGCACTAGGAGCAGCTGGGGGTTCTCTCCAAGGCCTCTAACAGGGGACTAGCCTGCCTTTCCCCTATTGCCTCCCCAGAAACCCAAGCTCATCTCGTTTTCTCTCTTTTGAAAAAAAAAAAAAAAATTTTTTTATTTGACTGTGCTGAGTCTTAGTTGCAACATGTGGGACCTTTAGTTGCTGCATGTGGAATCTAGTTCCCTGACCAGTGATTGAACCTGGGCCCCCAGCATTGGGAGCAGGGAGTCTAAAAGACTGCCCCTGGGAAGTCCCCTCTCTTGATGATGCAAGCTCTGAAGCACTTTGGTCTCAGGTGCCTAGATGCTGTGACCAGCGAGGTTCCCCATCATCTCCCCATTTCCTGATCTGGGCACACGCTCACCTCCATTTCTACAGCTTGGCTCCTGAATATGGGGTATTTAGATGACAAGACAGCAGCTGCAGTTCCAGCTCTAGCTGCACTGGAGCCAGGCTGACAAAGATACAGTGATACTGTCAGGATAATTGATGGTTAGAACAAGGCCTTGGATGTTGTTAGGTCCAGGTGCAAGTCTTGGCTCTGTTGCTTACTGGTCAGTGTGACAGTGGGCAAATTTACCTCCAGGTTTGTACCTCAGTCCTCTCATTTAAAAAGTAAGGTTAATAATACCATCTTTTAAGTCTGAAACTAGCTGATATATGTATATTGCTTGCCACAGTGCCTAAAACACTGGAATGGTTTGATAAGTGGTAACTATTGTCATTGTTATTACTGCATGTTAGAGCTGAAGGACGGAGAAGGCAATGGCACCCCACTCCAGTACTCTTGCCTGGAAAATCCCATGGACAGAGGAGCCTGGAAGGCTGCAGTCCATGGGGTCGCTACTAGTCGGACACGACTGAGCGACTTCACTTTCATTTTTCACTTTCACGCTTTGGAGAAGGAAATGGCAGCCCACTCCAGTGTTCTTGCCTGGAGAATCCCAGGGACGGGGGAGCCTGGTGGGCTGCCGTCTCTGGGGTCGCACAGAGTCGGACACGACTGAAGCGACTTAGCGGCAGCAGCAGCAGCAGAGCTGAAGGAACCATCTAGTTCCAGGATCATAAACTCAAAGGCCAGGTGGACCAGCAGGAATCTTACTTGAGGGAGGTAAGCCTGGTCAGGACTGTGGTGAGCTGGGTAGGGCCAGCCCCACTCCAACAATAGCCAGTGTTCATCTTCAATGGTTGCAGGGTGGATCAGATTCCCTGGGTTTTCTTCTCTTTCCAAAGAATCTGGCAGCATTCGGAGCTCAGACACTAGGTCCAACTTTTCTCACTTCCTAATCTCAGCATTAGGAACAGCACTAGGAGCTCTCCTTTAGGCCTCTCTGAACATCCTGGCCTGATGACTCTGGCCCCTAGATTTATAAAAAATTTCTCATTATTTAAATATTGGCAATTAAGAAGAAAACCCACTATGCCAAATACAACACGTTTGAAGGCTGAATTCCTTGTTTCTTAGAATAAACTGAGGTTCAGATGGGTCACAGCTGCTGGCCAAGCTGACTGAAAGCCTGGATTCTATGGTAAAATAAGAACTTCTCAGAGGCCCTTCCTAGATTATGAGGCCTTTTAAGCTGCCTCCCACTGCAGCTGCTGCCTGCTTTGCAGACAGCACCCAGCAGCTGGGAGCTTGACAGTTCCCAAAGCACAAGACTGATATACAGCAGCCTTCTCTCTTGTGATAAATCTAAATTCTTTCAAAATGTTGTAGAAGGGGCTTCCCTAATGGTTCAGTGGTAAAGAATCTGCTTGCCAATGCAGGGGGACACGGATTCGATCTGTGGTCAGGTTAAGATCCCACATGCTGCAGAGCAACTCGGCCCGTGCACCACAGCTACTGAGACCACGGGCCTATAGCCTGTGCCCCGCAATAAGAGACCACTGCAATGAGAGAAGCCTGGCCACCGCAACTAGAGTAGTCCTGGCTTGCCACAACTGGCGAAGGCCCTCGCACAGCAACGAAGACCCCGCATAGCCATAAAATAAATAAATAAATCTTAAAAAAAAAAAAAAGTTGTAGAGGGCAGTGTGGCAGCAAATCAAGTTCCAGGGCCCCAAAGATCTCAATTCCTTAATTTAAAGCGCCGTATTTCTATATAATTCTTGAGCTCAACTTCAGTGGGAATCTACTCAACAAATTCCCCCTGAGGTGTCCCCCAGTTAGGGGACAGAACCAGCAGGAGGTTTGTCATCTTTAGATGCTGCTCTTTCTGTATTTTACGCCTGGGGAAAATGGTGGAAAATACACGAAGGAATTGGGGATTTGTAAGGCTGTTTCACACTGACATGTAAGGTTTATGCTGACCCTCATGTTCCTTCTTTCTAGCCTATGTTCTAACACGTTTTTCTGCTAGTACCAAACTGTCCACACTGAACAGAGGTGGCAATTGTTCTCTGCTCAGCATTATATATACCATATTGTGATGCTCTCTGAGTCCAGGATTCTCTGTGATTTGGTTACCTAAAAGCCAAGTCGTTCCTGGCTTAGTTAGGTCCTCTGCATTTTCCATCAGCACGTGAAAAAGCCTCCCACCAGTTTTTCCTTGGAGTTCTAGCATACATTTCTCAGCTTCTTCCTTGGCTTCAGGGAAACAACCAGCTCAGGAGAATCTTGGCTATTAACCTATTGTCTAACTTGCCACAGAAGCCAATGCTAAGCTCTATTTTGTCTTAAGAGTAAAGGTTGAAAGTGGGACGTAAGCAAGGCTATTGCCACTAACAAATGTAGTTTGGAGTCCAAGAACTTTTCCTGGTCCATATGGTCTTGATGGGACTGTTCAGTTGGCCTCCTCCCTCTACAGAACTTATCTTAATTTTGGTTCCCCAGAAAGCAGAACCTGAAATAAGGACTGTTTGGGAGCTTATCCATGAAAACAGTGAGGGAAAGCAAATAAAGGGTGCATCAGTGAGGGAGAACCCTTCTACAAGCCTGGACAGAATACAGCACAGAATTATCCCCCTGAAAAGAAAGGAAGCAGGGGTGTTTATCCTCCAACTCTTGGCTTCACTGGCTACAGCTTGCTCCTGAGTTAACTCTGGCATTTTTAGCCTGCCCTGCTAGCTAAGCTCAGTCTAAGGGCCAGAGGACTCAACAGGTAGAGAGACCCATGAGGTGGTACAGGAACCGTCTGCAGGTAATCTTTGGGGTGGTCAGTGGTACATGAGTGGGGCATTGATTGCACCTGATGCAGAGGAGACAAGCTCCAGGCTGGTCAGGCCTCGGCCATGTGGTTAATTCCTCTTGAGCACATCACTCAAGCTGAGTCAATAACATAGTTCCCTGCAATTTGATGTTGTTGTTGTCGTTCAGTCTCTCAATTGTGTCTGACTCTTTGCGACCCCATGGACCTCGCACGCCAGGCTTCCTGTCCTTCACCATTTCCCAGAGCTTGCTCAAACTCATGTCCATTGAGTCTGTGATGCCATCCAACCATCTTGTCCTCTGTCATCCCCTNCAATTTGATGTTGTTGTTGTCGTTCAGTCTCTCAATTGTGTCTGACTCTTTGCGACCCCATGGACCTCGCACGCCAGGCTTCCTGTCCTTCACCATTTCCCAGAGCTTGCTCAAACTCATGTCCATTGAGTCTGTGATGCCATCCAACCATCTTGTCCTCTGTCATCCCCTTCTCCTCCTGCCTTCAGTGCTTCCCAGCACCAGGGCCCTTTCTGATGAGTCAGCTCTTCACATCAGGTAGCCAAAGTAGTAGAACAGTTTGATGCTTTTTTTGTAAAGTACTAATGCTTTTCCTGGGGGCGGGGGATGGGGGGGCGTAAGTATAATCTAAGCTGGAGCTGCTTATGGCCTTCTTCCTTGGCTGCTTGGAAGAAAATATGAGAAATAGATTCATCAGTTTGGATATACTGGTGTGACTTTTAGTATACAGGTCTGCGCCAGAGATAGTTTGGTAATCATTTGGATGCTATATAAAATAAAGGTGGAAGAAATGAGGGATCACTGTAGAGGTGTCAGCAGGAAGGTATCTCACTGGCCTCACACAAAATCATCAAGTAAAAAGTCAGGTGGGACTGAAGAGCCTGCTGCTTTGGAGGGCATCATTTGTCATCACTAGATCTTCCATTCTGAGTGTGCCGTAGCAACATGTAGTCTTCAGTTAGTGTACCTGAGACTCATCCCAGCAGGTAGATGTGGAGTGTGAAATGTGTGAGAGCATCTAGCTTTCCTGACAATTGGCCTCCCTTCCCTTCAATGACCCTGGGTAATAATTGGAAAAGCAACATATATTAAAGGATATTTTGTCTAGTATTGCAGATTTTACTGCCTTTTCCCTTAGCATGAACTTTACCTCTCAAACACCAGAAGACCCCATTGCCGCTGCTGCTGCTAAGTCGCTTTAGTCGTGTCTGACTCTGTGCGACCCCATAGATGGCAGCCCACTAGGCTCCTCTGTCCCTGGGATTCTCCAGGCAAGAACACTGGAGTGGGTTGCCATTTCTTTCTCCAATGCATCAAAGTGAAAAGTGAAAGTGAAGTCGCTCAGTTGTGCCTGACTCTTAGTAACCCCATGGACTGCATCCCAACAGGCTCCTCCGTCTGAAGAACCGTTCAGTTCAGTTCAGTCGCTCAGTTGTATCTGACTCTTTGCGACCCCGTGCACGCCAGGCCTCCATGTCCATTACCAACTCCCAGAGTCCACCCAAACCCATGTCCATTGAGTTAGTGACACCATCCAACCATCTCATCCTCTGTTGTCCCCTTCTCCTCCTGCCCTCAATCTTTCCCAGCATCAGGGTCTTTTCAAGACCCATTAACTCACCTTAAATTTTCAATTTTATACACACACATACATGTATGTAAAAACAGGTAAAATGTGAATTAAGGCCCATAGTTTATAGTATTGTAGCAATGTCAATGTCCTGGTTCTGATAATTATATCATGGTCATATAAGATTTATCACTGGGACAGGGTGAGTGAAAAGTATATTGGAACCTTCTGTGCATTTTTGTAATTTCTATGCAAGTCTAAACATTTTTCAAAATAAAGGGGAGGAAATCCTTGTGGAACTAGTCATCTTAGAATCATAATCTCTAATTTATTTAATGGCTAAGATGAAAAAGACTGATGATACCAAGTGTTGGCAAGGATGTGGCACAATGGGAAGAAATTTTGGAAAAATAGTTTGGAAGTAACTACTATGAATGCAAGCATATCACATGAAGCAGCAATTCTATTCTTAGGTGTGTCCTGGTTTATATAAAAGTCAAAACCAGGTAAAACTGAAACACAGAATTTAGAAGTGGTTATCTAGGAGGAAAGGGGGGGACTAATCATGATGGGAGCTTCTGGGGGTGTAAACAATGTTGTATTTCTTGACCTGGAAGATGAGCACATGAGTGTTCATTTTGTATTAATTAATTGAACTCTACTTTGTGCACTTTTCCTCTTGTCTGTTATACTTTGAAGTGAAATAAAAAGTTAAAAACAAAGTGAACAGAAATGAAGAAAGATTCAATGATTTTACCATTTTTTTCTAAGTTCACTAATACAAAAATGTCGCCAAGTTATTATGTTGGAAACCTATGGAACTATGATTTCCATCTCAAAGGTGCATGGGAAAACGGGAGCCTGGGGGGAGGAGTTGCCTCCCGTGACATAAGAAAAGTAAACTGAAGAAAATTTTCACCTGATTTCTTTCTATATGTCGTAAAGCTCACTGAAGTTGCCTTAATGCTTCTGTTTTACAGAGAGCTAGTCTGCTGGATAGCAGCTTTCATTTGGCACCATTCTTTGCAGCTAACTTATAATGCCTACCTTCTCACCTGGTTATCCCAACATTTTACATTTATCTCACCATCCTAATTTACCTATAAAAACAGCTTCTACTTTATTATAAAAAATAATTTTATAAAATAAAGGAGTATAAGCATTACACTCAACCATATGCCTCATTCCAAATTCTCTTATGGTGTTTGTTGATATGTGTAATAAATATTTACACAGCTGTCATCAGTATTCATACACTTCTCCTTTTCACTTAACCCTATTTTCCTACACATACTTTTTATTTTGACTGAGTTCACCTATTTTTCATAGTAGGTAGCTACCAGGTGCATGCATGTGTGCTAAGTCATGCATGCATGTCACTTCAGTCATGTCCGACTCTTTGCGACCCTATGAACTGTAGCCCACCAGGCTCCTCTGTCCAAGAGATTTTCCAGGCAAGAATACTAAGGTGGACTGCCATGCCCTCCTCCAAAGAATCTTCCCAACCCAGGGATTGAACCTATGTCTCTACATCTCCTGCGTTAGCAGGCAGGTTCTTTACTACTAGGTGCCACCTGGGAAGGCCCAGCTAGCTACAAGGTATTCTGTCTTAATTATCTATGCTGAGCCTTTTTTGACTTAACTGATACTAATGTTCACGGGAAGCACAATTCCTGCATATCCATCTCTAATGGGTCAGTCTGGACCAACTGTTTCACTGTTGGTTTTTCCTCAAAGTTGCAACCCTATTATTTTCACCAGTCATGTCAAAACAGGGTTCAAGAAGTGACAGGTTAGAATGTGTGAATCCTCCCAAGTAATTCTAACCAAGAAACTTCTTACCTCATTGATCTTTTATGCCTTGTTTCATCTTATGTTGGTCATCTATCTAGGACCCATTTCATACTGTCACTACATTTAAAAATAATCTCATTGGTCAGTGGCTGAAAAAAGGAAAGTTATGATAACCTGTGAACTCCAGTGGAGAGCACACTATATTCTATAACTCATTCCTTCTTCAGTACAAGCATCTACAGGAAAAAGTGAGGAGGGGTAAGAGGCAGGATTATGTTTTTCAACAAATTTTAACTTAACCCTCCTCATCTGAACTAGTCTCCCTCATGCTGATGGAAAAGGATGCTGTCACCCAGCATCCTTTGCTGTACTCACATCATCTGAATTAAAACAATCCTTCCAGAAAGACAAACATCACATAATAATACATATATATGGAATCTAGAAAGATGGTACTGATCATCCTACTTGCAGGGCAGCGAAAGAGATGCAGACATAAAGAACAGACTTTTGGTCACAGTGGGGGAGGGAGAGAGTGAGATGACTTCAGAGAGTAGTACTGAAACATATACACTATCATATGTAAAATAGATAGCCAGTGGGAATTTCCTGTATGATGCAGGGAACCCAAAGCTCTGTGACAACCTAGAGGGGTGGGATGGGGAAGGAGGTTTAAGGAGGAGACAGTTGTATGCCTGTGGCTGATTTATGCTGATGCATGGCAGAAACCATCACAATATTGTAAAATAATTATCTTCCAGTTAAAAAAAAAAAAAAAAGAATCCTTTTCCTGTGGCTCAACAGTTTTGCATGGTCTGGTCAAAGTGAGTCAACATTTTCAAAGTATAAGTAGGCACATTTTTTTCTCCGCTATTTACTATTTATGATGCAAATAAATGTTACTGAATGTGTTTTGGAGCCTTAGTGGACAAAGAGTCAGATAAGGAAATGGGGAAGAATCTAAACTTTCAAATTGTGTCTTAAGCAAAAAATTTCCTTCTGAAAGTATTTTTACAATATATGGAGTTTTCCTGGAACAAATCTCTACTTAATAAAATCAGATCTCCTGGGAATTCCCTGGTAGTCCAGTAGTTAGGACTCAGAGCTTTGCGGGGAGGAGGCCGGGTTCCATCCCTGGTCACCTGGTCCCATAACTAGGATCCCACAGGCTGCGCAGTATGGAGGCCAAAAAGAAAAAATAAATAATGAAGTTGTCCACTTTGACCCCTCTTCCGATTTAAATCAGGTCCCCTTTATCACCTTAAAAAAAAAAATAGAAGCAGATCTCTAGAGTCAACATAATTTTTGATGCCTACTGTATTCACGGTCATGTTCTGGTCACCAATCACAAGACCACCAGAGGGCGCTCCTTCCCTATCGATCCAGCCTTGGTCAGCGACTGAAAAATTCACGTTAAACTTGACTTTTACACTCTGGAAAATTTTTACATTTAATCCATAAATATTTACCTAGAATTTATTGTGCTGCCAGGAGAAGGGCGAGGTTCCCAAGATCAGAATGAGTTAGTCAGAACTGTGTTAGTCACAATTCCTAATACCAGACGCTAAAAGCATAGCAAAGGCTGAAAGTAAATAGCCGGCAACAAGGTGGGATAAGTGAAGTTTCTAGATCTGCGGAGTTTGTTATTTAAATATTGGCTCCTGGTTTTAGAAGCCAGGGGCTTCCCAGGTGGCTCAGTCGTAAAGAATCCGCCTGCCAAAGCAGGAGACGCGGCTTCTACTCCTGGGTCCGGAAGATCCCCCGGAGAAGGAAATGATAATCCACATCAGTATTCTTGCCTAGAAAATCCCATGCGCAGAGGAGCCTGGCGGGCTACAGTTCATTGGTTTGCAAAAGAATAGGACACGACTTAACGATTAGACAACAACAACAGTTCATTAAGAGATCCCAGACTGCTTGCGCTCTGTAACCATGACTTCGATCTCTGCCCTAAGGTACTTAGTAAACCAGAGCCAGAGACCTGTCCTTAGGTGGCTCCAATAGTTAGCCCCGCAATTTCAAGTCCCCCACCCCCTCCTTTTTTTCAGGGCTTCCCGCAGTTATCTTACAGTTCATTTCTGCTCCAGATCAACACTTCAGTTGCCCCCAGGCCCAAGGACAAAGAATTACCCGTAACAGCCACACCTGGCTCCGCCCATTCTTTTTCCGATTTAAAACCCGCGGGCTTTTCCTGTTCTGCATTCCTAGACTTCCTGTTTTGATTCTCGCGACAGTTAGGAGACCTCGCGTGAAGTTTGCGTTGCGACTCCTGCGTTTGAGACCTGATTGACTGTGTCTGCCTACCCCTACCTCATCAGAGTTCCTCTAGTCAGGAGTGGCGTCTACGCCGCTAAGGACCCCCTAAATGAAAGGGCTTGGCTATGTTGAGTTACAGACCTCTTCCGAGAGCTCGACTTCAAGAGCCCTCGGTGCGCATGCGGATCCTGTTCCTCTGGGCGGTCCAGAGGCCCAGGCGGAGGCCCGGCCCCCAACCTCGGGGTTGATGAAAAGGCCAGCCCAAGCCGGTCTATCTCGGGCCAGCTCCTTCTGGACCAAGCCTGACTGAATAACGTCCCCTCCCTGGCTGCAGAGCTCTGTTTTCGACCCTACAAACTGTACTGCCGCGCAGCTACTGTAGGCTGCTGGGGGCAGGCCGGGGCGGGGTCTGGCAGACCCCGGGTACCGCGGGCAGGCCTCCAGGAATGCTCTCTTCCCCGCCCCCAGCCCAAAGTGCCACGTTGGCGCTAGTGGCAGCCTCGAGACCGAATGCCTCTGGCGCTGCCTGCCTCGCAAGCATAACCTGTAATTCCGACCCGGAGCGCTGCCCATTGGGGTGTTGCCCCGCCCACCTCTCCCTGCAGCCTCTAGTCGGCTGAAACTTCTAATCACCCGGCTCCTGCGGTTGAAGCACCTGCCGGATGTGGGGAGGGAGGAGGCGGCCAGATGTGAGGAGGCAGAATTAAGCCCCGAGTCTCTTGGTGACTTGGTAGGAAAGTGGAGTAGACAGGCCTGCAATCGCCCTTGGACGGCGGGGAGACATTAGTTGGCTTTGCCCTGCAGGAGGGCTCGACTTGGCACCAGAATTCCTACTGCTTTGCCATTATGCAACTCTTCTAGCGGATGGGACTGTATCAGATGCTACAGGGCCTAGCCTTTCAACCAACTCTAGCTTCTCAACTACCGTCTTCTCCCATCCTACCCCCTAGTCCCTACGCCCATCCCAGCCCAGCCCACCCCAACTCTAGTCCTTTCCCAGCTTGGGTGTCCGGTTACTGCTCTTCTGTTTTGTGACTTTGGCCCAGGCTAGGGGAAGTGGCCCAGGAGGGTCCCGTGCGGCTGCATAAAATTGGCAGCTTCAGAACAAGGGGAGAGGGTGGGGTGTGCGACGTCGAGGGGGCGGGGAGAGGGGGCGGAGGAGCTGATCTCCGAGTGCAAGTCCGTGGGCTCTGTCAGAGATTCTCAAGTCGGAGCAGAGGTGGCTGACGGGCCCTTTCCACTGCCTGCTTTTTTGGACAGAAGTCACGGCTGCTCTGAGACGCGCAGTCCCGGACACTAGGTGAGCCGCTCTGGGCCCCAGGCCATCACCCCCCGCAACACACACGCACGCGCACACACACACACACACACACACACCCCTCCGCCCTACTTCCTTTCCACCCTTGTTAACAACTCCTCCTGGGACCATCCGTCCGCATCCACCTCTGGGGCGGGAAGCTTCAGAGTTGGATGGGTGGTGGTGGTGATGCCTGTGTGTGCTTGAGCTTTATCACTGCCTCCTCTCACCTCTCCCTAACCCTCAATTACCACCCAGCATAACTGATGACCTCTTCAGGGTCACTCTGCCTCCGTGTCCAGGGTCTACTTGACTCCCAGGTAGCAGGGGAGGGGGCAGTGCTAGGGTTCAAGTTGCTAAGAGGAACAGGAAGGTTGCTTCTGACCTTCCAAACCTGGCTTTCCTTCCCGGCAGGGTGCCGCTCACGCGCTGATGCCCCGAGTGCTCTCGGCTTCCAGCTAATCATGCCACAGCCGCCCGCCGCTGCCTTGGCGCTGCCCGTGCTGCTGCTGCTGTTAATGCTGGTGGTGCGGACGCCGCCTCCGACTGGCGCGCGGCCACCCCCAGTTCCTGATTACCTGCGGCGCGGCTGGCTGCGGCTGCTGGCGGAGGGCGAGGGCTGCGCTCCCTGCCGGCCAGAAGAGTGCGCCGCGCCGCGGGGCTGCCTGGCCGGCCGGGTGCGCGACGCGTGCGGCTGCTGTTGGGAATGCGCCAACCTCGAAGGCCAGCTCTGCGACCTGGACCCCAGCGCCCATTTCTACGGGCGCTGCGGCGAGCAGCTTGAGTGCCGGTTGGACGCAGGTGGCGACCTGAGTCGCGGAGAGGTGCCCGAGCCGTTGTGTGTCTGCCGCTCGCAGCGCCCGCTTTGCGGTTCCGACGGCCGCACCTACGCTCAGATTTGCCGCCTGCAGGAGGCGGCCCGTGCTCGGCCGGACGCCAACCTCACCGTGGCGCATCCTGGGCCCTGCGAATCGGGTACGCACGGCTCAGGGCCCCGACCCCCGGCACTTGGGGCTCCTCGTGGCGTTGCTCCCGGGTCCTGGACGGCGTGGATGTCTGGCCAGCGGAGTGAAAAAGATGAGGCCAGGGAGGCCTCGAGTCCATTATGAGTTTACTCTCGGGGTTGGTCCGTGGAGGCCGCTGCCTGAAGGTGCGGGTTCCGGGGTTTTGTCAGCAAGCGGCGTGCGCTGGGGTGCGTGCAAGCTTCAGAGCCGGCTGGCAGAGACCAACCCTCTGAGAGAGGAGGCACATAGTTAACGCTTGGCCTCAACTTTGAGCTAGTGAAGGGAGATTCTCAGACTGTCCAGGCCTCCGGAATCCAGGCAGGGAGACGGTTCCTGTGAGATGCAATCAAGTTTCGTCTGAGCAGCTTCCTAAAGCCAGTGCTTACTTAACCTAGGCTCCGAGCCTCTCGTTTAGGGATTAGTTTAGAAGGGGGGCTCTCCCAGCTTCTCCTCCCCCATCCCAGGGGGCTGAGGGCCATTCAAGCCTCAAGTTTTCTTTGGCTGCTTTAGTAACCTTCACTTCCTGAGGGGTCTGGTTTGGCTGGGGCTGCTGGGAAAACAAACGCTCTGTAGGAGCTTCCCCCCACAACTCTAGGCGTTCTGCCTGCCGCCCAAATTGGTTTCAGTGTCTTTGCCTTTGCCATGTGGCTGCCCCACCTCCCTAGGGTGGGATGGGGAAAGGGCTGCTTCTCTGGCCTTTGGCAGCTGGCACCTGGTAGGGAAGGGGGAGGATGTGGGGGAGGGAGGTGTTGGTTACAACACATTAGGATAGGGGTCTGGAGGGTAGAATGAGGACAGGGGAGCAATCAGGGACAGCCTGTGGCTGCCAAGCTGAGGTGTGGGTCTCTGTGCTTGTTCATGCATTCTGTCTGCCTGTGCATTTCCATCTCTGTGTTCCTACCCTTGTGTGTATCTGCAGCTACATTTGTATGTACTACCTGTATGTACCTGTCGTGTTTATGCATGTGTATTTACCTCAGCACATATCGTGTTCCTTCACAAACACATTCAAAATGGTTTGTTATATGGGGTCCTTGCTGGGCTGGGTGTGCCATTCTATTCTCAGGCCTCCGATCTCTACCTCCAGCACCCCAGATCCTGTTGCACCCATATGACATTTGGAATGTGACAGGGCAGGATGTGATCTTTGGGTGTGAAGTGTTTGCCTACCCCATGGCCTCCATAGAGTGGAGGAAGGACGGCTTGGAAATTCAGCTGCCAGGGGATGACCCCCACATCTCGGTGCAGGTAGGAGCAGGGAGCTGAGGCCTCCCCAGGGCAGCCCAGGGTCCTCCTAGAAGAATACTGCTGACTCCTCCTGGCTCCAGTTTAGGGGTGGACCACAGAGGTTTGAGGTGACGGGCTGGCTGCAGATCCAGGCTGTGCGTCCCAGTGATGAGGGCACCTACCGCTGCCTGGCCCGCAATGCCCTAGGCCAGGTTGAGGCCCCAGCTAGCCTGACAGTCCTCACACCAGGTAAGGGAAAGCTCTGAGCTCTGGGGGCTGGGGGAAGGTGGTGGATTCAGGCCCTTGACTGTGTGTCCAGGTGTGATGTGCATGTGGGTACACACACAAGCATGGCTTTCCCACAGACTGGGATACGTGGGCACTGACAGCACCTCTCTCCTGTTCTCTCCCCTTTGTCTATATGTGTTTGCAGACCAGCTGAACTCCACAGGCGTCCCCCAGCTCTCATCCCTGCACCTGGCTCCTGAGGAGGAGGCTGAGAGTGAAGAGGGCGAAGATTACTACTAGGTGCAGAGCTGTGGCCCATGGGGGTGGGTGAGTGGGGGTAGTTTTCATTCCTGCTCTTGAAAAGATCTGGAAAAGCAGAGCAGGGCCCCTTCACAGATTGATTTAATGCCTTTAGTGGGAGAGATGTGATGGTGATGGGAGAGACAAAAATTGAAGGAGGGTAAGAAGAGAGCCAGAGACTAGGGGAGGTAGGATGCAAAAGGGCCCATGCAGGAGATGCGCTGGCCAGGACAGTCTCTTGTGTGGACCAACTAGGCAGAACGTAACAGTTGCCTGCTGGTCTGTAGGCTAGGTGGGTGGGTGGGTGGCTGNTGAAGGAGGGTAAGAAGAGAGCCAGAGACTAGGGGAGGTAGGATGCAAAAGGGCCCATGCAGGAGATGCGCTGGCCAGGACAGTCTCTTGTGTGGACCAACTAGGCAGAACGTAACAGTTGCCTGCTGGTCTGTAGGCTAGGTGGGTGGGTGGCTGGGTGGGTGGGGAGGAGCAGAGCTGAGACAAAAGCATGCAAACACCAGGATCGTCCACTTCTTTTTAGCAGCTCTCCCTCCAACCCTGCTCAAGCAGTCTTCTGACTGCTTTTCTGCATAGATCCTGCTCTTATTTTCCTAGAGCATAATCTTTGCCTAACCTCAGTTTACCCTTTCTCAAAACTCACCTTCTAGAAAATTTCCCTCTCATAAATCCCAGTTCACTAAGTGTTTCGTGTTTGCTATCTGCTGTCCAGGAGAGCCTGATAGAGCAAGTTTATTTAGCTCAGTGCAGTAAGATGGGCATTTGGTCATGTCTAATTTTTCTGTCATTCTAGAAACTCTGTGAGGGCAGCACCATATCTTATACCACTTTGTACTGGACAGTGCCTAGCACAGGACTAGGCACAGTAGGCATACAATAAAGACTTATGAAACAAACCAAGCCACACAGATGGTTCATGCAGATCTGCACACAGAGACCACATTTCTTTAGGAGGCCTTCCAGGGTACTAGGAATCTGGCTTCCAGAAGTTGTAGGTCCTGCTCTCTAAGCACGTGCGTGCCAGATGTAGAGGAAGCTTGAGCTGCACACCCCCTCACCCTCCTGCACGGGCAGGAAGGCTGGAGCCATCAGATTGGGAGGGAGGGTATCCTCCCAGTCTGCACTCCACTGGGGCTGATCTAGAGACAGATTGCCTGCGCCTCTGTCCCCTCCCCAGGCAGTGTGGGGAACCAGATCTATGTGGGTAGGACCTAGTATGAAAGCATAAATTGGATGGAGGAGGGAGAAGTTTAGTCACATGTATAAGCCACACCCTAGGACTTCCCTACGAATCCGCCCATTTAACAGCTGAACTCAGACAAAGTCATGTAAAGTCTGTTTTCTCATCTGCCCCAACTGACATGTCTTCTCTCTGGAAGCCCCTCACAGAGCCCTACTCTTTCGCTCCCGAAAGCTCTCTCCACCCTCTCCTTACCTAGCCCAGGGACACTGGCGAGGCGCAGTGTTTATTGACTGCTTGAAGGAGAAAATGAAAGCTTAAGTTTGAGAGGCCAAGACCCTGTGTGTGGATGTCAAGGGCCTCCTACGCGCCTGGGCTCCGCCCGAAGCCTGGCGCCACAACGGGAGAAGTCGTGGTTGGCTCGGTGTCTGAGCTTGTCCTCTGAGGCCCAACGCAGGGAGCCCGGCCTCTTGGGAGGGGTGTGGCCCAGACCCCAACCCAACGGCTTGGCCGCAACTCCCGCACCTCCCGTGGAACCTCATTGCCGAGTCCTGGCTAGAGTCCGGCGTTTCCTGGAGCTGTGCTCAACAGCTCGAGTGGGTTGAATGCATACTTGGGGCAAATTCTAAGTTGACAGCGAAATCAGGAATAGGGATGTGAGCGGTGTGGCGGCGACTGGGGGAAGGAGCAGGCCACTAAGAGTCTGGACCAGAAGGAGGTCTGTTCTGCGCTGGAAGAGGGGACGGGGGTCTGGGTCCCCGAAATCCGCCTGAGAATCCGCCCCTGACTTGTTCTTCGCCACCGACTCCGGGCCAGCTGGGCTCAAAGACGCCCCCTGGCGGGCCCATCAATCCTACTGCGCCCGCTTGGAGACAGAGGCTCTACTAGATCCTAGAGGGTCACACGCGTCCGCAGAACCTGTACTCCCGGATCGGTTTTGCAGACTTTACAGGATGTTCAGGTGCAGTCTCCTTCTAGCCTCAGTTTTCCCCTCCGCGGCGCTGCAGGTTCAGGCCCCACAGCCTTGACTAGGAGGAACCCCCTGCTGCCTCCCCCCCACCTCCAACCCCCTTCCCCCGCCTCTGCTCCAACGGACCAGCTTTAATAACGTTGCTGGAAAGTGACACGCGATTTATTATTAAAGTAATGCGGGGACGGGAAAGGTTTAATAAATGCGCTGCATTGCCGAGGATTATTCTCCGCAAATAAATGAGAGCGCGGGAGGCGTTTTAATAAATAATTTCCCGCCGCTCCCGGGGGAGAAGAGGGAAGGGGGAAGGGGAAGGGGAAGCCGAGCTGCTGCCAGAACTCCCGGCTTTGCTTCCCCACGGGTTTCCAAGCCTTTCTCGGCTTTCGTCCTAGGTTGCTCACACCCGACATGTGAGGTTCCAGGAGAGCTGACTCTCAGTGGTCTAGGTCTGAGGCGGGAGAGGCTCTGTCCCCTCCTCTCCCCTCCCCCCATCCCTGGGATTTTAAGTAGTTTGCCTAAGATGTGGAATGCACTTCTATTCAGCCCTCAACCAGAGGTCCGGAGTCAACACTGGACCAAAGCAGGAAGGGTTAAACTGAGACCCGCCCCTCCCTCCCTGAGGGTGCTGTCTCAGGGCCTGGCTACTCCCCTCCCGGCTTTCGGCTGACCCGGGCTGGGCGTCCACGCAGAATGTGGGAGTAACCTGTGGGAGGGAGTTGTGTATACAGGTGTGTAGGTGCTACACGTATTCAAATGACCCTGGCTCACTCCTCAGACCATCTGGGGAATAGAGCCACTGAACCAGTTGCTGGTTGATAGCGCGAAGGCTTCAAGGAAGTGTCCTTGAGCCGAGCTGGTCTGAACAGAGGGAGTCCAGGTGAAGCCCAACTCTTAGCTCTCTGGTGAACTCGTGTGTGTTATTCAAATGACCCTGGCTCACTCCTCAGACCATCTGGGGAATAGAGCCACTGAACCAGTTGCTGGTTGATTGCGCGAAGGCTTCAAGGAAGTGTCCTTGAGCCGAGCTGGTCTGAACAGAGGGAGTCCAGGTGAAGCCCAACTCTTAGCTCTCTGGTGAACTCGTGTGTGTGTGTGTGTGTGGTGTGTGTGTGTGTGTGTGTGTGTGTGTGTGTGTACTCGAGGGGGAATCCGCTTCTCCAACAGAAGCCTGGAGGCACGAGAGGATGAATCTGATTTCAAAGAGGGCCGAGACTGCAGACCTTGGAGACCAAGGACGAGTCCTTGGCGTTGGTAAGTAGGGGACACCAGCTTGGCAAGTTCTGTGCCTCTTGGAGAGACATCTCTGGCGACACCTCGGGCAACCCGGCGGGGGTCGGGGGCTGGGGTGGGGATCGATGGTACAGGAAGTAGTGAAAGAGTGCCATCTGGTGGTTATTTCTGGTTGCGGCGGCCAAACCTGGGTCTAGGGTCTCGAGGCAGTTAATTTGGAAAAATTTGAGTAAAAAGGTGCTCGGATTTGTGTTTATATATGTATGTGAAGGTGCACGTGTATATGTGGTATATATATGATATCTATAATATGTTTGTAGTAGTTATGTGTGTATATGTGTGTCTACATGTACATATATGTATGTACGGGCTTCCTTTTGTGGCTCAGCTGGTAAAGAATCTACCTGCAGTGTGGGAGACCTGGAATCGATCCCTGGGTTGGGAAGGTCCCCTGGAGAAGGGAAAGGCTACCCACTCCAGTATTCTGGCCTGGAGAATTCCATGAATTGTATAGTCCATGGGGTCGCAGAGTTGGACATGACTGAGCGAGTTTCACTTTCATATGCGTGTACCTCAGAGTATGTTATGTATGTAGATTACATAAAGACATATATATGTATTAGATAATCATGTAGGTGCATATATGTATATCTGTATATAAGCACTGTATATATGGATGTGCTATTATATGTGTTTTTGTTGCTTTTTAGTTGCTAAGTCATGTCTGACTCTTTTTGTGACCTCATAGACTGTAACCTGCCAGGCTTCTCTGTCCATGGAGTTTCCTAGGAAAGAATACTGGAGTGGATTGCCATTTTGTCCTCCAGAGGATCTTCCCAACCCAGGAATCAAACTCTCGTCTCCTGCAATGGCAGGCAGATTCTTTACCACTGAGCCACCTGAGAAGCCCCTTGTTATATGTATATAGCTGTATACATACATGTATTTGCAAATACATATTCCATTATATGCCATCCTTTCACCAAATATTTATGTGCCAACACCATTCTTAGGGCTGCAGATATACCACAAAAAAGCACATTGTCCTTGCCCTCATGGAACTTAACATTCTATTCTAAGATGTGCATGTGAATTAATTACATACATGTATGTTTACAGGATTGCATGTACACTTTTGTGTAGCTATGCTTACATATATATGTGTGAGGAATAGACGGTCTTACATTCTCTGGTGGGCTTGGAGACTCCCTGTTTTTTTTGCTTAAACATTCAGGGCCCATTGCCTAGGACTCTCAAGTATGTGGGCAGTTGAAGGCAAAGGGAAAGAGGCTGGAGACACAGGCTGATAACCTTCTAGGATAAGTTTTGGATAGTTCCTCTGAATCACTAGGTTCTTTTAAACAGGGAACAGCTATGTAAGTTCACTTAGAGTGATGGAATGTCAATGAAGATCAAGTCTCACCTCTACTCAAAGCAGAGCAACTTAGGAGGGAGGAAGATGGCTTGGGAGGGTTGGTGAGAATGGAGTCTGGGAGACTGGAGGTAGGAATTGGTTCTTGGAGGACAGTGGTAGGGGCATTTAGAGACTGGAAGTGATCCGATCTGTGAGGTAGTGATGGGAGCTCTGGGACTCAGTTGTAGATAATGGGGGTGGTTTGAGAACCCTTGAGGAGGGATGAGCTGGTGGACAGAGATGGGGTCTGAGGGGAGTAATGAGGTTAGGATAAGGGACGGGCTTGGAGAAGGGTACAGAAGCAGAGGCTCTGGTGGCAGGGAAAACCAGTCTTGGGGTGGAATTTGGAGGCCAGCTCTGATGGAGTCACCCTTTCCTTTCTCCCACCCCTTCCTTTTCTATGCGGGAGCCCCTAATATTCTTCTCTAGTCCTCTCTCCTCAAGCTGGGTCCCAGACATCCTGTAGACAGAGGAGAAGAGCGCAGGCTCCAGGATTCGGCCTGCCTTAGGTAACTCCCTCGTGGCTGAAGGAGGCAGAGCTCACAGCACCACTGTCCCATGAAGCTCCATCCCAGCCCTCTGGGCCATTGCCTGCCCCGTTGCCATTACCAGCTTCCAGACTGGGCTCAGCCCAGGGGTTTCAAACATCTGTGACCTGGCAAGGTCACAGAACCTCCCCTCGCCACACACACATTCTGAGACTGAACTAGGAAAGGTACTTCCAAATCATTCCTTCCTTCCCTCCTTTTGCTGGATGTTCTCCAGACACAGTTGATGCCAGAAGTCTTCAGGTGCCATCCTCACTCTTAGTCTGTGGTAACACCTCCTTACTTCTAAGCCTCCTGTGCTTGGCTACTTCATCCTAAAGCCAGAGTTTATGTCCCTTCATTGCCTCACCTCCCCTTCTTCAGCCCTTTTCTCCCCCAGAGTTGAGATCTTAGGTCCCTAGATTGTGACCCCAGGGACTAAGACACGGGCTGGTTCCTGGCCTGGCTTTGTTTTCAGTGTTTTCTCTGCCATCTGGGCAACTGAGAGCTCTCGGAACAGGGTGAACAGTTATGAAGATCAGTTTTGGTGACGAGTGCTACCCCACAATCAAGGTCCACCCTGTCTCGATGGGCAGCATCATGGGAGGCAGGATGGATTTGAGGGTACGGAAATGGGGTCATGAGAAGTGAAGGGGTCTTCCAGGATGAAGGTCGAGGGCTCTAGGGACGATTACTTCCTGCTTCCCCTCGGATCCCCCTTCCCCAACCCCAGATCATTAGGGCAGAGCTGGAGAAGGTCTTCCCATAGGTCTTCTGGATGCAGTTGGCTCTCACAGGGGCCCAGGTTCTAACTCTGGCTTCCCTGCTTCCCATGCCCTTCCCCTGGTACTAGAAGGGGTTAAATTCTGGGGGCAGTAGAGGGGATCTCTAGTGGAAGTGGTCTCTGAAGGGTAATGATGATATCGTTTCTTAGCCTTTGGGCTAAGATCAAGTGAAGGGTAATTTAGGTCTTTGGAACAGAACTGGGGCTCTGTGGGCAAGGACAGGCTTGCGAGGGAACATGAGGTGTGTGGTACTGCTTTTTAAGTACATACCTTGGGCAAGTTTCTAAGTTTCCCCTCTTCCCAGTCCTCTGTAAAATACTGATAAAATGTCCTCTATAAGTGCTGTGATGAGATTAGAGATCTTGTAAGTAATATCTGAAACACAATAGATATTCAACAAATGGCCAATTTTACTATCACTTTTTCTGGGTGGGGGAGTTGCATGTAGATGGGGCAAAGTACCTAGTACAGAGATCCCTGCTGAGGTGTGTGGGTGATCACAGTCCTGTGCCTGCCCATAGGAGGCCTGAGGAATTCGGTCTTAGGAGGAGGGGAAGGGCTATGACAAGGTGGGGATGGGTAGGGACTGGGCTTCCAGAGAGCTTGGCAGCCTTCACCCTCACCCCCGCCCCCTCAGGGACCCCCTGTCAGAACCCGGGGCTCTAGATCTGTGCTTGGAGGGAGGGGCGCCCTGGAAACTCACTTCCATCCATCTCTTTTATCAGGGTTGCTGAAGGGCTGGAGCTCCAATGGGGCCTCTGATGGGGAACAGATACAGACCGGGCGGAAGCAGCCAGAACAGTGCTGAGTTGGAGCTGAGGACCAGGCCAGGGGGTCATTGAAGACAGATAAAGCTCAGAGCAGCTGGGGACTCAGGAGACCTGTGGGGAGGGGCAGCAGAGGCTGAGGGCAGGCTATGTTCTGTCCTGGGAGGAGGCAATGTCCGGAAGCTTCTGATGAGGGCGATGTCTATTAAGGACTTCAAATGGCCAGCGGAGGCCCTTAATAACTCTTTGGGAGGAGGGACGGGACCCCATGCCCTAGATGTAGCTGCAGGAAAGCCAGGGTGCCTGTCTAGGATGAGGGTCGGTCCCAGAAGAAACAGCCTGGGAACAGGGTCCAGGCCAGAGGCAGGGCTTCTGGGGGCTGTCTTCCCCTTAAGGCGAAGATGGGGAAAAGGTTAGTAAGCAATCCTGCAATTTTAGTTCCTATTTTAATTAACTTTGAAGGGCTTGGGGCCTCCCTGAACACAGGGAAAGGAGCAGAGTAGACGTTTATTTTCCTCCTTTCCCTTTTAAAGACAATTTTATTAAATCACTTTGTTTTCATTCTGGCTCAAACATGGGACATTTAAATGGAAAAGTAATTATTTTACCTTGTTTGCTTATGGTGAGAGGAGAGTCAGGAAAGGGAGGGATGCCGATAAGAGGAAGAGGTTGGCAGCTTCGGGCTGGCACACATGTGTGTGTGCACACAAATACCCTACAGACAGGCCTGCACAATCAGGCTCCCACTCACAGCAGCCTCGATCACCACACAGAGCCCCTCACACTGACACACATTGTGTACCCACAGAAAGACATGCCTTGCCCACATCTCCTAATGTAGGCACCTCAGTACTTGCAAGCTTGGAACATCCACCCTCCTGAAGAGAAATTCCTTTACCACCGCCACAACTCCAGGCAAACGCTCTCTGTCCTACACAAACACCCCCGACACATCAGGCTCACAGCACAGGCCCCCTCACACCTCACAGGTACCCTCACATACCCCTTACAAGCATCAGGGGGTATGCACACACACACACACCCAAACATATCTATACCTTTTTAAGACAGTTGAGTGGTATCATCATCAGTACTTAGACTGAGACAAACAGTTCTCCTCAAACACACAAGCCTGGCGTTTCCCTGGTGCCCTAGTCCTGCCAGCCTTGTGAGGCCGAAACAAACAAACAGAAACCCAAGGATATCGCTTCTCGGCCTTTTGGCTAAGATCAAGTGTAGAAACCCAAGGACACCTGGCAACAAAGCTGGGGGTGAGGTGAGATGCTGTCATGGAGAAAGAGGGCCCCCAAATCGACCTACCCGCTAGGCGACTCCACTTCTCTGTGCCTGTAACATTCTTGGTCGGATCGCTACATCTCTCCTGACCTGGATTCTGCAGCCTCTGGGACAGTCCCCCCGCCTCTCACCCGTTCTCCACCCCAGGTGTGCAAGAAGGCCAACAGGTCTCTTGGGCTCAGCTGCCCTGGCCAAGACCGGGTTCTAACTCAGGCTTCCCCACCTCCTGCCTCCCTCCCCCACTGTGTGGACCGGCATCAGAGGGGTTAAAACTTGGGTAGCGCACCCCCTCTCCACTCCCACCCTTGGCTGATACTTCGAGGGCCGGGTTCGCGGGAGGGAGCCGTACCTGTACTTTGTCTTCATCTGTCACCGCTTCTGACAGTCAGATACATCTTGTGGGGGGGCATGGGGGTGGGGAAGCAATAATTAACCTCTCCCGCCTCATACCCAAACGCGGCTGCCTGCCTGCCTGCCTGGCCGGCTGGCCGGGCAGAGATGACTGCAGGGTCTGAAGAGTGAAGAAAGGGGAAGCTGGGAGGAGAGGGAGGGGGCGAAGGGAGAGGGCAGGAGAAGCCGCTGAGAGGAGGGACCCTGACGTTTTTATTGCCCTGCCAGCCTCTTTTCTGCACCCTTCTCTCCACTCTCTTCCTGGGGAACTGTGGAAAGTTGGGAGAAGTGATCAGAGGGAGAGGAGAGGGAGAAAGCCACGTGCAGGCACCTCTTCCAGCTGGGGAGTTCAGGACCCTCTTGAAGGCCTGGGGGCTGGTTTGGGAGCACAGTGGTGTGAGGGGGAGTCCTTCATACACTAGTGTTGCACAGGGACAAGGAGGAGGAAGAGAGTGTTGGGTGGTGTAGAGGAGGCAGAGGATGCCATGCTGGTTTTTCTCATTTGTGGCAGGTGACTCATGCTTGTGTTAAGGATGAATTATTCTCCCAATCAGTGAACAGGGATCAGTCTCATAGGCGCTACCATTGAAAAGGATTCCAGATTTGAAGTGGGGGGGGGTAGAGGATGCTTCTAAAAAGTCAAGTAAGGCTGTGGGGGTGGGGATGGGGGTGGCTGGACTCAGAGCTTGTGCAGGAAGAAGACAAATTTGGGCTGGGTCCTTGGATGGAGCAAGTGGGACTGAGGGTCAGGCAAGAATCACTTGCAGCCAAGGAGGCGAACGTGACTACAGCGTTCCCAGCAGCCAGACTGCCAAGCGCTGGGGTCTGTCCAGGGAGTAGAGAGGAGACCGGAAGGAAGGGTGGTGTTGTCACTGCTGGACTCCCAGGGATGGGGTGCAGAGGGAAAGGGCCCTGTCTGTCCCCTGGGCAGCCTGAAGCCCAGGAGATTCTAGCTTTCTCTATCCCTTCAAGATGGTGTTACTCAATCTGTTGTCTGCAGTGTTGGAGAAACAGGACCTTTGCTCTAAGGTCTCTGACTGAGTTGTGGGCACAGTGTTGTTCAGGAGTCAGGATCCCTGGTTCTCACCCTGATTCTGCCATTAGCTAGCTGTGTGACCGAAGATAAATCATTTAACCTCTCTGGACCTCAGCTTTCTCATTTATAAAATGGCTGGGGTAGGGGTTGAGGGGGGACTGATGAGAAAAACTCTATAGACATTGTCAAGACTCATGTCCCATAATCTAGTAAGATCTGAGGAACCTTAGCAGGCTCAGCTGTGCCCCCACCGACCCTCACATGTGCTGTGGACCCCTCCGACCCTGGAGCAGCGCAGACACAGCCCCAGAGTGCATTTCTCTCTCTCACAGACACACACACACACACACACACAGCCTCCTTGCCCCTTGTACTGTGCATCCCTGGACTTCCAATCATCTATGAAATGTGCTGTGGTTGGGAAGGAGCCCAGGGCCAGGGCACCCCTACAGAAAAGCTGACTCTATACATTTCTGTTAAAAGAAAAACGGACATGCCTCTGCAGAGAGTGGAGAGTGGAGCACTGGAGGCAGAAATCTAGCTCCGGAAAGGACTTGCAAGTGAGGAGAGGGATTGTTGGGAGAGGGAAGAGAGCCCTGGAGAGATGAGGAGAGATAAAGAAGCAGAAGCCTCGGCTCAGCTGCAGGGGACTCACGCTGAGAGTGTGGAGTGAGACGCTGACAGCCCTGTCAGGAAATCACCTCGAAGCGTCCCACACCCTGGTCTGCCAGGCTCCATCTCCCCAGGGGAGGAACCCCAGTGAGTCACGCTGCTGTCTGTCCCCTTGATTCCCCTCCCTGCCCCCAAACACACAGCCCTGCTCCAAAAGAGAGAATTCATTTCTGGCTATCATTTTCTTCACCTGAAGAAACGCTGTGCATTTTGACAGCACCAGGGGAGAGGAGAGAAGCAGGAAGAAATCAAGACTGCCTGCGTTGGGGTCACCTAGGATGGCTCTGTGTTACCCAGAGCAATGTGGTGCCTAGGATGGAGATGGTCTCCTAGGCAAGTGTGGCATTTAAGAAAGAAATTGACTTTTCTCTAACAGCATGGAGTCTGGAGCAGCAGTGGGTCACCTGGGACTCTCTGCTGCTGCTGCTGCTAAGTTGCTTCAGCCATGTCCGACTCTGTGCGACCCCATAGACGGCAGCCCACAGGCTCCCCCGTCCCTGGGATTCTCCAGGCNAGAAAGAAATTGACTTTTCTCTAACAGCATGGAGTCTGGAGCAGCAGTGGGTCACCTGGGACTCTCTGCTGCTGCTGCTGCTAAGTTGCTTCAGCCATGTCCGACTCTGTGCGACCCCATAGACGGCAGCCCACAGGCTCCCCCGTCCCTGGGATTCTCCAGGCAAGAACACTGGAGTGGGTTGCCATTGCCTTCTCTGGGGACCCATTAGGGGCCCTGGAACAAATGTAGGCTCTTACATAGGCTCAGCCCTGGTGACGGAGAGGCTTGGAGTTTGGAGAGAATGGTTCAAGCAGCCTTATTCGTGGAGTGGAGAGTCTATCTCAGCCTTGGAGGTCAGAAATGAGTTCCAGTCATTTGGAGAATATTCCGGGCTTTCTTCTCTAGTCCTGCCTCCTTTCTCCCAGCTCCCCTTCTGTGGGAATAGGTCTCAAATTCCAGCCCCAACCCCCACTTCCCCCTCTCATCACCTTCATAACTCCCTAGTCTGTTTTGCAAGAATTCTTTTTATTGTTCTTTACTTTAAAAATATAGTACATGAATATATGCTTATGAAAATTTCAAACAATCCAGAAATGTGTAGACAAGAAGCAAAAGCCCCTGTTTCCTCCTTCCCACTAATTCTACTCTCTTCTCCATAAGTTACTGGGGTTAACAATATGGTATGTATTCTTCTAGGTCTTTTACATATTCACTACACACAAACACACACAACTTAGGTTTTAAAACAATTATTGTATTGATTTATGTCATACTACTATTTTACTATTTCCTCATTTCACTTTAAAAATGTCAGACATATTAGCCAGGCCAGCACATAAGGATATATCTTGATCCATATAGGTATATTTCACATAGTACTCCATAATAGATTTAACCAATTCCTTAGTGCTTGGCTTTTATGCTATTTTGAAGTTTTTGTTCTTACAAACAATGCCACAGTAAACCTCCATAAACCTATGTCATTTTGCACAAGAATGAGCATATCTGCGATTCAGATTTCTTAAAGCGGCACTGTTGGGTCAAGAGATATGTACTGTATGTATATCTAACCCTGACTTTCTCTTTGAAGCTTGAAACCCACATTTCCAAGCAAGAGTCCACAGATGCTTGACGGCCAGGCCTGCTGAGTATTTACAGGTGAATGTCTCCCAGCACTTCAAATGCAGAAAGTCCAATCCCAAGCTCCTGATCCCATCCTCTTCCATCCTGCTCCCTGCCTCCCCGCCTCCTTGCTTTGGTCAGCATCACCCTACACAGGCTATTGCCCGAGCCCCACACCTTGGATCATCTTTATCAAGGTGTCTGTGTGTCCAGATTTGCCCAGAATTGTCCAGCATGTGTATTCTGCCCTGGTGAAATGATTGGTAGTCCCTCTTTGTACTCAAAACTGCTCTGGATTGGGCAATAAACTAAATCACCACTCTATTCCCCTTTGGGCTTCCCTTGTGGCTCAGCTGGTAAAGAATCTGCCTGTAATGCGGGAGACCTGGGTTCAATCCCAGGGTTGGGAAGATCCCCTGGAGAAGGGAAAGGCTACCCACTCTAGTATTCTGGCCTGGAGAAGTCCATGNTGGGCTTCCCTTGTGGCTCAGCTGGTAAAGAATCTGCCTGTAATGCGGGAGACCTGGGTTCAATCCCAGGGTTGGGAAGATCCCCTGGAGAAGGGAAAGGCTACCCACTCTAGTATTCTGGCCTGGAGAAGTCCATGGACTCTAAAGTCCATGGGGTCTCAAAGAGTCGGACACGACTGAGCAACTTTCATTCCTCTTTATCTCTGATTCCTATTCAATCCATCACCAACTCCCACCAACTCTCCCTTCATTCTTCTTTCTGTTGCATGGCTCTGGATCCCATCATCAGGCTTGAACAAAAACAGCCTCCTAACTAGCTTCCCCACTCTTCATCTCTCCTCCCTTCAACCCATCCTTTCACTCCATTGACCCTCATGTCTTTTTAGGCCACTTCCTGTATCACAGAACTCTCTTGTTTCCCATTGCCTACAAGACTGAGTCCACTCAGGATCTGTCATTACACTATAGTCCACCAGAACAGGTATCTCCCATCTCCATAGGTCAGGGATCTGTATCACCTTAGCTGGAGGAGGAGCAGGATTCAGGCACTGGAAAACCACAAAATGATGAAGAGAAAGACTCCCTGTGGTTGGGGTGAAGTCTAGAAGGTGACTTGGTGTCTCTCTGAATTCAGATCTGGGGTTGTCCAAAGAGGGAAGCCCTCTTGGGCATTCTGTCTCTTCCTGCTCACCTGCTTTGTTCCCTTGTGCCTCAAAAACTCCAGCCAGTTTCTCCTCCATCTCTTGTTCCAGGCCTGGAGTCTTCAGGGATGACTTCTCATGTTTGGCCCTCATCCAGCTGCCACCTGCTTATTGCATTCCCCGCCACCTCTGAGCAGTGTCATAAGTGATCAGAGATCATGGGAACTTGCAGTCCTTGAGTGAGAGCGAGGGTGGTGATGCATATATGAGGTGTTGTTGCTATACTCTCAAGCTACTTTAAACCCCACCCTGGGGAGAGGACTCTCAGGAACCTTCAGAGCATGCCCGGCTGGAACTCCCTATTCCTCCCCCACCATGTTAACTCCCTCCCACCTGAGCCTTTGGGATAAACCTCTGGAGTGCTTAACCAAACTTCAGGGCACCCGCAGCCTCCCCACTCCCTTTCCTGGCATCCCTCCCCTCACTCAGATGTTGCCAAATGGATGGCGAGCTTGGATGGGTCCTGGTGGCCGAACTCCAAGCAGAGGGGGAGGCATCCTGGCCCCCTGCCAGCATTCCGTCCGCAGTAATTTGGCAGGAAAGCACCAGCTGCGTATATCTGCACATCTGTTTATGCCTCTGGCTTGTTATTTATTCTCTGCCTTTCATGGGCAGCGGAGCCAGAGCACACCTCAACTCTTCCCAAGTTAGATTAACCAAGAAAGAAGGCTGGGACACTCAGTCACGACAATTGCTGATGTACATTGAAGGATATGCCTTCTCTGGCAGCTGCTGCCACTTTTCGTAGAGACACAGAGGAGGGGAGCAGAGAGGAAGGGAGGGGGAGGGAAAGGGTGGAAGGAGATGAAAGGGGAAAGCTGTGGAGTTAGAGCCTTAGTCATGCTGGAGTACTTAAATCAGGTGGGCTGATCCCTGACTGCACTGAGGAGAGGGAGAGTTGGCCATTCTTTCAAACACAATCTCTGCTCTTCCTTCCTGCTAGACACCAGACTTCAGCGTGTGTCTATGTGTTCTTGGATGGTGTGGCTGAGAGTCATTCACGAGGATAAGGTCTTTAATAGAGGTTAGGTAGGATGGTCTGCTTTGAGGTACTTAAATAACTCTTCTTGAGGGATTCCTAGGGCGCAAACCTGGTGGTGGAGAACTCTGTCTCCTGGCTCTGTCCCTGGGATTAATAAGGAGAAGGAGTGAGAAGAGGAGGAGGAGGAAGAGAAGGACAAATAGGAGAAAGGGGAGGAGAAGGAGAAGGATAGAGAATGTTAAAGGATGGAGAAACATGATTGGCAGGGAAGAAAGAGAAGTGAGTGGAGGGACCTGGAACTTTGGAGATACTTGAAATGGCTGGGGTGCTATCCTTGGTCCTGACCAATAAAGGACCCAGGAGTTGCCCAGAGTCTCTGTCCTGGATGGGGCTCCAAACTCCCTACACTTTCTTTTGAGGGCAACTGGATAATTCTGGAGTAAGGACAAAGAGCTTGAGCCTCATGTGGTGGTGAGAACTGAATCCATAGGTCTGACTTCTCCCCCTCTAACCCCTTCTCCCTCTCCTGCCTTTACCCAAAACAACTCCCTGTGCAGTCAGTGCTCCCTGCAGGGGACAGATAGATGTGGACTCAGAGAATCCTGGGCAGGGTTCATGGGTAAGGTGCAGGCACCTGAACCCATGGCATAAGTGGGGGAAAGTGGGTGTGCTCTGGGGGAAGGGAGTGCTTGCTTGGTCAGATTAAAAGCAACTAGACCGTGCCAAAGCTCTAGACAGACACTTTGCTTTCCTGCTCCTTTGCAGAACTCAAATACCAACATCATTCCCAACCCCCTCTCAAAAATTATATGTAACGAGCTGTTCATAATCAGGCCTTGCACAGATGGGAGTTTAATCAGTTAGAGTCTAAGCACACGGGCATTCTAACCTAATCCAATTCCCATCAGTTCATTAGGGGAAATATTCATCACCCAGAGATTATAGTGGGGCCAAAACTGTGAAAGGATTCTAAAAAGCTGTCAGTGGAACAGTAACCAAACCAGCCAAGACAGGAGGCCAGGTTGTGTGGAGGATGCCTGTCAACGCCTGACTGTGTTCTGAGATCCCTGGTCCTTACCAGACTATGTCATAGTTTTTTTTTTTTTTTTTTTTTTGAAGAGCTTCTTTGAGGAAGTACACTGAAGCTGAGACCTGAAGGGAAGAGGGAGGTACCCAAGTGTGGAGAGGGTAAGGATTCTCACCCTTGTTGGTCCCTTCTGCTCCCTTCACCTCTTATTTCCCAGGCTCCTGGGACCCATTCTTGGCTCACCGCCCTGCAATCCAGTCTTCAAAATTCATCCTCCCTTACTCACACTCCATCCAGCATCCAGCCTTTGGAGGTGAACTCTCAGCTCTGGGACCACCAGGACACTATCCTCCAGGGATTCAGTTGAAAGATTTCAGACCTGGAGGAGGAGGGCTCAGAGGCAGTGGAGTCTAGATGTTTCTCAACAAGAATGGCCAGAGCCTCAAAGACACATAGATGCTACCACTCTCAGACTTGTGTGCTTAGGAAGGAATCAGACAGCATCAAGAATCTGGGACAAAGGGCCTGGAGCTGACGAAGAGAATAAGATTCAGATAAGACATGAAAACTCAGCTTAACCACAGTGATACTTGTGAGTTATGAAGTCGGGGATACATGAACACTGTCTCAGTTGCACACAGGTATAAGCTAATTGAGACTTAGGACCTCGGGCCAGGTCCATGGGGGTCCAGGCTCAAACCTTGTTTTCCCATTTAACAGCTATCACATCTTTGGTCAGCCACTGTTTTGTGTCTGATTCCAGTTTCCCAACCTCTGAAAAGGGGTGTATTACTCAGGTTGAAGATGGATTGTCTGGTGTGATTATGGGGGTTGACATCCTGTATTCTTATTGCTCTGACTCTTTCCTAAGGAGGTGGGCCTGAGAGGGGCAACCCCAAAATCTGTAGGTCCGACAATCAGGAAGGAAAGATCAGGAACAAGCTGGACACCACCCCACCTCCACCCTGAGCACTGACAAGTCTGTTGTCCCCGGACAGTAGGGAAGGGAAGATATAGTGATTGTACAGTGAGCAGGTGTCAGCCCAGCTGCTGTTTGGAGTCTCCTCCATTAAGAATAGTCAGTCCCTTCTAAGGACTCACCTGATTAGGTCAGGCCCACAAAGGATCTCTCTAGTTCAAAGGCAACTGCTTAGGGACTTTAATTACGTCTTCACAATCCCTTTTCAGCAGGACCTAGATTACTCTTTGGTTGAATAACTGGGGGGACGTGTGTGTTTGCTACCAAATAACAGCAGCCTTCTCTTCCATTCTCATAGCCTAGTTGACACATCAAAAATCCATCACATGGTGAAAATGATTTTTATGAAGATTAACTTTTAGATACTCTTTGGGAAAGTCCCCAACATCTAGGAATCTCAGTATAGGTTAGTCAAACCCACCTAACAAGAATTTATACACCAAGGAGCTGGGGCTCCTCTTCCTGAGCAAAGGGAAGCTAAATAGGTTCTGTCCTTAGTTGCTCTTGGTCAGAAGGAAGGGCAGCTCTTTACGGTCCTGGGATTTGTGGGTGTGGTGCAGGGTGGAAAGATGTCAAGATCAACAAGCACTCTAGGGATGCCCTTCCCTGGCTGTTTGGGCCACCAGAACCAGCGTCACAGCAGCAGGTGATGGGAATGCTCTCAGTGACTGGTGGGGCTTCAGCGGGCAATTACCCGGCAGAAGCGAGGAACTGACAGGGTAATTATTAGCTTCTAATTGCAGGGCAAACCCAAGCCGAGATCCTCTTCTCCAAAGCAGAGGGCATTACTATTTGCATAGCAATTAATTACTTTGGGAGCTACGGAATTTAATTACCCACTAGTCCATGGGAGCCAATAATTAAATTACTCTCAGAAACAGGGTATTTATTTCCCAGTTAGGCTGAGCAGGTAGCTTCTACCTTGGGGAGTGAGCCTGGGTAGTGACCCTTGAACCAATGGTTGGCCCTCGGCCTAAGCAGACATGAGTGGCAAGCTCAGTGTCCCAAGGAGAGAGTGTCCACGCTCCAAGGCGGACCGATACCTGACACTCACAGAAGCAAGCCCTTGCAGAACACTCAGACACGTGGCATGCTCAGACCCAGGCAGGTGGTTAGACGTGGGGTAGCCCATGGAGCTAGGCACACTTGCCCACATAGAATCACACACACAGTAAAGAGCAGTGCCAAGAGACCATACAGGGCATTTGGAGCTCACTTTGCCATAACTGTTCAGCCTAACGTGTCAAAATATGGGGTTCCCAGGGTGGCTCAGGGGTAAAAATCCCGCCTGCCAATGTAGGACCTGCAGGAGATTTGAGTTCTATCCCTGGGTCGGGAAGATCCCCTGAAAGAGGAAATGCAACCCACTCCAGTGTCCTTGCCTGGAAAATCCCATGGACAGAGGAGCCTGGCAGGCTTCAATCCATGGGGTCATGAAGAGGCAGACAGGACTGAGTGACTGAGCGGGCACGCAAGTGTCAAAATATTTTTTAGTACCATGTATTTTCGTCAACAGAATATTTGAGTTCTGAGCCCATCCTGGAGTCTCTTTTCATCCCTGGTTCTTCTCATGGATAGGGTCGGGTTGGTAGAGGCTCAGGACAGAGTGGGGCTTAGGGAGGGGCTGTGGAGTGGCTGTTTTGAACACTGTTTGATAATAATTAGTGAAAGTTTAATGTTCCTGTGTCAAAATGGCCATGTTGAAGTGTCATATACTTCAGTAGAAAGGGGGCCCTTGGAGCAGAGCTGAGCCACATCCAGCCTTCTCCCTCTTCAGAGAAAGCAAGGCGGGGGCTGGGGCATGGAGGTAAGAAGTTGCTGAGAGTAGGAAGCCACCTGGGAAACCAAGACGCTGGGTAGTGTGGGCCTCCCAGCCCCCACTGCTCTCCCCTGAGTCCTCCCCCCACCACTCTCACTGCTCCCCGCTGGCTGCCTGGGAGGTCGGCAACTGCCAGGTAGTTGAGGCAGTGTGGCTCTCTTCAGAGTGAGGGGTAGTATCTGGCTCCAGCATCGAGGATTCTAAAGTTAGAGAAGCATGCAGGCCAGGGTTGGTGGGCCAGTCCTTGGGGCTGGCGAACCAGGGGTCTTTGGACATGTCCCACTCTGAGGGACGATGGAAGGAATAGCGGTCACTTTCCTTGCTCTTCCCTTCCTTCATCTTGGGCAAATCAAGCGGATCCTGGTTTTCTGTTCTCTTAGCTTCCTCCCTCCCTTTCCTCCAGGTGACATTAAGGAGCCCTGATGCGTGCAGATCTGGAGTCAGGCCACCTCCCTGCCCTGTTGCCTTTGGAGCTCCCAGCTGATAAGAGCTGCCAGCTCCCCAGCCCTTGGAATTCTCTCCCAATGCCTAGACTTGAGCCCCTGCCCTCACCTCTCCAGGCTCACCTCAGGCCTCCCTAGGTGGGACCCCATGGGCTCTTCTAATGAAGTTCTCTCTGACTGTTCCGGGCACCCACCACCCGAGGAAGGAGCGGCCGGCCCTCAGCCCAGGCTGCTGACAGCAGCAATCCATCTCCATCACAGTAATGGCGTCCCCATTAATCGGCCATAAACTAATAAAGCAAGCACTTTCCACCCCTCAACTCCACCCCCCCACCCAGCTTCATTAAGTCTTTAGTACATTAATATGTCTTACTTAGTGTCAGCTAAGCCTCTTTCTCCATTTGGGGTGGAGCATGGTGGGGTGGGCTCATTGCCCAGTGGGTGGGTGAACATGACCCCTCCCCTGGCCTGGGTAGAGGGGCTGCTGACTCAGGGCCACCCACTCCCATCTCCCTCCTCCACCACTGCCCCCTGGAGGGGCCTGAGAGGTGGAGAGGGAAGCAGAGACAGAACAGGAAACGGAGAAGTGGAAGAAAGAGAAGGGGAGGCTGGAAGGAAGGAGGAGATGGGATGGGGGAGGAGCTGTACACCTCCAAATTAAATTTGTGATTCAGGCATCAGATGGGCCGACAGCCAGAGATTAATTCGACTGATCGAGTTATAAAGAGCGAGAGGCCTGAGTAATCAATCTTGCAGCTGTCAGGCCGACAGGCAGGAGTATTAACCTGGCTAGACGGCACATACCGAGGACTTTTTCATTTCATTCACCCAACCACATCCCTGACCACCTCTGGCCCGTCTCTCCAAATAATAATAATTGTGACTGTTAACGATGACAGAGACAGGTTGAGAGGACTGCTGGGCCCTTCTCTCCCAGACTTCCCACCCCTCGCTCGGTTTGACCACTCCTAGAAAGCAGAGCAAGTAACAGCTCTTGGCCCTCTTTAAGAGGTGGGAAATAGAGGCAGGGACTGCAATGAGAGCTTCAGACAGGCCAGCGGGGGGGAGCTGGGATAGTGGAGATCATCGTCCTAGATCCCTCCTGCATCCTGGAAAAGAGTTGCTCCCCAACCAGCTGGCTCAGCCCCTGGCACTTCCGGCTCTGGTTAAGGAAGCTGTGATCCAGAAGGTCATACTGAGTTGTCCTCTGGCCTCTTCCGACCCTGTCCACAAATCTGAGTCCTGGGGGGGGTTGTGTGGGGGCCCCAGCTCTGGCTCAAGCCCCTGGGCTGGGTAGCTGCTCTTCCTGGCAAGCCACCTCCTCTCCTGCTCACTCTCCTCCTCACCTGACAGTGTCAGTCCACACCTGGGGGTGGGGTTAGGGGTCTCCCTGTAGAGACTTGTGGAAACACCCTCCCTTGGGCAGAGAAGGGGTGGGGGTGGGGGTGCTACCTTGACGTTGACACCTCCCTCAGCTAATTTTCGTCCTTCAAACCTTTATATCTCTTTCTTCCTCCTTGCTTCAGGGAAAGGAAGGAACATTGTGTGTGTGTGTGTGTTTGTGAGAGCACGTGAGCATGCATAAGAAGATGTGATGGGGGGGGCACCTTTAGGGCTTACTGGAAGTGAGCCAGGACAAAGTCAGCCCTCTGAAGTTGTCATGCCAGGGTGGGCTCTAGGAAGCAGAGAAGATGTGTATAAGAGACAGCAACTAGAGACTTGAATTTCCAGTTGGCAAGGCCAGCTCCACATGTCCCCTGCCCCATGGAGGGACGCCTGGGCCTCAGCTAGTGGGGAGAAGGATGGCTGACCTTCCCTAGGTGGTCACTCACAGGCACTATTCTTATTTATTTACCCATTTATTTTGCAGACTGTAAATACACTGTCCACGAACGCTGTGTATCCAAAAACATTCCTGCGTGTATCAAAACGAACTCCAAAACCAAAAGGGGCGGCGAGGTTGGTGGTACCAATTGCCTTGTTCTACTGCATGCTGTGTCCCGGGCAACATATCCATCTCCACAGATTCCTGGACAGGAAGGGGCTTTGGGAGCTTTATCCTGTCCCTTCTCTGCCTCGAAGACCACCTTGAAACCATCTTGTCCATCCATCAATCCATTCAGCATGTCCCTAGTACCCACCCACCATGTGCCAGGCTCTGTTCCAGGGGGTATGAGGGTCATAAGGTGGTCCTCAGCCTGGGGAACCATGCAGTCTAGTGGGAGGAGGCAGGCACATAAGCAGAGCATAACGTAGCAAGCAGTGCAGTAGTGATAGCACTGTGTGGGACTTACAGTTGAGGCATGGGGGTGGAGGGAAGGGAGAAGAGACGAAGCTTTCACCAAAAAAAAAAAAAA
>SJYX01014538.1:37405-59044 GCA_006410675.1 Oreotragus oreotragus | reverse complement strand
CGGCGGGTTGGGAGGAGGCTGGTCCCTGTAATGCTCTAACAGCACCCATTATTATTATTGTTACCACTCTAGGTACCACCTCATCCCTGACAGCAACACAGCTCTCATTCATTGGATGTGAAGTATAAGCATTTTATATGTTACAACTTTAATGCTTATAAAAAAAGCACCGTGAGGTAGGTTCTATTTTCAACTCCATTTTACAGAGGTTCAGAGAGGTTGGGAGACTTGCTGAAGCTCACACAGCCAGGAAACTATAAAGCCATTTCCTGCACCCTACCCAGGGCCTCAACACAAGCTGACGTTCCCCCAAGGCCCCCAGACGTCACATGGCCTCCACCAAGGTTCCCTAGAGCCCCTGTCAGCTGGTTCTGGATGTTTCCAGCTGAGGCTCCCTGGGAAACAGATCCCTCTGGGTATGAGGAGGGCGGGGAGGGTGGTGCTGTTTGTTCAGAGGGTGGGGATGGGGGCTTGGTGTCAAAGAACACTCATCCTGGGCCAAGGGAAGAATAGGGGCCCCACCCAGGGCTCTGCCCTGCAATAACCCCAGGGAGGAGGATTTGCCCCCCTCCCCAGTTCCCAGAGTCTCTGGGGAGAGGAGAGGGCTTTCTTGCCTGTATCACCCCGCCCTCCCCAGGGAGGAACCAGTTGGAGGGGTTCCATGCTGAGCGTGTGGTGGTGGTTGGGGGTTGTAGATCCTGACTTGGTTGAGAGAGAGAGAAAGCTCTCCCTCTCACCTCCTGACCCCATTTGGGGCTGGACCTGAGGGGGGCTGGGGAAGGGGGCCTGGCTGAGGCGTTGGGAGTTGGAGGCTGGAGCCAGTCCAGCCCCTCTCCCAGGCTCCCTGGGACCCATTTCAAGTGGCTGCTTCCAGGCTGGGCCAGCCAGGGGGAGGGGGGAAGGGAACAGGGAGCCTGTTTCCAAGCAAAGGTTCAAGGGTCTCCCTTCCTGAGCCCCCGCCCCCTTGCTCAGGGCAGCCATTGATTCCACCCTGTCAGTCTTGCGGTGTTTACTCCCTACCCGTTTTCCGGGGCCAAGGCCAGTGGAGGGACCTAAGGCCTCCTGTGGGACAAGGACCTTCTGTGCCCCCCACCCCATCTTGAGGCCATCCTTGTGCTTGGGCTGGGGGTGGGTGGAGACCCCTGGCATAGACCCTCAGGACCAGAATCCCCAAGTCTTAAGGTTTTGATCACTGGGGTGGCTGAGGACTTACCTGCTGTGGCTGTTTTCATGTACTCTTTACTCCCCACCCCCACCAGTCTTTGCGTTCATGCCAGACCCTGGATCTGCAGCCGGAGATCTAGTGATTCAGGGGCCTCTCCTTTTTAAATTAATTGACTTATTTATAGCCGCACTGGGTCTTCCTTGCTGTGCATGGGATTTCTCTAGTTGGGGCCAGCAGGGACTCTCTCACTGCGGTGCAAGTCTCTTCATTGTGGCTTCTCTTGTTGCAGAGCACGGTCTCTAGAGGGCACAGGCTTCAGTAGCTGCAGCTCAGGGGCTCCAGAGCACAGGGTCAGTCGTTGTGGCACACAGACTTCGTTTCCCTGAGGCATGAGGAACATTCCCGGGCCAAGGAACCAAACTCATGTCCCCTGCATTGCCAGGCGGATTCTCAACCACTGGGCCACCAGAGAAACCCAATTCAGGGGCCTCTTGTGTCAGAATGGGGATGTCCTCCGATTTCTAATTCTCTCACCCTATCGAGGTGAATGCGGGATCAGATCCCCAAGGGCTGTCTTGCTGTGATTACCACAATGGTCCTTCGAACATTCTCTGTGCCATAGTTTTCCATCCGAAGGTAACAGAGAATTATCTCCATGATCTCTGCTCCTTCTGCCTTAGGCCGGGGAAAGGTGGGGTGCTGGGCAAGGAGAGGAGAGATCTTTTAAGGCAAATCATGTAGAAGATCTGTTTGAAAAAACTGGCTGTCTTTCTGGGCCTCCACTTCCTCATCTGTAAAATGGGAGAAATAATGCCTACTTCCTTGGTTTGGGGTGATGCTCAAGAGAGATGGCAAAGAGGGCCTCAGACTATGTCTGGCACATTATAGGTGCTGAATAAACATTTGAAACCATCAGCCAAAGCAGGGGAAGGGCCCGGGGCGTGGCGAAGGTGTGGCTTCGTTGAGGAGATGTTGTCTTCCCTGATTCCTGGCTCTCCCATCCCTCACTCTGGACAAGCTTGGGCAGAGGCCCTCGACTTGGACATCCTGCTCTGAGGACCTCTTGGACAGGCTGGAAGAATGTCTGTGTCCTGGACAGGGCTGTGTTTGAGGGCTGTGTGTGTTTCCACATCCCTGCTTTGAGAAAGGAGTTGTTTGGACATCAGCCAGGCTGGGTGTGTATGTGAGTGTATGTGTGCGTGCATGTGTGTAGACTCAATGGCTGGCATCAAAATACTTGCTGATTAATCTCTGTCTTCCCACACCCAGCCCTGGTCCCTGGGAAACTCTGGGCCTGAGCTGGTGTCCAATGGGCCTGAGGGGGCAGAATCAGGCCCAGGAAGATGGATTTCCCTGTCCCCTCGGCCCCCACCCCTGAGGGGTCGGGGGGATGGTTGCTTCATTATGTTTAATGGGATTATTGAGGGGGACAGTAGTCATGGGGCATTAGCTGCTAATTGGGTCCGTAATAAAGTTAATAAAGCTCTTATGGTCTTTGCCATTAAGTATAATTACGGGGGTGCTCTATGGGGGGTGTTGTTGGCGGGGAAAGAGTACAGAGCTCTCCCTGGTAGAAGGAGCCCGGACAGGAGCAGGTGATAGGGAAGCTGGCAGCCATGCAAAGGCAGGGAGCTGCACCCACCTCTGGAACCCATGCCCAGCTGGGCTCACCAGCAGGTCCTCGGGGGGCTGGAGGGAGAGAGGTAGACAGGAGGGAAAGGGGGTTCACTATGTGCAGAAGGCAAGAGTCCAGGGGATGTTATTAACCCAGGCTCAATGTGCACACACCCTTGAAGAGGCTCAGAACATGGATGAAACATCACCTCTGGGGAGTGATGGTATGGACAAGCTATGAGCTTTGGGGCCTGATTGTGCTGGTGTCTGCTGTGTGACCTCGGAAGGGGGGCGCTGTGTAATCTCTCTCAGCCTCAGCTGTCCCTTTGTAACATGAGAATTGCAATGTCATGGTCCCAAAGTTCTGAAAGCCGATACGGGAGGAAACTGAAAGAGTGACTGTGATGCTGTTTTTATTGTTACAAGCTTTCATCTTATTTTGTAATTATACAAGAAATGCTTGAAGTCTTGTTGTGTTGATATATACAGAAATATACAGAGGGAACTTCCTCATCTCATTTTCTCCCTGTCATCAACTGGTGTTTATCTTGGGGGACAGGGTTTTCGGGGATACATTTATGTAACATATATTTACACGGAGAGACAGTCTTGTTTCTTGGTTTCTTTTTTACATAAATGGATTGACATTTGTGTGTTGTTTTGCCAGTGTGCTTTCTCCCCTAACATTTGTCTCTCTAGTGTTTCCCTGCCAGCACTCGTAGGTCCGCTTCTTTTTTGTATGGCCCCTCAATGATTATAACTTGGATATACCATCATTTCTTTAAACAATTGCCTGTTTTTAAAATTATTTATTTGTGTTTGTTTGGGCTGGGTCGGGTCTTAGTAGTAGCATGTGGGATCTTTGATTTTCACTGTGGCAGGTGGGATCTAGTTCCCTGGCCAGAGACTGAACCCAGGCCCCCTGCGCTGGGAGCACAGAGTCTTAGCTGCTGGACCACCAGAAGTCCCCCTAAGAGATATTTTCAAAGATATGTGAATGCTTATTTTTGTCTTCCCCTTATTCCCTGTCCCCCACAATGATGGCATCTTCCATATTCTGTTCTACACCTTGCTATCTGTTTACCTTGAAGATTATTCTCAATGGGAACATGCAGATTATTCTCTTGAATGGCTGCATACTATTCCAGCTTATGGCCATGGCTTCATTATCATAGCGTGTCCTCTAGGTGGACACCGAGAATGTCCCTACTCTTTAGCTTTGACAGTGCCTCTGAGTACAAGTGCAGACATACGTCGACAAATTCCTAGAAGCAGAATTGGTGGGTCAAATGAGATTTCCAGCAAAAGTTTTTTACAGCTGTTGCCAGATTGCACATCGAGATGACTGTACCATCTAGTCTCACTCCCAAATAGGTGTAGGTGCTGCCTCCCAGGCCTTAGTTGCAGCCGCATCAGTTGTACTCAGGCACACTTGTGGACAGCGGGTTCTGCTGGCAGCTGCTGGATCAGGGAGTCAGAGGAGAGTACAGCTTTCCCCAGGAGAGGTGGGCAGGAGAGGAAAGGCATCAGTCCTCTCTTTGCTCCCAAGAAAGTCATGGGGTAAACACAGTTGTCAAAGGGGAGGAAGAGTTACAGTCAGGGTCAAGGGTTAATGCGGATGGAGCTACCGGACACGCTGCACAGAGCAAACAAAACAAGTTAGGGTGAGGGAGAGGCTGGCCCTGGCGGTGGGCGCCAGCCAGCCTGGACTTGGCTCTTCCCTGGGCAGCTGCTGTCATGGGCATGGGTTCTGGGCAGCTAAGGACCTGATGGCCAGCTGCTGGGCTCTGAGACCACGGAGCAGTCCTCACCTTCACAGGGCCTCACAGCCCAGAGCTGGCAGGGTGGGCCTGCTGCACAGTCCTACTGGACGTCAGGGCCCCTCCATGGGGTAATCCCCCTGGAGCCCTGTCTGGGAGGCTTTGTGAGGCATTAGAGGTGAGCCAGGCGGCGGGCCCTGGAGCCGAGCACAGCTTTTAGAGCATTCCTGGGCATTAGGCTCCCTGTCCCAGCCCAGCCTTGCCCTCACCCCACTGAGCCCCAGGGCCTTCTCTGCCTCAGCCACTCCCGGCCTAATTACAGGTGTCCATGTCAGGGTCAGCAGTGGGGTTAATTTGGAGCTTGTCCTGGGGCGTCCAGGGCTCATTAATGGAGTCCCAAGGGGTCCGGGGGATGAGCCAGGCAAACAGGGGATTAGGGGCCAAGGAAGACTGTTGTTGGGGAACGATGGGTTGGCTAAACAGGGCTGTGAGTGGGGCCCCAGGTGGGGATCAGCGTCAAGTATATGTGTGTGTGTTCACCACACAGATGCTCAGGAACACAGCAGGTGCTCAGATGTACAGACACACGCCACCTTGGAGCCAGATACTCACCAGACACACAGATTTCATACTCACGCAGGCTCACACACAGAGGCTTATGCTGTTGTGACTCAGAACTGCTTCCCTGAAAGCTGCGGGCTCTGCAAGGGTGGGGACTTGGGGGAGATGAACCAGAGACTCTCCAGCCAGAAACCCTGGTCTGCCCCTGCCAGCCTCCCCTGATGCCCGTCCACCTTGACCAGGGCAATGATGTTCCTGTTCCCTTTGCTTTGAGCAACTCCTCCTGTCCCAGGACTGAGATTTGGAAGCTTTGGCCTGTGGGTAGAATGACTTACAGCAGGCTCCTAGCCAGGCTGGGGGAGAGAGGGGAGTTCTTACTCCACAGCCACTAGTCCCCCAGAAGGTCTCTGTGCCCAGCCATCAGCTCAGCTCCCCGAAGAACCCCACCCCCACCCTGGGCCTCCTGACAAGCCCTTGGGTTCTGAGGGGAGGCATGTCCACAAGCACAGAGGTCACTGAAGAGGAGGAGGAGGAGGAAAGGGAGGAAGGGGCTGATAGGAGCCAGGGCTGGGAGGGGCAGGGCAGGGTGAAATCACTTAACCCTGAAGCTGCCACTGGTCCTTGGAACCCCCGGTGTTGATGGGGGCCAGCTGGAGCTGGCTGAGGACGACAGGCCCCAGTGAGTGTGGGAATCCAAGGAGGGGGTGTCCCAGGGCTTCCTGGGGTCAGCTGGGAGGGGGACACCCCGAGCCTTCGTCCCCTGCCTGCCTGGCTGCCACCATCACTGCGGAGGATCTGGAGCCGGAACCTGGCTCCCCAGCTCTGTTGCTGACAGGGAACTTTTTCTAGCCTTCACCACTGCCCACCCGCCCCAGACTGGCTGGCTGGATGCTACTCGACTCCCAGGATGGCGGTGGTGGCAACAGGGGTGAGAGTGGGGAGGGCAAACGGGGGCTCAGAAACCCAACCTTTGATGCCAGAAGAGTCTGATCTTCCCAAGGATGCCACCTTCCATCTCTGTCCCCTTCCCAGGGTATCCCCTTGACGAAGTATTTAGAGGTGACCCCAGAGGCACTGTGACTTCCATGACAGAAACAGCCACTATTTCATCCCACTAACTGAAACTTCTCATCAGTAAGGGTGCCCTCAGGGCTAGGCTGCCACCTGTTGTCATCTCACCTTGGTCCTAGGAATCTATGGTTCCCTCCCTGGGCTCCCTGTCTGCCCCATGCCATCCCCAGGACCCCCCACATACTCCAAGACCCCCCACATACTCTAGGACCATAATTGAATATGAAGGCCCAGAAGGCAGTGCAAACAGCAGCATTAATCACCAGCCTCCTGCCATAGATCTTTCTCACACATAAAATAGCTCATGTTAATCATTGCAGCTGATTTATTGTCTTCTCCGCCTTGTACATAAATTATTCACCATTGCCGGCCTCGTGGAGGAATCCTGTAGTGAGGGCTTCCATCCTTCCTTCTCCAGCGTGGATATGCTCAGACCTCTGGGTCCGCCTGGCAGCCATGCCATTCACTAGCTTGGTCTAGACATGGAGCCCCAGGCAAGGGGATCAAGGGGGATTGATCCCCTTGAGAAAGGAGCCACATTCACGCGTATCTGTCCTACCCAAGAGCACTCAGAGGAAATTTTCAGCTCCAGGAAATAGAGCTAAGCCCTCGGGCACCTCTGCAGTTTTGGATAGAGGAAACAGGGTTTAGAATGGGGCTTGTTGGTGGCCCCTGGGCTTCCTAAGACTGGGCTGGGTAGAACAGTGAGACTTTACCTGGAGGTTCCTGCTCAACACCTGAGTCTCTGCTGCCAATCTAACCCAGCTCTTGGGAGTTCCCGGTCCCAGGAAGCAGGATGTGGGTGTGTCCGTGGAACTTAGAGTCCTGCCTCCCCCAGCACTCTGTGTGTCTCTGCCACTGCCTCTGGCCTCAGCCTCAGAAGGTGGTGGCAGTAGTTATGGCAATGTCCACCAGATGGCAGACCTAAAACCCAGGACGGCAGCTCCCAGAGGCAGGGAACCAGCACTTGGGTGAGGAAGCGCCTTTGGAAAGGTAAGTTTCCCGAGCAGAAGAGTGATGGGGAGTTAGCCGAGATAGAGGAATCTCAGTTAAGGAAAGGGCCCTGAACCTTGGTGGGACCAAAAGACAGGGCCCATTTCACATCAAAACCATTTGGTGGCATCCCCAAGTGAGATGCTCTCAGGAGAAGAATTGAGAGCCCAGGAGGTGCATGTGGGCAGGGGGACCCCTGCAGGGATGCAAGTAGCCAGTCCTGGCTTCACTGGCCCTGGCCCACTCCCCTGAAATGACCAGCCTTCCCGCACTCAAGTCCATCAGTTCTCACTCCTTCTCTCTTGGCTGGGAGACCCTTGGTAGGAGTTACTGGTATAGCAGGTGTCCAGCAAAGCCCAGCTCTCAGCATCTGGAGCAAACTGATCACAGACCTGTGAGCTGCTTGGACTCATTCCTCTCAAGGACCTCTGTTCCCCCACAGACCCACTCCTCTTTCCTCCTCCGAGTAGAGTGGTCAGCTGCTCAAAGATGCAAATGCTTCCTAAGATTCAAGAGACTTGTGGCTTAAACACTAGGCTTTCCAGAGACCCCCAGTCTAACCCTTCCCCAAGTCACTCAGCTCACACATGTGCCTCAGTGGTATCGTCATAGGCCATCCACTGAGGCTGGGCTGACACTGCAGCGTGATGGTGTGCACAGCATGCGTGGCACTGAGTGGCTTCCTAGCCAATGAGATACCGCCACCAGACATGCTGGGCTGTGGCCCTCTAGACTTTTCAGGTGGCTCAGGGGTTAAGAATCCACCTGCCAGTGCGGGACATGCAGGAGACTCAAGTTCAGTCCCCTGGGTCAGGAAGATCCTCTGGAGGGGGAAATGGCAAACCACTCAAATATTCTTGCCTGGGAAATCCCATGGTCAGAGGAACCTGGAGGGCTGCAGTCCTTGGGGTCAGAAAGAGTCGGACATTACTGAGCATACATACCCGCAGCGTAGGCCCTTTAACCGTCCTGAGCCCTGAGGGTGGAGCTGGCAGGGCAGCCAGGCCTCCTTCAAGCCCAGCCGCCTCAGCTGGAGCCCTAGGAAAACGACTGGAATGACCGTCCCCTCTGCAGTCCACCTGCTGTAAGCCCCTCCCCCTGTCTCTCGGCAGGTGTTGCTGGGATCCCGGGGTGCCCCTCCTGGCTCCTACCAGCGCCTTTGTGTCCTGATGAAATCTCCCACCCCAGGCAGGGCTCTATTTCCTGCTCTTAAGGCTCCTTGAAGACAAGGTCAGGAAGTCCCCATCAATGAACACGTTTCTCCAGGTGTGACTCCTAGGCCTACTGACCAAGCTGTGGGGATGGGGTCCAGGGGATGGAACTGTCTCCAAGCCTCCTAAAGTCTGCACCAGAGACCACCCTGGAGCCAGAGGAAAGCCCTCTTAAAACCAAAGCTTCCTGAAGGCAGCCATGGGCCAGGGCCGCTAGGGAGCTGGCCTCCAGGGCTGACTTCCCTCCACAGCTGCCCTGGCAGCAGACACACTGGTGGCCTCTTCACCCCTCCTGCCCTCCCAGCCAGCCTGCCACACCCGGCTCGCCTGGCTTCCTCAGACTGCTGTCTTCATGTCTTTCTTCACACGGGTTCCAGGGCTGCCCCAGCCCAGCTTGTTTATCCTTCAGGGGGTCCGAGTGGGCATTTCAACCCCAATTACGCTCTGACCACAGTCACCACAGATTCCAAAACAAATGTCCCAGGTGACAGAGATGGGAGAGGCTCAGACAGGCTGGTGCCAGGGGGGCTGATAAAGGGGGATGCACTTGGGCTTAGAGGCGATGAGAGCCGCTTCTAGTGATGGGGCCCTGGGGAGCGGGGACTCCTGAGTAACTGACCTCCTCAGCCAGGCCCAGGCTGCCAAGAGAGGGCAGTCTTGGTCTCCGGGCCCTGCCCTCCCACCTCTAGTTTCCCTTCATTCTCATCTAATAGAGCCCTGGGAGTGGTTTGGAAATTCTTGTCTTGCCCCAGTTCGGTTCAGTTCGGTTCAGTTCAGTTCAGTTCAGTTCAGTCGCTTAATTGTGTCCTACTCTTTGTGACCCCATGGACTGCAGCACGCCAGGCTCCCCTGTCCATCACCAACTCCCGGAGCTTGCTCAAAGTCATGTCCATTGAGTCAGTGATGCCATCCAACTAGCTCGTCCTCTGTCGTCCCCTTCTCTTCCTGCCTTCAATCTTTCCCAGCATCAGGGTCTTTTCCAATGAGTCACTTCTTCGCATCAGGTGGCCAANACTCCCGGAGCTTGCTCAAAGTCATGTCCATTGAGTCAGTGATGCCATCCAACTAGCTCGTCCTCTGTCGTCCCCTTCTCTTCCTGCCTTCAATCTTTCCCAGCATCAGGGTCTTTTCCAATGAGTCACTTCTTCGCATCAGGTGGCCAAAGTCTCGCCCCAGCCACCAGCCAAGTAAGTCTGGCCTTCCTCTCCAGAAAAGGCAGGTCTGGACTCCTCAGGCTGGTTCGCACAGACCTGGTGCTCAGTGTCTGAGGACGGAGGTCACAGCCGGGCTTCAGGGTCCAGCTCTGCAGGATGCATTCTCTGGATTGGATTGGGGCCCCGAACCTCATTTTCCCATTTCAGGGTAAATTAGCAGAAGACACTTCGCAGTCTGACTGTCCATGAGGAAGAAAGTCCCCTATCCTTCAAGCCTTCCTGGGGTGCCTGGAGAACGCTGCAAAGCTTCTGGGGGAGTGACAGTGAGAAGGCTGTGGTGCCGGCTGGGGCTCTGGGGCCAGAGACAAAGAAGATGCTGGCAGGTACTGCTGAGGGACGGGCCTTGATTTCTATCTATTGCTTCGGAGGGATGGGATGCCAGGCAGCCAAGACTAGAGAAAGGCCCCCAGCTCTTATGGGCCTCCGTGATGTGGCAGGAACTGCCTTCCAAACCAGCTGTGCCTGCCCCCAGCTGGGAGGAGCCCCTGACTCACTGTTCTCTAGTTTCTCACCCCAGTGCCTGCTTTTACCCCTACCTTTGCCCTTCTGCTTTACCCAGGAAAAGTCACCACAGCACATATGCCCACTGGGTGATCTCTACAATAGGCCACAGCTGAGACATGTTCAATAGCAACCATAATATCAAAGGTTCTGAGCACTGAAGAACTGATGACTTCCAACTGTGGTGCTAGAGAAGACTCTTGAGAGTCTCTCGGACAGCAAGGAGATTACTTAATCCTAAAGGAAATCAACCCTGACTATTCATTGGAAGGACTGATGCTGAAGCTCCAATACTTTGGCCACCTAGTGCAAAGACCCGACTTGTTGGAAAAGACCCTGATGCTGGGATAGATTGAGGGCAGGAGGAGAAGGGGACGAGAGAAGATGAAATGGTTAGATGGCATCATTGACTCAGTGGGCATGAGTCTGAGCAGACTCTGGGAGAAAGTGAAGGACAGGGGAGCCTGGTGTGCTGCAGTCCTTGGTGTCGCAGAGAGTCAGAGATGACTTAGCAACTGAACAACAGTGACAGGAAGGGCAACAAAGCCAGCTCCTATATATTGAGTATTTTCCATGTGTTGTGCAAAATGCTTTTGTAATTGACATTCATATCAGTCCTTTCGGGCAGGCAGATATAGCAGCCCTGATTTACAGATGAGTAAGTGGAGACTTGTAGTGGGGTCAAGGTTATGATTAGAGACTTGGCCTCTGGGACGGAAGGTGAGCCACCAGGGCTTTATGAGAGTGAGTGTGGGTGCGCTTGTGCCTGTGCAATATGTATGTGGGCCACTGGGAGCGTGTGTGTCTGTGAGGCTGTGTATTCTTCAGTGTGAGAGTGTGAATGTGTGGGTCTCAGAGCAAGTGTGACCAGGCATGTGCACGTGTAACTGTGTGCGGTGTGGGTGCTTCTGAATGTAAATGACTGTGCAGGGGTGTGGGGGAACCAACATGAGTGGGAAAGACAGTCCCCAGAAGATCCAGGATCCAATCACTGCTATGCTATTGACCAGCTCTGTGGCTTGGACGTATCACTTCTCTAAATTTCCATACATATAAACGTGGAGAAAACCTCTCACAGGGTAACTACGAGCACCAAATTACAGCTATAGGGCAGAGAGCATTTTGTAATCCATCAGCTGTAGGTTCTTGGGAAGTCAGCGAACTCTCTCCATCTTCTGCCTCCCTTCCCTGACTCCCACCTCCAAGACAGGCTCATACCCCAGCCAGGTTGCAAGCTGGGGTGGGATGGCATGCCAGAACCACAGCCCACCTGACGGGGCTCCAGGCCCAGGTTCAGGAGGGTAGGTTAGATGAAAGAGTGAGCGGGTAGGGCTGCAGAGTCTGTCCATCTTGGCTCTGCGTGCTGGACTCAGGTTCCCATCTGCAGCGCCCTCCTCTGCTTTGCTCCAGGGAACCCCCATCTTGCCACAGTCCTTCACACTCTGGAAACTACTGCTCCCTCCCTCTATGGAGGTGAAGGCCCCCGGGTAGAGGCTCTCTCCCAGGGTCTCTCACTCAACTTTCTGCAGACCGTTCCCCACTAAGACCCCAGGGTTCTGGGTCTGTGGCAGCCCTGGTCCTTCATTCAGCTGATTCTGGTGCTACTAGTCCACACACCTGCCTTTGGAAACCATCTGCTGAGTGTGGTGGTTCTCAACCCTACCTCCACATCTCACACGGATCACCTGGGATGGTCTGAGCCAGCCTGGTGCCTGGCTGCATGTGGACCAGGCTCTCTAATCATGGAAATAGTTTTAACTACCCCCCTCCCCAAGGGATTCTAATGTGCAGTTGAAATTGAGAAGCACCGATAATGATTCCCAAACTTCCCTGGTGAAAAAGAATCAGCTGCGTATTGGTAAATACACAGCGTCCCAGGCCCCTGCCCAGGAAATTCTGACTTAGTGGAGCTAAGATGGTGCCCAGGAATGAGCATTTGCAATTCTAACTCTCAGGGAACTTTGGAGAATTAGCCTAGAGCTGTGCTTCTCAAACTTTAATGTGTAGGCGACTCATCTAGGGATTAGGTTAACAGATTCTGTTTCAGGAGTTCTGAGAGAGCCTGAGGAACTTTAAGTAGTTCTGTCCAGCCAGAGCATAAATTCTGAGATGGTGAATGATCAGAGATGAGACTAGAGAGGTAAGCAGGGACCTTGAAAACCTGACAAAGAGTCTGAACTTAAATTTGACTTCCAAGGCAATAAGGAACCCCAGAGTGTATTTAACAGAAGGGTAGCTTGTTCAGACACATAGTTTAGAAAGATTGTTCTTGTGGCCATGTGGGCAGTGGGTCAGAGAATTCGATTCCAGCCAGGAAGTTGTTGGGCTTCCCTGGTGGCTCAAACAGTAAAGAATCCACCTGCAAAGTGGGAGACCTACGTTTGATCTATGGGTTGGGAAGATCCCCTGGAGAAGGGACTGGCAACCCACTCCAGTATGCTTGCCTGGAGAGTCCCATGAACAGAGGACCCTGGCAGGCTACAGTCCATGGGGTTGTAAAGAGTTGGACACAACTGAGCACCTAAGCACAGCACAGCACAGGAGGTTGTTACCTTGGTCCAAGTGGAAGGTGCTGGCCTAGGTGAAGGAGGTGGTGAGGAGGGAGAGGGAAGTTAGTAATCCTGGGGAGGGCTTGGTGATCAGTTGAATGTGGGGTGAGGTGGAGGGTAAGGAGGCTTAAGAGTGGCCCCTGAGTCAGCTGCTGACTTGGCAACTAGTGAAGAGGAGTGCCCCATGCCTCGGCAAGGTGGACATTTCCTTCCACACCTGCTGCCCCACGATCCGGTAACTGTTAGGCCTTAGGCTCCTGCAGGACTAGAGTGAGGAGAGGCAACAGAAGCAGCCTTGTGGAAATGATGTTGTGGAATTGATGTCTTAGAGAGCCCCTCTCCTTGACCTCGGGAAGCTCTGGATGCTCCCTGTCAGCGGTTGCCAAGACTTGGAGGCTGCTTTGGGGATGAAGTCTTCTGAATACCTTGTTCTCTTTATCCCTCTCTGGCTTCCTTCCAGACACAGACACCCGGATGAAGAGAAATCCGGATCCACAAAGCACCTGGGCCCATGGCTCCTATCTGGCAGAGTCTCATTTTGGACCCGAAGTATCACAAGACCTCTCCAGTCCATGCCTCCTGGCAACTCTGCTTGGCATACTGGCCCGTCCTGCTTTTGACCACAGCCCTCCCCCATCCCCCACAGTGAGCTCAGAGTGCCTCTTGGACGGTCCACTGCAAGGACCTGTTTTCTTGTGTGGGGACTCATCTTTGTGGGAACTTATTTCCTGTTTGGAGCTGGATGCCCACTCAGCATCGCCTAGAGCCAGGCGCTCCTCTACAGTTTCCAAGCTGCTGGGTCATGTCTTTCTCTGGTATAGCTTCTTCTATGGCGCAAGTGTGCACTAAAACTGAAATCCAGGGCTTTCCTGGCGGCTCAGTGGTAAAGAACCCACCTGCCAATGCGGGAGACACGGGTTGGATTCCAGGGCCAGGAGGATCCCACACGCCACAGAGCACCCAAGCCCATCTGGCCCAGCTACTGAGCCTGCGCCCGAGAGCTCATGCTCTGCAACAGGAAAGGCCACCGAAACGAGAAGCCTGAGCACCACGACCAGAGAAAAGCCTGCCTGTAGCAACGAAGACGAAGCACAGCCAATGAATAAAGAAGACTGTTTTTTAAAAAGAAATTAAAAAAGACTTAAAATTCAAGTCGTGCTGACCACAGTGGGCGGGCCATCCGGCGTGAGTATTTGCCATAGCATCTTCAGCATATTAGTGAGAGCTAATATACTGGACACTGAACTAAGGCCTTGACATGTGTAATCTCTGTGCATGTTCAATACAACCCTGAGAGATTCTCATATTATTCCTATTCTATGGATGAGGAAATAGGCAAAGATGTGAAGTAACTTTCCTAAGGTCTCCAGGCTAGAAACTGGGACTGGAGCCCTGTTGCGTCTAATGCCAAGTGCCTGCTCGTAACCACCACTCGATACTGCCTCTCGTGGTCTTCATCAGCATCCCAAGGCCTTAGGTAAGTCCTCTGCCTGGGATCAGCCTCAGAGTCTGGATTATGCTGAGAGCAAATATCAGGCCAGGACTAAATCTTGGGCCCAGAAAAACTAGGCAGGGAACAGACGGGAACCCTGGAAGGGATTTTGCTGCAGCAGAAGGAGTTGGGGATTAGGATTCAAAAGGACTGAGGTTGTCTTGCTCGGCCGCTTGTTGTCTGAGTGGACTCGGTCAAATCTTGAATCTCTCTGAGCATCAGTTTCTTCATCGGTGACATAAGGGTAGCAGCAGAAGCTACCTCTCAGAGATGGACTGAGGAACAAGTGAGGAAATGCATAAGGCAGGATCCTATCAACTACAGAGGGCTGTCTGATGGAATGACTGTTAGTGCCAGCCACTACTCACTATTTGTTATGGGATAAACAATCTGCTTTGGCAAATATCACAAAGATTTGCCTTCCATTCCACTCTTGAAAAGTGAAAATTAGGGAGCTCCCTAACAGGGACTCCCAGAACCATTGGCAGTCCAGTGGTTAAGACTCTGAGCTTCCAACGCAGGGAGCGTGGGTTCCATCCTTGATCAGGGAGCTAAGATCCCACATGCTGCAAGGCACAGCCAGTGAATACATAAATATATAACATAAAAAGAATTTTTAAAAATTTGATTGCCGGGGCAGAATTTGGAGGCTGTGGGTACACCCAGGAGCCTCTGGGCCTGGACGTATATCTAAGATGACAAGTGTGAGTGACAAGTCGTGTCCAACTCTATATAGTCCATGGAATTCTCCAGGCCAGAATACTGGAATGGGTAGCCTTTCCCTTCTCCAGGGGATCTTCCCAACCTAGGGATCAAACCCAGGTCTCCCATATCTAGATGACAAATTTTAGGTCAGCTTGCCACGCCCCCCTTCCATTAACCTTTTGTGATCTTTTGGCAGCTGTGTTTTGAGCTCTGGCCATCTTTCCTTACTTCTGTAAAACGAGGGATCCGAGCCAGTTCGTCTGGACAGCTCCCTAATTTTCACTTTTCAGGAGTGGAATGGAAGGCAAACCTTTGTGACATTTGCCAAAGTAGGATTGTTGCCAAAGAGGGCCTCCCTCTGCAGTCAGTGGCCAAGACTCTGGGTGTCTCATGTGCATGTCAAGTCTCACTGCTGAGCCTGTTATTAATTGATTCAGTAAACTGTTATTAAAACTTAAATTTCAAAATTCTTGCTGTAAGAAATATAGATGAAGCATGCTTTCCAATTCCAGAATCTCCCCACAGAGTTCATAGCTGTGGTCAGTTTACTGAGTATCCTTCCAGACCATTTCTTATGCATTTATCTGTATGTTATATATACAAAGAAACACACCTTTTTGGGGTGTGTTTTTATCTTTGCAGACAAGTATTCTTATTTTTCTGCAGCTTGCTTTTCTAATTAAAAATATGGCTGGGAAAAAATATGTCTTTGAGATTTTCCTGAATCAATACCTAGAGATCTACTTCATAGTTTTTAACTGTGACATATTAAATATTCTATAGCATGGGGTTTCACTGTTTATTTGGCCACCCCTCCCAGTGGACTGTTAGGTTGCTTCTAATTTTTCATTGTTATAAACAATGCTCAGTAAATTCTCTGGTATATGGTTCTCTGGGCAGACGTGAGTATTTCGTTAGGATGATGAGGATCTAGAAATAAAGTTGCTAAGACAAAGATGGCCATTGCTGATTTTAATAGAAACTGCCATAGCACCCTCTAAGAAGACTGGATGTTTGCAGTGCTTCCAGCTCCCGATGAGACCACCCAGTTATGGATGCTTTCTCCAACACTGGATACTATCAGTTTTCTGAATTTTTGCTAATCTATTGGATTAAGCAAAAATGAATCTGGTGTTTGTTTTAATTTGCATTTCTATAATTAGAATTGTGCATCTGTAATGTTGAGCATGTTTTCCTAAGTTTACTGGACATTTTATATTTCTGAAGTGAAGTGAAGGACCTAAAGTGAAATCGCTCAGTCGTGTCCGACTCTTTGCGACCCCATGGACAGTAGCCTGCACCAGGCTCCTCCATCCATAGGATTTTCTAGGCAAGAGTACCAGAGTGGGTTGCCATTTCCTTCTCCAGGGAATCTTACCGACCCAGGAATTGAACCCAGGTCTCCCACATTGATAGACAGACGCTTTACCGTCTGAGCCACCAGGGGACCTAAATTNTCCATAGGATTTTCTAGGCAAGAGTACCAGAGTGGGTTGCCATTTCCTTCTCCAGGGAATCTTACCGACCCAGGAATTGAACCCAGGTCTCCCACATTGATAGACAGACGCTTTACCGTCTGAGCCACCAGGGGACCTAAATTGCCTGTTCCTATACTTTGCCCATCTTTCTAGAGCATTTTTTTTGGCGGCACCATGCTGTTTGCTTCGGTTTCCCGGACCAGGGATTGAACTCAGGCCATGACAGTGAAAGCACCGAATCCTAACCATTACACCACCAAGGAACTCTCACCTAGTGTGCTTTTCTTAGTGTGTTAGCATTCTTTATTCTGGATGTTAACATCTGTTATGCTTCGGTTGCCTGTCTTTCTATGCAATTTCTGACCTTTTATCACATAGCAGTTTAAAATTTAGTTGTAGTATATCTGTCAATGTTCTTCTTTATGGCTTTTATACCTTGTGTCTTAAACAGCCTCCTTTAATCCAAAATTATTTAATTTTAACGTGTCTTCTAGCATTTTTAGGGCCTCACATTTATTTCCTCTGGAGTCTACTTTGTGAGTGGTGCAAGATAGAAAGAAATACGTAAGTTTGGAGACCTCCTCCATCATCACTGGGGTCCCTGGACTAGGAATCTGATTTGCCAAAATCAGGGCTTGCCTGGTAGTGTTTTCACAATTGGAAGTGAGAGACTGTAAGCAATGGCAGGTATCTGGTGTGGAGAAGGAGGTGTGGTGGAGATGGGTGGGACGGGAAGGGTCCCCTCACAGGATTCAGCTGAGTGAAGAGCAGTAGGGGCGGCAGGCCTCGGTTCTCACTCCCCGCTCCTCGGTCTGAACGTGGTTCCAGGCAAGGAGAACTGCAGGTGATCCGCCCATGGTCTTTACAGGTGCATCTATGGTACAGCATGTGTCACACCACGTGAGTGGTCTATTTCCTTAGCGCTGCCCCACTAAACGTCAGCTCCTGGAGCAGGGACTCTTCATTTTTATCTCCCTTGCACCAGACACAGAGCCGTCATCCTTGGGTGAACGCACACGTACGTTCTCGTGGGCACAGGTGCCCAAGGGGCATGTTCAGGGTGGGCACATGGCCCGCTGCGTGCACGGGTGCATGTTGAGAGTGTGCGATATGCAGTGTGTGTCCTCGTGTCTCTAGACTGAGTGCAGGCCGCTCTACCTGTGTCTGGGGCAGGAACCCTTGGGGCCTCCTTTCCCTCCCCCACTGGTTCTCCATCTCCACTTCTCTGGTCAAAGAGCTTTTTCTCCTCGCAGGTGGGAGGGTTTATTAACCAGGACAGTGTTGGAGACACGTCAAGTCTTCTAGTTTCTTCTGGGAAAGTGTTACTCTTCTCCCTTCCTTATCCCATTTTTTTCGCTCTCTTTTCCCCTCCTCCCCTTCCCCCTCCCCCCTCCCCNGTACACACATAATCACAGGGATGGTGCGGGAGCCCGGAACGCTTTCTTTCACTTTAAGAAACCAGATCCCAGGAGCTTAAATAGTGCGGCCAAGGTCTGTCTTTGGGGGTTTCCAAAGAGAGACCCTCCTGAGATTTTTTTCTCCTAAAAACCCACACTGAACACACGCCCTGCAGTACCCGCTCCCTCGCATGTGCATTGTCTCCCTTGAGAGTGACTGGACTTCTAACATCATCACATCAGTGTATACACCTGGGGTCTGGCCCAGTGCAGAATTTCAGTGTGAGGGCTCCTAGAGGGTGGACCCAACTCTCCCCTCATCTGAGCTCTACCCTTAGGACACTGTCTCAGATGGGGTTGCTGAGTTTTAAGGAGAGGCCAAGGAAGGTGAGATGGAAGTAGGGAGGAGGGCCATGAAGTTGGGGAGGACCCCAGACTCAGCGACCCTGATATATACGCCTCTTAAACACCCAGACACCCCCGCCTTCAGGGGGTGTGAGGAGGGGAAGGAAGAGAATGCGGAGCAAGTGGCCAGAAGGGATGACGGGGGCACATGTGAGGCATGTGGGTGGAGATTCAGGAGACAATCTTCACGTTCATTTTGGGGGTAAATGTTTTATTGAATTACAACATATATTCAGACAATATCTAAATTATACACCTTCTGGTTTATTACTATATATGTGAATAGAACTCAGTGAGTTTCCACAAGGTAGACACCCCCATGTATCCTGATCAAAATGAAGAATATTCTCAGTATCCCAGGGACTCCCTCATGCCCCCTTTCCAGGCACAATACCCTAGTCTGACTTCTCATACGATGGATTAGTTTTGCCTATTTTTATCCTTCATATAAGGGCTTCCCATGTGGTGCTAGTAGTAAAGAACACACCTGCCAATTCAGGAGATGTGTATAAGAGACAGCTCCTCCCCTTCCCCCTCCCCCCTCCCCTCTCCGGGAGGAAGCTCATCTGAGCTTAGCCTTTGCTGACACGGCCATTTGGGCCCATTAGCTGCCTCCTAATGAGTGGCTGCCTTCTTGGCCCTTCCCCCACCCCAACTGGGAGGGAGGGATCAATTAGCTTCACACACACACACACACACACACCCTTACACATAAGTACGTGCCCCTGTGTACACATGTGCACATCACATATACATTCATAAAAACACTCAGAACAAACATACATGCTTCCTTTCTCCTTGACCAATGATGTCTTTTTAGAGGCCCCTGCCTTCCACAGTATTTCCCCTGGAGAGAGATCCTGCTCATTCCACAAGCAGAACCCCCACTGCCAACTTCACTCACCCCAGCTCATTCCCAGATTCCCATGATTCTAAATTTAGTCCAAATCATATTTTACTGATGGGTAAACTGAGGCTCAGGGTGGGAAACTGACTAGTCCAGAGTCAAGCCAAGCTGGAAAGAGACTTGTGTCCTTGGATTTCAGGTCCTGCACTAGTGCTATCAACAGATAGAAATGGGGTGTCCCACAAACACCCATCCTGTACTCAGCAGAGCTGTGAGCTTTCAAAAACCGTCCATGCTCAGGTATGTGGGCGTGATCCTGGGAGTGATGGGGATCTGGGGAGGCCCTGGCATGTGCAGAGGAGGGAGAGGGTGAGCTCTTGAGGAGCCGCCTTGTCCCATGGAGTCAGCGTGGCCCAGAGTGATTGAGCAATGGGTAAAGCCTCAGTGCCTCCCGTGGCCCTCGAAAGCCTGGCCTTGGCTTTCTCTCCCTCCCCTGAGAACAGACCTCAGGCATTCCCGATGGACACTCCCTCTTGTTCACATAGGAAGGGGGCAACTTGCTGAGAATTCTATCCCAAAGAGTCTCCCCTGAGGACTGAGGAAGGGTGGTCCCATCCCGGCCCTGGCCCATTCTCTAGATTATGTATAAGCACAGGAAATGTGGATACTGGGTGGTAACTGCAAGGCACAAAGGACCATCAGGGACAGACTGGGCCACCTATGTCAGAATACCCACTGGGAGTCAGAACAGCCACTTGGGGGTCGTGAACGCTTCAGCAGTTGGGTTACAGCCAAACCCTGGAAACTCACACCTGCCCAGGTCCCACCCTTGCAGGCTCTGTAGGAAGAGAAGTTGAGGACAGGTCGGGGGGAGGTCCTTCTGAAAACTGACCCAGGAGCAGTCACAGAAAGCTTACCCAGAGGGCAGGGTGCTTCCAGAGCCTCTTACACCCAGGAGTTAGGAAGAGTCCTTGCCGTGTCCATGGTCAGCCTCTCCTGGAGGCAGAGCGGAGGGTTGAAGTTCGTATCTAAAGACTGGCATTATATCTAACATCCCTCTTCTTCCTGGGAGCCCTGGACTCACCCCGCTCCCTGATCCTGTGTCCCTGCCTGGGAGGCAGCATGAAAACAAGGCCTGTCTCCTACAGCACTCCCTAATCCTCAAGGCCTTGGGGAGCCTAATGTGGACTTGAGAGGGGCACTTTGGGACACGTCCCTCTGGTGACGTGGACCCTGCAGGGATCTCAGTCAGGTTCCCAGGCCTGCTCCCTACCCTCCTTTTAGCAGGGATCAGCCCAGCTACTTGTCCCCCGGACTGAGTTGATGGAGGGAATGAACTTCTCCAGACGAGCTCCCCACCCTGCCCTAAAGTGCAGAGCAGCAGGGGCCAGACGTGTTTATGGGGGTGATAGAGCCTCTCACCTGCGCTGGACGTCACAGTTCCAGCGTGTGAAAGAGGATGCAATGGGCCTGGGGACAGGCCAGGTAGGTGGATTCACGACAAAACTTGCTCAACGCCATAGCTGAGCAACCTTGGAGAGCTGCCCCACCTTTAAGAAATTTTCATCTGTAAAAGGGGAGAAGCAAAGCTTCTTCCCGAGGGTTAGACCCACACATAATCTCTAATGCTATTTGCTTCTGTGCGCATTGGCGATTTCTGAAATGACATACAAAGCAACTGTTAACAGTAGTTACCTCTGCAAGTGGGAACATCAGGAGGAAGAAGGTGGACTTCTACTTTTCACTTTATTCTCATCTGTACAGTTTTAATTTTACTGCTAAAATTAATTTAGTAAGATCATATTTCACCTTTATTTAAAGAGAAAGGAAAGAGAAGATGAACCACTTCCAGCAAATAGTTGAACCTCAGTTGAGTCAGTAAATGGCAGCTTTAATTGCTGTCTGTTTACGGGATAACAATCCCTCCTTTGGTAGGCATTGTGTCCGGGTGTGAAAGTGTGGAATTCTCCAGGCCAGAATACTGGAGTGGGTAGCCTTTCCCTTCTCCAGGGGATCGTCCCAACCCAGGTCTCCCGCATTGCAGGAGGATTCTTTACCAGCTGAGCTATCAGGGAAGCCCAAAGAGCTAAGTTGTGTGAAACTCTTAGAATAGTCCCTGGCACATAATGAGCACTCAACAGATTGTTCTTTATTTTGTGTATCTGTGCATACACGTTAATGTTTCTCATCCCCTCACAGGGAGGAACACTATCTTATCCTGTCTTCCAGCAAGGAGGAGGAGATGACTGGGTGGGCCTGTCCACCCTTTGTGACCTAAGGTGCTTCAGGAAATTGGAGTCACTATTCCAAGAGTCCGGAGCCAGGCCCCCATCCTCAAAGGGAGCCCTGGGAAGGGGTGTGGTGACTCCAGCTGTCTCTCACCCTTCCCATGCTTCCAGGACACTCCTGGCTGTGGCAAGTCCCAGTGGCCCCTCTGGGTCACGTAGATAGAACGTCAGCTGAGCCCGCAGGGTAGACTGAGCCACTGAGGGTGGGGGTGGGAAAAAGGAGGTTACTATCAGAGTCCTGATGGGCAGGAGAGACCTGGGCAGGGGGACAGGGGGCGCTAGAGCTGAGTTCTGAGAGAAGCATCTGGAAACAAGCCCAATCTCCCCACCCCTTCTGAGGGGTCAGCCCGCCCTCCACTTGCCCCGCTCCCAGCTCTCACTGTCTCTC
>SJYX01014538.1:0-32922 GCA_006410675.1 Oreotragus oreotragus | reverse complement strand
CGGGGGTGGGGGGGTAAGGCGGTGGGTGTGGTGGGAGGGGGGCCTGGGATGTAGCTGAGAGAGCCAGGTTCCTCAGGGTGCCAGGGCAGGCACCAGCCTGCGGAAGGGAGTGAATGAGTCTGCCTGGAGGAGGATGGGAGGGCTGAGCCAAGCTGACCCTCCTGCCTCAGAGGCACAGCCCCCTTCCCAGGGTAGACCCCAGGTCCTGGAGACTTGCAGAAATCTGAGGGTCTGAACCTCCAAGTGGGATGTGTGGCAGGCCAGTGTTGTGGGACTCACAAGGTAAACTAATTTGAAAGGAAGTGTGCTTACTCTGTCCCCCGTGTGGAGCACAAGCACTCTTGAGCCCCTTGGAATCACAGGGGCTCACGTGCGTGTCCTAATACAGCCACAAGCACACGCATGGCCACATACATCACCCACGGGCACATGCACACAATCACGTACACACATAATCACAGGGATGGTGCGGGAGCCCGGAACGCTTTCTTTCACTTTAAGAAACCAGATCCCAGGAGCTTAAATAGTGCGGCCAAGGTCTGTCTTTGGGGGTTTCCAAAGAGAGACCCTCCTGAGATTTTTTTCTCCTAAAAACCCACACTGAACACACGCCCTGCAGTACCCGCTCCCTCGCATGTGCATTGTCTCCCTTGAGAGTGACTGGACTTCTAACATCATCACATCAGTGTATACACCTGGGGTCTGGCCCAGTGCAGAATTTCAGTGTGAGGGCTCCTAGAGGGTGGACCCAACTCTCCCCTCATCTGAGCTCTACCCTTAGGACACTGTCTCAGATGGGGTTGCTGAGTTTTAAGGAGAGGCCAAGGAAGGTGAGATGGAAGTAGGGAGGAGGGCCATGAAGTTGGGGAGGACCCCAGACTCAGCGACCCTGATATATACGCCTCTTAAACACCCAGACACCCCCGCCTTCAGGGGGTGTGAGGAGGGGAAGGAAGAGAATGCGGAGCAAGTGGCCAGAAGGGATGACGGGGGCACATGTGAGGCATGTGGGTGGAGATTCAGGAGACAATCTTCACGTTCATTTTGGGGGTAAATGTTTTATTGAATTACAACATATATTCAGACAATATCTAAATTATACACCTTCTGGTTTATTACTATATATGTGAATAGAACTCAGTGAGTTTCCACAAGGTAGACACCCCCATGTATCCTGATCAAAATGAAGAATATTCTCAGTATCCCAGGGACTCCCTCATGCCCCCTTTCCAGGCACAATACCCTAGTCTGACTTCTCATACGATGGATTAGTTTTGCCTATTTTTATCCTTCATATAAGGGCTTCCCATGTGGTGCTAGTAGTAAAGAACATGCCTGCCAATTCAGGAGACAAAAGAGATGCGGGTTCGATCCCTGAGTTGGGAAGATCCCCTGGAGAAGGGCATGGAAATCCTCTCCAGTGTTCTTGCCTGGAGAAGCCCATGGACAGAGAGGCCTGGTGGGCTACAGCCCATAGGATCGCAAAGAGTCAGGCACAGCTGAAGTGACTTAGCATGCACGCACACATCCTTCACACGCACGGCGTCGCAGAGCACATTAACTTTTGTGTCTGTCTTTGCTTTGACATTACAGTGCTGAGACCTTTCTAGGTTGTGCCAACATGGCCTTAAACGCTGTTCATACCTGGAGATGCGCACAAACTTATATGTGTGCTCACACACAAGCAGGCAGGCACGTGTGTGCATGTTCTGCCACAAACATGCACACAAACTCACATATAAGCACATGCACACCCACCCAACTTGTCATGCACATGTGCACATTCTCTTACACTCACATATGTGACTATCAAGCACACATATAAAAACTCACACCCAGACACTCGTGCTCATACACACTCACAGGGGTTCTCACACACACAAACATGTTTTCAAGACAGATGTGTTATACTTACCTTGGTTCTCCCACACAAATGCACCCTCACACCATGCACCCCAGGCTCATGCACAAAACCTGTTTCTCACAACCCCGTGCCCACTTTCACAGGCTGAGGCCAACCCCCAGCCTCTCTGGTTCAGGCTCTAAACAGACAGAGGAATGTGATCCAATCGACAGCTGAGAACTGTCCTGAGAGCAAAGCTGTACTTTGTTGAGAAATCTGAGCCCTTATTGGAGGGATACAAGTGTCTGTGTGTCTGGGGGCTGCGGGGAGAAGGGAGGGAGTGGGGTGGTCTCCCAGGGCGCCTGTGGCCACTGGGCTGTTTCCATTATAAAAAATGATGAAAGGACTGGAGCAGTGAGAGCATGGCTGTGAGTAAATAAAGCTGCCACCTTTGACCCCTGGAGGCCAGGGCTCATCCCAGAACGAATGCTCATTAGTTGGGGAGGGGGTGCTCAGGCCCAGCCCAAGTTCTCCAGCACCCCAGGCTCAAGGCCAGACTCCCAAGGGGGAGGGGGAGGGGACCTGAGCCCCTGTATGATGCTAGGGGACATGTCAGGGAGCAGGGGGAGGAGAAAGGAATAGAGGATGTGAGGTGGAGGCTGGGGACATTCATAGGGGAGTGGTGGGGACAGGGAGGAGGCTCTGACTTCTCTCTCTCTCTCTGTGTACCTCTCCAGGTCTCTACTGCTCCTGAGCTCTGAAATAAGCATGTGTCCCCCTTCACGTGTTTAAGGCTTGCTTTGCTTGTTTTTCTAATCATCAGGAACTACAGGCAAACAGGGGTTAGCAAAAATAACAAACACAGGGAACTACAAAGTCACCAGGAATTCCAGAAAGGTTGAGAAGTGGTTGTTTCCGGCTTTGACAGAAATGAGAGTGTTTCTGGGCCCGCCCGCTGTGAACTGCCCCCAGGAGGTCTGTCCAGCTCAGTCACTGGTTTGGAGGAAACGTTGTTTGGGTCGGTGGCATTGAAATGGTCGTCAGTGGTGGTCACCCAGCTGCTGTCCTTCTATGCATTCGTCTGCACAGAACACAGAGTTGGCTGCATGGATAAATAAGTGAATGGATGAATGAAAGAAGGTTTCATTCCGTGGGTCTGGGTTCAAAAGTCTTTCAACACGTTTGTGGGATTAGCCTCACTGTGGAGTTAGGAAGGACCCTGGGCCATTTTCAGGCTTCCTCCTCCTCTTCTTTCTGCAGCTGACCCTCTGGATGCCCCTCCTCAGGGCTGACATTCACTTTATTCTATAATCACATTGGTTCCTAGAGGGTCCCCTGGTCTGGTTCCCAGGAGAAGAAAGTGCTTTGCAGTCTGGTTCTCAAAGAGCCCTGCCCTGCATGTCTCTCCATCCTGACTGGACCCAGTAGTCACTCTCTTTGCCCCTCCTGGAGGACATTAAGTAGGCCCTAGGAAGTCCTGCTTTGGTTAATTATAATAAAGGTAATAATGACAATGCCGTATAGCTATAAACACAGAAGTGTTCATCAAAAAATAAGGGTACTCCAGGTTTATGTGTGAGGAGTGTATGGAGAAACAGACCATTGTACCCCTACCCTTGCCACCCATCTATGCCTGATTTAGCAAGAGGAGCAGGGGAGGACAGTGCAAGAAAAGCATCTCCATTTTCCTGTAAGCCTGAAGACTTGTGGCTGGAACTGAACAGGAGGGAGGGATCACTGAAGGACACAAGCATACTCCAGGCGGGGCAGAGCTCGCTGGGGTCGGGGGGAGTGCCCACTTCTTGGCTGGGAGAGCTGCCTCTGGCCAGTGAGACATGGCCTGCAGCCAAGCTCCCAGAACCTGGCCCCTTTTTATCCCCCAGGCACAAAGCCTATTTCCCCCAAATCCCTGATGGTGACTTGGCTTGGTCTTTGTCCCTGGGTGGGGAGGGGAGGCAGAACCCCCAAGGAGGGAGGAAGAATCTGAGGCAGCTGAGCCCTGTGTGTCAGCACTGGACTCTTAGTCTGCACTGGAGGGCCCCTCTCGGCCCAGTCTCTCTTGCCTCATCAGTCGAGATGAGGGAGAGAGCCAGGTGGGCTCAGCTTCACAACCAGCTGGAGACCCAGAAGACATAGGTATCGCAGAGATCGAGTGCTGTTTTCTGACTTCTCCCTTAGCATTCTGTCAACTTTCAGTTCCCCCAAATCATGACTGACTTTTACTGAGAAGTTACTCTGGGCCACACACTATTATGTGGAGTTACATGAATTAAATGATTTAATCCTCACAATGATTCTAAGAATAGGTGCTACTACTATCCCCATTTTACAGATGAGAAAATTGAGATCCTGAGAGGTTAATTTACTGGTCTAAAGTCACACAGTTTTTAGATGAATGACTGAAACTGGGACCCAGCAATCTAGCCTCTAGGGAGCTGGTGAGTATAACCAGCTGGTAGGAGCTGGCTTGGGGACACGGAAGCCCAAGTTCAGCAGTCAGATTTGGAAGGTAGTGAGTATCCTGTTAGCTGTCCTGAATCTCTGCTGCTGGGTCCCCTCATCTGACCTAGAGCAGACGTAGTCCTACCCCTTCTACAAGCAGCACCAACTTCTGTGTGTTAATGGAAAGGTGGGATGACTCACACCTTCTCCTTTCCCTATTTTATCAAACTCCTATCTTCTCAACAATAAAAAATTTGAAACATCAACTATTACAGCAGTTGTAATGTTCCATCCCTTGATCCTTATCAAGGTTATGACCTGTACTTTTTCATCACTGTAGTCAGTGAGTGTGTATGTTAGTCACTCAGTCATGTCCCACCAGGCCCCTCTGTCCATAGGATTTTCCAGGCAAAAATACTGGAGTGGATAGCCTATCCCTTCTCTAGAGGATCTGCTCAACTTGGGATCGAACCCAGGTCTCCTGCTTTGCAAGCAGATTCTCTACTGTCTGAGCCACCAGGGAAGCTCCTGTAGTCAGTAAGAACATACAATCTTTTGTGAATTTTTAAAATTTAACATTACATTGTACGTCATTTCCCTGCATCCTCTTAGTCATCATCTTAATTATTTAGTCCCTCTTGTGTTAAATTTTATGACATAAAATAACTTATTATTCAAGTGGTAAATCTTTCCCAACCCTGTGTATTGAGTTACGCTCCCTCCTCCCTTGCGTTCAAACATCTATATTCAATTCTTAGGTGTGACTGGCTCTGTTCTGGGCTCTCTTCTGTCCCACTGATTTCAGTGTCTGTCTTGGAACCTATACCACACTGTTTCCGTTTAGTTGCTCCATAACAAAATGTTTGAACATCTAGTCAAAATTGCTCTTGTTTAGAAAAATTATCTGATATATTCACCTATTTACTCTTTCATGTGAAACTTGGAATAATTTTTTTCTGAGGTCGAGAAAATTTCTAGGGTGATTTTGATTAGTAAATCCAGTCTGTAAATTTTCTTGGGGAGTATTGATATTTTTACACTGCTCAGCATCTTCACCAAGGAAGGTGTTATGTTCTGCTGCTTGTCTGTGTCATAGTTAGCAATCTGAATTTGTTCTTGTTCTGCTGCTAAGTCATGTCCGACTCTTTGTGAACCCATGGACTGCAGCGTGTCAGGCTCCTCTGTCTTCCACTATCTCCTGGAATTTGCTCAAACTCATGTCTATTGAATCGGTGATGCTATCTAACCATCTCATCCTCTGCCACCCCCATCTCCTCAATCTTTCCCAGCATTAGTCTTTCCCAATGAACTGGCTCTTCGCATCAGGTGGCCCAAGTATTGAAGCTTCAGCATCAGTCCTTCCAATGAATATTCAGGGTTGATTTCATTTAGGATTGACTGGCTGTATACTATTCCTTTGTGCTGATGTTCCCTGGCTGGTTTAATCATTTCCCTAGTGTAGGATATTTGGGTTGCTTCCAAGGCTGAGGCATTGTGAACAGTGGTACTATAAACATCTTTGTACAAATCGCTTTTCTATTTCCTTGGGAATGTGGTCCCCAAAGTGGGACTATCTGATCAAAGAATATGAACAGTATTATGGTTTTTGTTACATAACCCAGGGAGGACGGGACCAATTTACAGCGCCACCAGCAACATATAAAGAAATGTCTACTCTTCCCTTAAAAAAACCTTGAGCAGCTTGAACACTTAAAAGGGTAACTTGTTCCTAAGGTAAACAAACCACAGACAAAAGAAGGAGTCTGAGTGCAGGGTTCTGAAGAGAGCTGATCCTGCAGCCAAAGAGGCAGTCTGTGCCTGGCCCACGGCTGCTGTGCCGCCTGTGAATCCTTCTCAGAGCCGGATTCCCCATCAGCATGTGAGCCTGGCTTTATTTTTATTTATGTTTGTACAGGATTTGTTATGTGTCAGAAAGTACTCTAAACACTTTACAAATATTAAGCCATTTACTTCTCATAATAAGCTCGTAAGAGAGATCCTATTATTATCATCATGTCCATTTTACAGAGGAGGAAACCAAGTCATAGAGTAGTTGGCTGTAGGTCCCACAGTTAGTAGGATTTGAACTCAGGCCATCTGGCGTTAGATGCTTAACCACTGTGCACTGCATCCTTGATGAGAAACAGGCATTTCAGCTTGTAGCTGCCCTTCTTTTTCTGGGTCCTGCAGGAAAGGAAGACCCTGAATCTTCCTGTCCTGGGTTTCAGGCCATCTTACACTGGCCTTGTAATTACTTTCTTCTCATGTACAGCCATCATCTGTTGGATCTTGCATGCGCCAGCCACTGGGCTTAGTACTTTTATGTCTTTTCGTCTCTTAATCCTCACTACAATCACACAAGGAAGGCAGCATACCTTTTTTTAGTAGAGGAGGAAACTAAGGATCAGAGAGGTTAAGTATGTCTCTCAAGATCACACAGCTACTAGAGCGGCAGGAGAATTTGAATCAATGCCTTTGATCTTTCCATTATACTTGACTCCTTGAAACCCCACTCTTTACCCTAGTCCATTTCTTTTTGGCCTGATTGGTGTTCTTGAAACACACTGAAATGGAAACCAACCCCGGTGGTGTAGCCTTGCTGCTCTTCCTGGCCACTGTCAGTCCTGGCTTCACCAGAGCCCAAGTAGCCACCCCTAAGGGAAATGCCATTTTTACCTTGTGCGTTTTGGAACTTAGAGGCCCCAATAGCTCCTTCCTTTCCCGTTTTGAAGTCCACACCCCTTTGGTGTTACCCACTGGCTCCTGCTTCCTGCCTCAGGATCTTCTGCGGGTTTACAGAGCACAGGTGATGGGCAGGTTCTGATTCCAACGATTGGACCACACCCCTCCACTCAGAGCTCTGCTCCTCCTCCTTCTCCAGGTTCTCTGGGATGACTCAGAGCTCAGGGACCTTCCGGGGAGTGGTTTTCGTCCATCATGTCAGTAAAACTATTCCAGCCCCAAACATGCTGCGCACACAATACACAGATGTGTACGGAATTCCCAACAGGAATAAAATACGGCAATTCCCTGGCAAACTCTGGAAGATTCGGTGGCAGCATAAACTGTGATAACCACGCTTGGCATGTTGAGTGGATGTATATTTGTGTTTGTGCGTCCTTTGGTGTGAACAGGCCAATGTGTATGATTGGATACATCTCTGAGTGCACGCTTTTTGGGTGGGAGATAGCAGAGATGCATGTGTGCGTAGGTGAACCTGGGGCTTCAATGACAGCCTGATGTCTTAAGCTCAAAGGTTTGTGCTTGTGTTTTTGAGAGTGAACGTCTACATGTACCCCTGAATTTGTGTGTGTGTGCACACATGTACAAAGTGGGCAAAAGGTCTGCTGAGGGAGATTTCCTGTACCAAGAACACTAGGAAAAGAAGCAGCAGGGAGGCGGGACAAGAGAGGTAGGGTGGACAGAAAGTGAAAAGAGGAAAGACAATCAAGTCTGATGCTTTGTAACCAAGTGAAGGGATGCTGTGGGAAGTCCGAAGTGCTCCAGAGTCAGACCAATTTGCAGAATTCAGCAAAGTCACTTGTAGCCCAGGGCAGGAATGGCAGGTCAGAGTTGGTGATAAATATGTGCTGGTCTGGCCAGGTGAAACCCTAGTTTTAAGGGGTCTGGAGAATATGGTTAAGCACGGCTCCCCTCCCCCATCCTTCAGGCCCTGGGCCCACAGACCTAATGGCCTTTTGAGCTAAAGACTATTAGGCCTTGGTGGAGATGTTGGGGGAGGGGAGAGAGGCTCCAGGAGGCCTAGGAGGAGGTCTTGCCAGCTCCCCTCACCCTTCTGCCTTCTCCAAAGGCAAAGGAACCACCTTCTTCCAGAAGCTGCTCAATGGTTTCTATGACTTCAGAGGGATGGTGGAGGAGGGAGAAAGGAGGGGAGGCCTCTGAGGCAGGGAAACTTGTGCTGAGCCTGCAGGCTGCCCAGCCCCTCCCTGGTTCCTCATTATTGAGGTCCTTGGGCATGAAATGTCTTTTGAGTTGAAGGCCAAGAAGAATCCAGGGCTGTGTTAATGACCAGCCTGTACCAGGGCAAGGCCTAAAACAAGGGGCTGCCTCTCTCTTCTATTTTATTTATCTGTTCATTGGCTGTGTTGGGTCTTAGCTGCCACATGTGGAGTCTTCATCGCGGTGCACAGGCTTCTCTCTAGTTGTGGCACACGGGCTCCAGAGCACGTGGCTCAGTAGTTGCAGCAAAATGACTCAGCTGCCCTGTGGCCGGTGGGACCTTAGCTCCCTGAACAGGGATCAAAGCCCTGCACTGGAAGGCAGATTCTTAACCACTGGACCACCAGGGGAAGTCCCGGGTTTGCCTCACCTGAAACCCTGTCCACACTTTTCTGCTGTGTCGATGTTCTATTTTTCCAGAACTTTCCTCTAATGCCTTGGTCATACCCTCTCAGCTGGACTCTGAAGAAGCCTCAAGAGGAGGGGAGTTAGGGAGGCAAGGAGAAGGCATCCAGTATGTCTGAGTTCACCTGCTGAGTCTGGGAAGCTGAGGAGGGCTTGACAAATATTCAGTTTCAATGACTCCCAGACCCGTAGGGATGACAAACATTTCATGTAAGTGTCAATGCAATAAGAAAGATGGTAAAGCAGAGATACACTGGATGAATTAGGACACTTACAATGTTTCATCTTTATACTAACTCTGACAGTAGCTTGTTGAAATTGAAGGCAGAATCCACTGTGCCTGAAAAAAGCATGGGCCAGAGAAGTTCACGAATCTGTTCCAATTCACGTTTGTAAAGCAGTGCAGATGAGACTTCAATCCACGCCTCCGTGACTCCAGGTGAATAACAACAACAGAAAAGCTAATTTTTTTTAGTACACATACTATCAATCCCACGAGGGCCTCATGAATTATGCCTGGAGAATGTCACAGGAGCCAGAACTTCAAAGTAGGACTGGGAATTTCCTTTCCTTTTATTATTTTCAGTTGTGGGAGGGGGGAATGGGTGTTGTCAGAGCATAGCACCCAACAGCTGGGTGCAAGCAGGAAGGTGAGATAATATTTATCTCTCTTAACATTTATTAAAAAGGCTAACAGTAGCCAGCAACTGGGGGAGTTGCTGGAGTGGAAAGTAAATTAAGGGCCTTGAATGGTGGGGATGAGGGGTTTTGAGTTTCCCATAGACAAGAGTAAGAGGTTCCTAAGCCAGGGAAGAAAATGCCCTGGACACCCTTCGTGTGTTCTGTTGCTCAGTTGTATCCAGCTCTTTGAGACCCCATGGACCCGCCAGGCCTCTCTGTCCATGGGATTCTCCAGGCAAGAATACTGGAGTGGATTGCCATTTCCTCCTCCAGGGGATTTTCCTGATCCAGGGATCGAACCTGTGTCTCCTGCATTGGCAGGTGGGTTCTTTACCATTAATGCCACCTGGGAAATTTTGAACAGCCTTTAGGGGGAGAGAATTGGGCTCTTCCAACAGTGTGGAGTCAGAGGAGAGGGGTGGGGTGCCAGCTGGGACCAAACTTGCTGATAATTGATCCAGGGATCGAACCTGTGTCTCCTGCATTGGCAGGTGGGTTCTTTACCATTAATGCCACCTGGGAAATTTTGAACAGCCTTTAGGGGGAGAGAATTGGGCTCTTCCAACAGTGTGGAGTCAGAGGAGAGGGGTGGGGTGCCAGCTGGGACCAAACTTGCTGATAAAGAAATTAAGTGGAAGAACTGAGGGTGTCCAGTGAGGTTCCTGGCTTGTGGGTGGATGTGAGGCTGCCTCCAGACAAGGAGAGCTCCAGGGGGTTTGGAGAGCAGGATGGTCTTGGTATCCCAGGGAGAGGGGTAGGCTGGCGAAGCCCTCAGGCACGGGCAGCCGTGCTGCGGCCATTCTTATCAAGCACGGCCGGCAGCCCCCGCGTTCTGAGGCTCAAGCCTCATTGAGAGGTTATTAATAGGGAGTTTGTCTGGTGTCAGAGCGTAGACATAAACGGCATTAGCATTACCCCATAATCTTATTTAGTAAATGCTCATGCCGCTCTGTCTCCTGTAATTGCATTGGGAAGATGCAATATTTATGAAAGGGGAGAAGGGGACGTCACTGCTCATCTTGGTGCTGCAGTAAAAGTCCCGGGAAACACGGCGTGGGCTGCTGAGGCCTGGCCACGGGCTGTGGGAGTGAGCAATGTGGGTGCCGAGGTCTCTCAAGGTGGCCCACCCTGAACCCCCAACCTCCACCATCTCTCCCTAGCCTCACGCAGCAGGGCAGGGGGCTGTGAACAGAGGTGACAGCCACTGATCCCCTTAGTGACACTCCTCCAGAAGGTCCTAGTCGCTGCCCTGCTGGACACACCGAAACTTCTGCTGGGCCCAGGCCCCCAGATTTGGCTCCCCTCACCCCTAGTTGGACACCCAGGAACTCTACCTTCACTGCAGAGCCTTGGGACTTTGTCAAAGCTCAGTGGGCAGCAGTGGAAGGCAGCAGCAGGTGGGGGTCCTCGCTGGGGTGGGGGTCCTGGCTGNATTTGGCTCCCCTCACCCCTAGTTGGACACCCAGGAACTCTACCTTCACTGCAGAGCCTTGGGACTTTGTCAAAGCTCAGTGGGCAGCAGTGGAAGGCAGCAGCAGGTGGGGGGTCCTGGCTGGGGTGGGGGTCCTGGCTGGGGTGGGGGTCCTGGCTGGGGTCGGGGTCCTGGCTGCAGCAGAGTCTCAGGGGCAGTGTTGGCCACTGGATGATCCCCAACACCAGCTGCAGACCTAGGTTCCCAGGGCAGTGGCTCTCTTCTGCTTTCCTTGGGTCCCATAGCTCAATCCCTGGGACACACACAGCCCCAACATGTGGGGCCAGCCCCAGGTCTCCTATTTCCGGGTGGAGGCAAGGGTGCAAACTTGCCCCAAAGGGACTTGGAAGCATGGCCATGTGCCCCCACCTCTGAACATCCAGTCTCCACAGCTCTTGAGCTCACAAGACGAGGAAGTCTCGCTGGTGTTGGAGCACCAGTAGATGAGTGTGTGCCAGCGCTGGGGGGCAAGCTGGGACCCTGTCCACTGTACAGTTAAGGCGCAGGAGGCACGGGGCAGTTTAGGACGGACACAGACCTGATTCCAGCCCCAGGAACCCCAGGCACCTGTGGGGAGGGCACTGGGAGTCAGACCTCAAAAGGCTGCATGTGGGTACTGGATCAGCCAGAGGGAGAGCATGTCAGGGTAGGAGAAAAGCTGAACAAAAAGATGCCGGTGCTTGGAAACGGTTGTCCAGAAATCCCCCGTGAGACTCCCTGGAAGTCTAGGAGGAGAGGAAGGCAGATCCCTAGGCAGGCGCTTCCAGATGGGGCCTTGGGGTCCGCGTGGCTCCCCGTAGTGGGGGCTGGGTGTCCTTACACACCCCACTCACACCTCACTCACACACAGCTCCACACTCTACCCCTCCACACACACATGGCCCGCACTGCACCTTCCAGGCGGGGAGGTGCTCACAGCTCTCTATGCTCTTGCGCACTTGGGGTGGGCTGCAACGCTCCACCCACTCATCCACCCCACACCCACGCAGACTGCGCACACCTCCCTCACTGAAGCATCCAACTGGTCTCATTTCCAGCGGCAGCTTCCCCTCCCTCCCTCTCCTGCCCTCACTTTGAGGCGGAAGGGGCACAGAGGAAGGCAGCTGAGCACCGGGAGAAAAGTGGGCGGAGGAGGGCCGCGGGCCCTCCCCGTGTCCGCTCCCTCGCCGCCGTCCCATTCATCACAGCGTCGCAGTCCAGTTGGGGATCCCGGTACCCAGCGCCCCACGTAGCCCGCGGGACAATGGGATTATTTCCAGGGGGAGAGGCTGCCTGGGGCAGCGGCTCAGGCGGGAGTGCCTCCCTCCCTCAATCCGTCCCTTGGCACCCAACGAGCGCCTGCGGCGGCTGGGGCGGGTGGCAGAGCGCACACGGGTGGCGCGGGTGGCAGGGCTCGGCCGGCCTAATTCAATTAGCTGGGTCGCCGCCGCCTGCCCGCAACTCTGGGCCCGCTGGGGCTCAGCTTCGGGCAGCTGCTCTTCGAGCGCAGAGCCCATGCATATGGATACCGTCCCTCCCGCTTCGACGTGGCTCCCCCACCCCTCTTGCGGCATCTGCGGCTCCGTATCCCGCCCTCCCTGAGAGAGGGCGACCTTGGCCTCCCCGCAAAAGTTGGCAAACAGTTGGCTGCTGGTGGGCCCAAAATGGCCCGCCTGAGGGGGTGCGGTGAAGGGAGGGAGGTGGGTCTTACCTGAGCAGGAGGGTCTGCGAGGAAGAGAGTGTACCTGTAGGTTTGTAGCCTCTCTGCCGACTGGCGTCCGTGTGACCTGTGCGGTTGTGTACACGAAGGGAGAGGTTTGGTTTGGTTTTGAATCTGCCCAAAGTGTGTCCTGTGTCTGTGGGCACCTGAATCCGAATGGGAAAAGGAGGCTTTGTGAGCATCTGTGGGGATTGCGCACAGGTGTGTTTGTGTTTTGTGCGCAATAGTGAGTGTGGGTCTGTAAGTCTGGGCGCCGGAGGGTGTTGTGTCTGTGCCAAGGAGTTATCTGGAAAGCCTCGGGTGGTGGGCGTTCGAAGTCTGTGCGTGACCATCGGTGTATATGCGGGGGTCCAAATGCAGTCAGGACAGTGTGGAACGCATCACCTCACTGCCGGCACCAGCGCCAACAGTGGGAGCAGCTGGGTCTTCCAGGCCGAATTCATGCCCCCCTTACCCCACCTCGTGTTTTTCTGATGGAGGAAGAGCTTGGAGAGTTAACTTCAAACCTGAACTCCATGTTTATTCATTTATTCAGAGGATGCTTCCCAAACCACCAGGCTGGCACGGAGGCTACAGCCGAGGCGGTCAGACCCTCTCGCTGATGGCAGGCTTCCAGCCGTCCAGGTTTTCCTTTGCCAGAGCATCGTGGTGGGATCCACAGATGTGTGCAGCTTCTGACAACGTGCCCTGAGCGCCTTCAGAATTCCCAGACCTCTTCCTGCCAAAGCAGCCCTAGCTCCTAGGGGTGATCATGAGACCTTCAACTGGCCTCCCCTCTGCAGCCGGGGATGAGCCCAACCCCCGCAGGGAGTCTGGGCTTTCAGGGGCTTGGAGATCTCCATCCGCTCTTCCTCTGAAGCCAACTCTCTGCTCCAGGGGTGGACAGGAATTGTGGCAATGAGTCTGGGTAGATCTGGCCGTGGTGGTCCACAGAGCCTGCCAGCCCTGTGCAGGGAGGAGGTTCTTAGAAGGCAGTAGTGGTCCTCAGACGGCCGACCTGCAGGGAGTTTGTGCCCTCTCTGCTCTGACTCCCTCTTGGGCACCTCAGCTGAGGGCCTGGCTAAGGAAATGCCCTCTGCCACAGGAAATTCCTCAGATCCAGAGGGACTCACCTGGTCAATGAATGGGGCCAAGGGCAGAGGCCAAAGGTGAGGGAGGCTGGCATGTTCCCCTGGCCCTGGGCCCTTGTTACTGGGATCCACTGGTGAGAAGCCCTCCTAAGCTGTGCCTCTGGAGCTTTCCCACCAGGCGATGGCAGGGCCACAAATATCTGTCTTCCCCTGATTTTTCTCTCACACCACCTTTACCCCCACCCTATGCACTCCCACCCTCATACCACCCTTTCCTCCTGAGAGCACACTTAGCATGGAAGACATACCCAGTCAAGGGCACCAGTGCTGGATGGTGAGACCTGAAGGTCTCTGGGCTTTCCTTGGGATGGATTTGGTCAGAGAGAGTTGAGGCCCTAGCTCACTGCCCAGAGGTGATGGGGCCAACAGCTTCCTTTTGGTCAGAAGCTGAGAGGGGGGAGTGTAAGAGGGGAGGGCCAGAACATAAGGACCCCATGACTCAAGAAGGCTTTGGGTTGGGGGTGGGAAGAGGAGAAAGGTGCTCACCCCTAAATCAGGTGACAGCTGAGATTGTCTAATATCAGGGAAGGTCTGTCCCCTGTCCCTCTGTCTTTGACCCACTTGGGATTCCTCCACTGATAGGGAAACGTGTGCCTGTCCTTCCATGCTGGAGAGGTCCTTGGGCCTCACTCTGTAAGGACTGGGTGGGGGCACCTGGAGCTGACCCTGGACAGCCCTCACTCCCTGCCCTGAAAATCAATGAATTGTGTGACTGGAACCAGCCTGACCTGCTCGGATCCCTCCTCCTCCATCCCAAAGACAACAGTACCTCCCCTGCCCCCTCACTCCCAGGTTCCTCAGAGGTGAAGTGCCCTTCACTGGGTTTCTAAATCTCTGAGTCACCAGCTTCACCTGCCTCCTTCAAGGATGGTGACATTCTCTGCCCCCTTCCTGAGGCAGGGAAGCAAGGCAGAAGGGACACCTTTGGTATTGGGAATCCAGCCTCCAACCCCCAGGGTCTGCTTTATGTTACATGTCCCTTTACATGGTTCCCAGCCTGTTCCATCCTTTGCCTTCAAAACACCTGGTAGGCATACCCTGTCTCCTGCCACCCTCACCTACAGGCCAACACATGGCGATTTCCCTGACAACTACACTAGAAATAAGAAGCCCCTTCCACAGATGCACACAGACCATCAGCAGCACACATCACTGTTACATTCACACTATCACAGCGGCTGGAGTATAGCCTTGCCCTATCAAATGTGCCCATTACAGAAAGCACATTTACCTGCCTTCTCACTGACATCCAGCCTCACACAGACAAATCCAGTTGAAAAAATGACCTAGACACCTTTCGTCTCTTACAGCACCCTTACTGAAGTGTTTTTCTTGTAGCCTAATAGGGTACTATCCCAACAGTCTAACACTGATACAAAATAGACAATGCGTATTTGTTGGGTAAATTAACAAATTAGTCCTCAAAGACATGCCTGGTATGTCTGCACGGCTACCCTCACTGCCATGCACTTTCATACCCTCTTTCCCCTGTGGTTGCAGTCTCACAAACACAAAGTAATTAAGTTACCATAAACACCCCTAAGCTAAAGGACAACCTCTGGCCCAGGGGTCTCTCCCTGAGCGGGGAGGAAGCCGGGTGGGATCCAAAGAGGCCTCTGCCTATGGCTGAGCCCTCCCTTTTCTCCTCCCCCTGCCCCAGCCTCAGTCCCAGCTGCTCTTCTTTTAATTGGAGGTACTTATTATCCTGCAGGCAAGGGGAGGGGATCTGGGATGGCGGTGGGGTTGGGGGTGGTGTTACCAGGGGGCCTAAGGGCTCAAAGGCACCTATCTGTGTGCAGGGTATTCCTGCAAGGTGGGGACCACCTCTGCCAAGTTTGGTGCTGAGAAAGCAGCTCGTAATGAATGCAGCCAGAAAAGCAGCATTTGAGTCCAGTCTCAAATGCTTTCCAGGTTTCAGTGAGTCAGTTTTCTCATCTGTAAAGTAGAGATAATAAAAGCCACATCATAGGATTATTGAAAGATGAGATGGGGTAATTGTGACTGCAGATGCCTAGGACATCACCTGTGCTTTGTGGATCCCTTTCCTAAAAGGACTATTCTGCAAAGTATGGAAAAGCACTGTGGAAACATTGAAGCTGCACTGACTATAAGCTCTGTGTGAGTCTCCTCCTCCATTTCAGAAAACTTGCCAACCTATAGCAATGTGCTCAGGTAACACTGGGAAGTGTGGTGGGGGGCAAAGCCCAGTGACTTGTCACCCTTTTGTTTCATCTTCCTAGGCAGAGATGGGACTGAGAGATTAACCCTGGCCCCTCAGCAACTATGTCAGCAGGGGACAAAGGCTGAAGTTAAAGTGGACTCAAAAACTCCAGATGTGGGGAGACCAGCACCTCAGAACTAGATCAGGATAAAAGTTGACTCATAGTAGGAGAGGTGAGTGGGAAGCACTAAAGCCATCAGGCAGGCAGGCACCTGCGAGGGCAGGGGAACATGAGGACGTCCCTGGGTTTCTGGGTTCTGATGAGTCAGTCTTAGTGGGCTACGAGGTGACTGTGACCTCTGCCACCCTTGGGCTGGGCCAGCAAGGGTAAAGTCTCCTCCCAGGTATCTTGGACAACTTGTGCCAGACCTGAGGAGGTCCAAAGAGTTGGAACAGGTAGGGTTGAAAAGTCAAAGGGGCTGTAAAGTCCATTGGGAGGGAGGAGAAAGGAAAAAGAAGAAAAGAAGAGTGTTAGAAACACTCAAGGAATTTCCAGCACAGATTAGAGAGAGACAAAGAGGAGTTGTTCCAAGGGTAACCTAGAAAGACAGGGTTTTCACTGTAGCAGGCAGAACTGTGGTTAGACCCAAATGTGACTTCTTGACCAAAAGGAGGAACACAGCTAGGACTCAGCCTCATAGGAAGCTGAAGCTCCCTTCTGCATCACTTTCAGCCTCATACAGAGAAAATAGTTCAGATCTGGGGGTCCCGGATCAGTTCTCTTCTGTCTGTGGGACTTCAGGAAAGTTTGTTCATCTCAAGCCTCAGTTATTGTTTCCTTTTCTAATAAATGAGATATAATTTCCTATAACATCATACAGAATATCTTTTAACTCATACAATTCAGTGGTTTTTAAAACTATATTCATAAAGTTGTATAACCATCACCACTGTTTAATTCTAGAATATTTCCATCCCTACGAATCGAAACTTTGTATGCATTTGCAACCAATTCCTACTCCCCCAACCCCACCAATCCCAGCTCCACTAATCTACTAATCTACCAAGCTCCACTAATCTACTTTCTGTCTCCAAGGATTTGCCTATTCCAGATGGTTCATATTGATGGAATCATAAGACATGTTGCCTTTTGTGCCTGGTCTCTTTCACTTAATGTTTTGGAGGATTGTCCATATTGTAGCAAGAATTCCTTTTTATGGCTGAATAATATTCCACTGGATGGATATACCACATTTAATTTATCCATTCATCAGATGATGGATATTTATTATGAATAATACTGCTATGAACATTCATTCCGTTTTCTTAATTATTTAAGACTGAGGATGTTTATATTAATTTCAGAAGATTGTTGTGAGTCTTAAATGAGATCAGTGCCTGGCACACTAGTTTCTCAGCAAAATATTTATGTTTATCTCTGCTTTAGTTCCCTCAAGATAAGAGACAAGAGACTCATTCAGGTTCAAACAACTTCCAAAGTAAGTCTGGAACCTCCTGTGTAGAGGTGTAGTATGCCTGACTGGGAGGGTGGAGAGGAGAGAACTGGCAAGGGAATAGAGTTCTTTCTCATGTTTCTGCTTAATGTTTACAAATGACCACCAGCTTCATACTTGGCTTTGTCTTGAGGGGCCTTTGTCCACCTGCCTGGAGCCCAAGCAAGATTTTTCCCTGAGAAATGCACCACAAACCAGCAGCCAGTTTTCCAGGCCAACCCATAAAAGCAAGTTGAACCCCGATCCTTCATCCTGATCAAGTCATTTAGCCTTGCTGGAATGTGGTTTCCTTGAGTCTATAAAATGGGAACAATCCTTGTCTTGAAGGCTTGGTGTAGAGTTTATGCCCTACATAATACTTTCCACCATCTGGCTTATTGTATTTGCTTGTTTACTGTCTCACTCATGCTGTGGAATATAAGCTCCATGAGGACAGGAACTTTGTTTTGTTCACTGCTGTTTTCCCAGTGCCAAGAACAGCGACTGACACGTAGTAGATATTCAATAAAATATGTGTTGAATAAAGAGGTTCTTTCATTCATTACTTACCCAAGATAAGGCTATTTCATGGGTTGGGGCTGCACTCCACAGGGAGGAACAGAGGTGAAGAAACCATTCCCTGCCTCCGCTCTCTTCAGGTTACAGTAACACATATGGCCAAAGCAAGTAAATTGCAATGAGACTTATTAAGTAGAATGTGAGCCACCACATTCTAGCATCTTGTCTGATAGACAGCCCCTCCCTGAAGACCTGTTGAATCTGAACTAGACCAGAACTAGATCCCAAGTGATCCAACCTGCGCCCCTACTAGGGCTTGGCACCTAGGAGGGAGCAGACATTTCTCTGCTAGAGAGGAGAAAGAGAGGAAGCAGAAAAAGGGAGTTTCCTTCTTCTCTCCTGGGCTCTAAGCCAGTCAGCCACAGGCAAAACTTTGAAAAGGCCTAAATTTGTCCTGCTGTACTTCCCTGATCTTGGTCCCACCATACCCAGCCCCCACTGCCTTAAGCCCCTAGGCCTCCCTTCCAAGATTCCAAAAGTAAGAAAATTCCTTCCCCTTGCTACAATCCAAAGGTTTCTTGCTTGGAATAACTAGCCCTGGTGAAAGCAATCCGATTGAATTCATTCGCATACTGTGGAAACTGCTTCTTGGGACTTCTATTTAAAAGGAAAGGAGGTATCTTGGGCACCTCCGAAGCAGGCCCCAAGCCAATTCCTCTGACTTGTGACTGCCTTTCAGGAAGTTTCTCTTCCTCAGTTTCTCTAAATAGGCTGAGGTGAGGTTGCTGCTGACTTTTTGCAATAACAAATAGCCACTGTTCATAAGCCCTTGTTTTAAAAGACAATCCTGAACTCACCTTCCTGTCTGGGAGGCATATCCCGGGGAGCAGATAGCCTTCTACTTTCTAACAAGCCAGACAAAATTGGGAGTAAATCCTCTGGTTGACAGACTGGTGCTTCCCGGCTGAGCCCCTGGGGAGATTCTCCAGTAGCGCTGGGTGCCCCTTCCCCAGAGGCCTGGTGGGCTAGGTCCTCTGGCCCAATTCTAAGCGAGGGGGTGGCTCCCCTCCTTCCTAAGCGGGGAAGAGGGCTCTGACCTCCACCTCCTTGAGGCCATCTGTCTGTCCGTTTCTGGGAGTGCCAGCCTCCTATTCTCTTTCTCCTTCGAAGCCTCTGGTTCGCTTCTTCCCTCTCTTGCCGAACTACTTCTCTGAGCTTCGGGCGCAGTCCCTCCGTCTCTGGCTCCCACATCTGTCTCCGCTCCAGGCTTTCCTCTCGCCTTCTCCGCCCCTCCCCCGCGCTGTCATTCACCCCGCTCCTCTCCGCTCACAGCCAATGGAGAGACCGGGCCGAAACTGAGAGGCTAGCTCGCACCGGGCTTTTTCGCCCGGTGATTGATGTCCCAGAGTCAACAGCGACCTAGCAGCCGGAGAGGGGAAGGAGCAGCCGGAGAGGGGAAGAATACCGCGCCCCCTCTCTCCTTCCCCTCCCCGCCCCCCCCACTTTAGCCCTTCTGCGCACTTCGCCTCCAAGTCTCCACGCAGCCAGGAGCTGCTGCCGCCTCCGCGCCGCTGAGCGCAGTCCCCAAGCCAAGCACAGCGAGTGCCACCGCCCAGGCCCCCCCCCTCGCGGGGCCGGGGTCGGGGGCCAGCATGGAGCACCTGGGTCCGCACCATCTCCACCCGGGCCACGCGGAGCCCATCAGCTTTGGCATCGACCAGATCCTCAACAGCCCAGACCAGGGCGGCTGCATGGGGCCCTCCTCGCGCCTCCAGGACGGAGAATACGGCCTTGGCTGTTTGGTTGGAGGCGCCTACCCTTACGGCGGCGGGGGCCCCGCAGCCGGGCCGGGGGCCGGGGCCGCGGGGGCCTATGGCGCTGGAGGCCCGAGTGGCCCGGGTGGCCCGGCGGGCGGCGGCGGCGGCGGCTGCAGCATGGGCCCGCTGGCCGGCTCCTACAACGTGAACATGGCCTTGGCGGGCGGCCCCGGTCCCGGTGGCGGCGGCGGCGGGGGTGGCGGCGGCGGCGGGGGCGCGCTGAGTGCTGCGGGAGTGATCCGAGTGCCTGCGCACAGGCCGCTAGCTGGGACGGTGGCCCACCCTCAACCTCTGGCTACCGGTTTGCCCACCGTGTCCTCCGTGCCTGCCGTCCCGGGCGTCAACAACCTCACCGGCCTCACCTTCCCCTGGATGGAGAGTAACCGCAGATACACAAAGGACAGGTTCACAGGTGAGTCCGGCCCGCACGCGCCCCCACGCCTGGCCGCGGCCCCGGCTCTCCTCTACTCCTCCTCCGCCCCGGGGCTCCCTGCAGCCCCCTCTGCGCCCGGCCGACCGGCTCTTCTGGGTGCTTCCCCCAAGTTCAGCCGCCCGCCGCCTCTCTCGCGGAATCGACTCGCTGGAAGAGTTCTCCCAGCCTGGGCCCCTCTCCGTCTCTCCCACAGGACCCCCTGCTCTGAGAAGTTCTGCCTGATCCCCTCTTGGAGTCCCTGGGCCGGTCAGGCGAAGGGAAGGGGTTGTAGCTTCGGGACTACCTTCTGCCGGCATTTGGGGCTCAGGGATCTTGGAGAAAGGGGCGCGAGGTGAACAAACTTTCTTCCGTCCTGGCAGACGTTGTCTGGCCGAGGCGGCGAATCCCAGAATCAGACTCAAGGGAAACAGGTTCCCCACCTTCCTTCCCCTACACACACACACACACACACACACACGCACACACACTTTGCGCTCCGAGGTCCAGTGCCCGTCGCGCTGCTCGACCCGATAGAGGCCGTGAGCCGGAGTTAAGACGCAGAGCTGGCCGGCCTTTCTTCCCGGACTGCGGGCCCCGTCCGGGTCAGTGGCAGCGACTAGGCTGAACCGCCCGCTCCATTTTCGTTCTGTCCCGGCTCGGCGTCCTCCGCTTTGGGCCCAGCCTCGTTTCCTCTGGCGAGAATAATGCACCGGCCAGGCCCGTGATCGATCGGCCGAAAGAACCCCTGGGACGATAACGCACTCGGTTGGCCGTCTGCCCTCCTCTCCGCTGCCTGCCTCGGCTCCCTCCGCTCCTGCTTCCGCTCACGGCACAGCTTTTGCTCCTGCGCGGGTCCTTTTCCATGCCGCCTCACTTCCCGCCGCCCCTAGCGTTCCCTGGATACGAGACTGCGATCTTCCGGCCAGGCCAGGCCCCCAAGTCCGCTGGGAAACAGCCCTGAGTTGAGCCTGGGTTCCCGGCGGGGCCTTAGAGGAAGCAGGAGGCACAGGCGGCTGCCTAGATCGACCACGACGTGAGATTCCCATGGGGCTCAGGCTCCAGGGCCCAACGGTAGAAGGGGAATAGGCAGTTAAGAGCTAGACCCTGGGTTAGGGTCGTGTTCCAGCCTTGAAACCTTGGCCCAGATTCTGGGTCAGTGGCAAAGAGGGGTGGAGGAAAGCAGAAGATCCATTCCACTCTGGGCCTCAAGAAGGGCCCCTGTGCCCCAGCCCAAGTCCTCTCATTCCTGGGGAGGCAGGGCCTAGTGCCCCATCCTTCTCTCCCAGCCGGGCCAAGCTAATCTTAAAGGGCCCTGATGGAGCACCACCACTACTCCCAGCCTGGAACCACTGGGAACCCACTGGTGGAAAGGTACTCCACATAGCCCACTGAGGGGAGCCACAGCCTGCCCTAACCTTGCTTCAGCCCTAAAGAAGGCTCAGAAGGAGTTTATGGCTGTCACCTTATGCATCTGTCTCTGTGCCTGTGCTTGTCGTCTGTGTGTCAGCTTGTCTGGGTCTATAGATCTCTGATTTGTCCCTTGTTGTATGTGATGTGTCTGTATGTTGGTGTGTAATGGAGGCCTCAGGTCAGGATCCAGGATTCCTGGCCTTGATCAAGGATGGTCTCTTACAGTTGAGCAGCTTCTCTGAGGCTGGAGGCCTGGGGCTATGGGGGGAATGTGACCGTTAGCTCGCCTTGAACATGCCCCTCAAGAAGACTGCATCTGTCTGATGGGCATATGGGAGCCCAGGGCTAGGGAGGCCTCTCTGGTGGCAGAGGCCATGGCGTCGGCCTGGCGGGCCGCTGGGTGGGGGGCCATTTCAGGCCACAGGCTTGGCGCTAAGGGCTGACAGGAGGCCCACAGCCCTGCTTTGGGGGTCTAGCCGCTGGGCTCGCTGACTCGCGGGGCATCGGGCCTGGGACGCCTCCTGACGCTCTGCCGCTTGCCTCTGCCGTCTGTCTGTCTCTCCCGCTCCAGTGGCCCTCTCACCCTTCACTGTAACACGCCGTATAGGTCACCCCTATCAGAATCGGACGCCCCCCAAGAAGAAGAAGCCGCGCACGTCCTTTACGCGCCTGCAGATCTGCGAGCTGGAGAAGCGCTTCCACCGCCAGAAGTACCTGGCCTCGGCCGAGCGCGCCGCCCTGGCCAAGGCGCTCAAAATGACCGACGCGCAAGTCAAAACCTGGTTCCAGAACCGGCGGACAAAGTGGAGGTGAGCTGGCGGGGCGTGGGCGGTACAGTCTTTGGCTCCAGGCCTCTCCTGGAGTTCACACTCCTTCGATCCCTGCCTTCCTATGGTTCTGGTTCGGAGGAGCGGACCGCCCTGCTAGGCTCGAGGGGAGTGGGAAGCAACCGTGGCCGATGACCGGATGGGGTCGGAGAGCCCCTGCTGCTTTGCTTTCCGGCTTTCTGGCCGGCACACTCAGCGCGGTTGTAGACGCGGCTGGTCTCTGCCGTTGCTTGGGGTATACGTCTGGATTTAAGCAGTCTACGCCGTCTGGGCTTCCGAGATCAGCGAGTCCTGAGGGACTTTTTGTTTGCTCAGACTTAGGCGTACAGAGGTGCCTCTTCTATTCTGGAGACCAGAGGCAGAATAGCACACTCCCTGTTTCTGCGCCCCAGCCGGGGTTCCTGCTAGAGCGCCTGGGGCCCCAGACCGCGAGCCCGGTCCCTGCTGTCTCCCTCCTCCCTAGACGCCTGGCCTGGGCGCAGCGGGTCCCCCACCCGGGAAGGGGAAAATCAATCTGCGCCGCCTGCGGCAGGGTTTCCGAGGGTCTCACTGAAAGGGGGATCAATCAGGAACAGATGGGTATGTGTGTGTAAGAAACATTTTCTCTTATCCCGTCACACACCCACAGCTACACTCGTTTTCCCCACAAGCAGGCGCTTTCTTCGGTTGAACCCTTTCGCACCCCTGCATCCTCCCGCACATTTGGCCCGCCTGCTGGGTTCCACACACGCCGCCGGGAGTTTCTTGCTAGCTCAGGTCTCAGGCGGGAGAGCAAGAGTCTGGGCGAAGTCCCCGGCGCCGGGCAGGGAGGGCCTGGGCCCGGAGGAAGGAATTGGAGTTTCCTCTTTTTCTGAATGAAGGCGAGGAATCTGCCTGAGATTCCGTCACCGTGGCCACAAAGGAAGCCACTGCCCCGCGAGTCTGTTCCCCTCTCCCCACATTCCTGCTGCTGGGGAAGGGGTGGGGGCGCAGCTCAGACCTCTGGAAAGCTAGGGAGGGAGCAAGGACTGGAAGGGGGAGGGGGAACGCACTCGGGTTCCCAAGGCCGATCGGAGGCTACGGCCTAGGGGGGAGAGAGTCAGGCAAGCCCCTGGGGTGGGCGCACAGAGAAAAATAGTATAGCAGACTTAAAGAAACTGACACACAAGGTGGGGGCAAAGATAAACACCCCACCCAGGGAGAAAATAAAACATAGAGTGGACTTCCCTGGTGGCGAAGAAGTCTTGTGTATAATAAAGAAAAGCAATAGATGACTGAAACCTTCATTTTTGTTTCAAACAAATTCCCTTAAATTCTGAGAGAAGGAAAGGGGTGGGGTGAGAGAAAAACCAAAGAAAAAAACACAAAGCCTAAAGGAAGAGAAATAGTTTGAAATTCAAGGAGGAACGGGCAGACGAGAGAGTGAAAAGGCAAGAAAGGGCGGCAAGAAGAAGGTCGGCGTCCGCTGCTGGGAGAGGCCCTCTCGCTGGCTTCGCTCGCCTTCATCGATCGGCTACAAATTGCTTCTGGAGGCCCCGGGGACTCCCATTAGGTCTGTCCACCTTAGAGACAGACGCTTGATCTCAGTTGACTGGGTGGAGGGGAGGCATTAAATGGAATAAGTGAGTCATCGCCTTCCCTGGACCGCCTCGGAGGAAGCCAGTCGGTCCGGCAGGAATCCCAGCCGGCACAGGGCTTGGCGCAGGAGGTCAGAAGCCTGGGAGAGGTTCTCAGAGAGAAAGGGGGTGAAGAGATCCATCATGGCAGCTCACATCCACCAGTCCCTGCCTCTGCCCTGGACTGATGGGGAGGGTGAGACCGCTCAGACTTGGGAAGGCTCCTGGTCTTCCTCGAGTCTGGGGAGAGGCAAAATGCCATCCTAGCCCTGCTTGTGCCTTCCAAGGCCAGTGAGGGTATGGGCCCTGCCTGGAGCCAGAGAGCCCCAACTGCTTGGGCCTAGCGGATCTCCCTACAGCTCCCCCAGAGTACCCCCTATCTACTTTTGTGGTTTCCAGTCTTTGTCGGAGTCAGAACCCTCAAGATAGGGGAGTTTCCAAGGGCACCCAGCTGGAATTGGGGGCCGCGAAGGGGAGCTGCGCTCTCCCAGGCGGTCTCCCGGGGGCGCACCCGAAGCGTGGGTAACGGTTTGTCCCCGGTGCAGGCGGCAGACTGCGGAGGAGCGTGAGGCCGAGAGGCAGCAGGCAAACCGCATCCTCCTGCAGCTGCAGCAGGAGGCCTTCCAGAAGAGCCTGGCTCAGCCGCTGCCCGCGGACCCGCTGTGCGTGCACAACTCCTCGCTCTTCGCCCTGCAGAACCTGCAGCCGTGGTCGGACGACTCGACCAAGATCACCAGCGTCACGTCCGTGGCGTCAGCCTGCGAGTGAGCCTGTCTGCTACTCTCTGAGAGACCCGAGACCCGGGCCCAGCCAAGGGGTCTCGAGGCCCCGAGAGCCAGGACTATCTCCCGCCCTCCGCCGCAGACTGCACGCCTCCGGGGATCGCGGCGCCCCTACGCACCGGCCCGCGCGCTCGCGCCGACGCCGTTCTCTTTTGGGTGGAAAAGAAGAGAGCGCGCAGGAAAGGGACGCGCCGCCGTCTCCCAGATGCCTACGCGGTCCCGCGCCTGCTGGAACTGTTCAGAGTCCTCCGTTAGCGTCTATTTTATTTTATTCTGATTTTTAACGTGGGACTGAGAGAGGCGGAAGAGGTGGTGGAAGAAGAGCTGGTGGGGTCCCTAGAGGACAGCATGAGCTATCCTTTGAACTCAGCCTGGGGAGACGCCCTCTCTGTTCTCCACTCCCCGTAGTAGCCCGCCCACACGGACGTGATTTCACTGTCCCTCCTGGTGTCTCCCCACAGTCACGCACAGGGGCTCTATGGCAGAGTGTCTTGCACACACAGGGTCATAGCCTTCACTCCCTTGGCCCTTACGATCAGGGGTGGCCCAGATTCATTCTGAACAGTATGACACTTCTCACAAATACAAGGCCACAGTCACACGCCATCGCACACACAACAGCCACAACAGCGTCACTTGGCCTGCCAGACCCCTATCACACACCCTAGCTGCACCCAGGTACGCACAGGCAGGGTTCCACACAAAAAGCCTATTTCTCCAGAGCCTGTTCGTAGGGGGGGTTTAAGTTATGCACTTATAAGGTGTTTTCTGTGTAACCTTTTTATAAAGTGCTTGTGTAATTTATGTGAAAAAAATAAAACCCTCTGAATCCGGAATCAAGGCTGCTTGCTCCTTGCTGAGCCCAGCACCTTGCAGCCACTTGGGTCTGGTGTGAGCTGGTGCAGCCAGGGCAGCCCCTCATACTTAAGTTTGAAGGACATCTTGGGGTCAGGACCTGTCAGGTTCTGGAGAGAGGAAAGAAGGAGGAGAAATGAAGAGAAGGCAGCAGTGAGAAAAGCTGGGAGAGCCAGTGTCTCTCCGAACAGTTAGTGCTCAAGATTCGTCTTTGGGAGTGAGAGTTATGTGTGTGCACCGTGTGTTTGTGATGGTGTGGGCAATCAGGATGTTACACTGACAATGAATGTTTGTATAAGTGTTTAGGTGTGTAATTTTGTATGCAGGTGTGTGTGCTTATTTTGCTTCAGTTGTGAATCGAAACTACCATTATATATACAGACTTGTATTGGTATGTGTGTGATCATGTGTAAATGTGGCTTTTGGGGTAGTTGTATAATCAGTTACCAACATCTGTGATTGTTAGTGAATCAGGGGCTAATATTTGTGATAGTACATATTAGTTTCTTATTATGAACCTATTTTTGTGTTAAATGTGTGAATGTTTATGATTGTATATCATCTATAACTGTATGTATGTAATCATGTGTTAGAGGTGTATTTCATTGTATGAGTGATACTTGTCTAGGATTGTATATAATTGGGGGAGTGAATTAATGGGGGGTATGGATCATTGTGGATGACATGTCCCTGCGGTGAGTGTGTATGGTGCTGTGTGAGTGGGTATAATTGTACACTGCTGGAGTACATGATGGTGGAGTGTGCAGATCCATCGTAGGGGTATACACATCTGCTAGGAGTTTGGGGTCCTAGGACCTTATCCAGCAAGCTGCAGAGATTAGAACATTCTATGAGTAATCAGACCGGGATCTTCTGTGATGCTTGAAGCAAGACTTCCCAGCCAGCTCCCAGACTAGCCTGGCCTAGGAGGGATCTGAAAACCTGACTTCCCGGGGACCTCCAGGGAGGCCCCAGACCACTCTAACCAGGACAGCACCCATAACATTTAGTCCTCCACCTACCAGACCAATGTCAGGATATACAAAACTGACTTAAGCCTGCTGTTCTGGAAGAAGCTCGGTGGTAGAGGCTTTGGGAAACATGCCATCCTGGGGTAGTGGAGTGGGGACATAGGGGCCTCTTTCTTTATGGTGGAAGAGTGAGAGAACTTTGTGGCTAAAAACTGAAAGAGAGTAGAGTGTGGGGCTTGTTCCTGTATGCAGAGCTGTGTGCACCCAGACTGGGGTTGAGGGCAGGAGAGTTATGGAAACCATCAGAGCCCTCATCCTGGCCTAGACTGCCCTCTTGGCTCTGCCGTATCACAGGACAAAGCACAGCAACCTCCAACCCAAGGAGGCCCAGGAGGAAATTTGGCTGAGTGCGGAAGGGGCACTGCTTGTCCACCCCTATCTGTGCTCCTCTTTAAGCAGGATCTCGGAAGGACAGGAGGATTCTGAGTCCAAAGGACTTCCAAGGTGGTGGGGCTACCCCAACCCCAGACCCACCGGGTGACCAGGCCAGACCCTGACAGTGTGTGGGTCAAGGGGAGAAAGTTCTGGTCTCAAAGTCAGGTCTGCAGTGGGCCTCCTGCCTGTGCAGGCGGCGGCATCCAGTACCGGGACAGGCGAAATCGAAATCCGGAAATGGCCTCTTGCAACCGTAGAATTCTGCTCCTCCTACCTGGGTAGGTCTGGCTCTCCCTCCCCTCCTGCCGGGACTGGAGCTGCCCAGCCTAAACCATTTTCATTTGGTGCGGTCTCTCCTCTATTTGCGTCTTTAAGAAGCACCTTCAGTGCCTGCCGGTTGCTGTATTCCAGAGTTGCCGACCCCAGGGGAAACTGGGGCCTTCCTCCCACCTCCTGACTCCTGGGACCCTTCAGGCTGGGCGCCCGGGGGCTCCTGGATATTTTCTGGCCACAGACTGTCTCGCCGAGGTAGGAACGGGGAGTGGCTGTCCGGCTCAAGCTCAACCCCCAGACAGGCTCCCGAGAACCCCAACTCTTCACCAGCACTCCCTCACCCCTGCTCTGGCGAGACAAAGCAGGCAAAATCAGGCATAACACAACTCCTCCCCCAAATACCTCCTACGTCCAGGATCTTCACTAACAGCTGGGGTCACACTCAAAACAGCGCGGGGCCAGGCCCCTCAGCCCCTCTGCTCTCGGACCCTGTCCAGCTTATTCGGGCCTCTCGGAGAACTGGGCTTCCGCACGCCGGAATCCCGGGAGCCCATCGCGGGAGGCCACCCGACTCCCCTCCCCTCCCCGCTCCGGCTCCCGCTCGCCTGTTTCCAGGGCTCCCGGGGCCCCTCCCACGCGCTCGGGACCCTGGGCGACACGTCCCAGGGGTGGGGGCACACTCCCCTGGGTACTGGGGCCCTAGGCGCTGAAGGACGGCGTACGACTCCCCTTTCTCGGTCGGGAATTCGTTGGGACCGAATCTGGGTAAATCCCGCGTCGGCCGAGGGCCGAGGCGAGGACAGGCCGGGATGGCGGCGGGCCCGCACACCCCGTAGTCCCGAGGGGACGCGGGCTGGAAGGGAGGGGGGCTGCCAGGGTCACAATCAGGGCCAACTACTCGCCGCACAAACAAAGCTCACAACTCCTATCTGCCACCGCTCTTGCAGGCAAGAGTCTCTCTGTTCAGAAATAAAAAAGAAACAAATGATCCAAACAATGGTGTGTAGAGATGCGGAGGGAGAAGAGGAATTAACGAACCTGTCGGAGCAGAAAGGGCCACATCCTTGGCTTGAGAGAGCCGACGGCACTGACCAAATTCTGCAGTGAGTGAGCCTGGATCACCCCCTCAGACCTGGCTGACTGGGTGGTGGCCTTCTGGGGCCCAGAAACCCAAGCAGGGCTGGGGTCCTATCGCCCCCGTGCCCCCGCCCCCTGGGGTGGCACACGGAGAATCTGGCCTAACCTGTTAACGATAATAGCGGCTTTGTGTGGCCACATCCGTGCTTGGGAGCTCTATGGGCACAGTCTGAGCACTCCTTGTGAAGCGCCCACCACAGTGGCAGGTATGGGGTCTGCACTGGGCCCAGGACTCAGACAGGCGTCCTGTTTGTGGTGTGAGTGACCTGCAGATGGGCAGGCCGGTTCCAGGTGTATGAAACAGTTATGCAGGGATCTCCAGGCTGTGCAGAATTGGAGCAGCTGGGACTCAGAGGACATGCTGCAGGGGGCAGTGGGCTAGAGCTGGGGCCCCAGAGTTGCCCGAAGGGTCAGATGCTACACTAAGACCAGATGCTGGAGGAAACTGCCCCCCTTCCTCTCTGTTTCTCCAACTTGGCTCAGGCACACTTGCCCCCTGCCCCACACACTTCCCCCCTACACACTTGTCCACCGCCCCACCCCGCCCCGCTCCGCTCAAGAGTCTGACACAATTGAGCGTCTGAACTGAACTGAGACCCCCTCCTGCTCCTAAGCAGCGTCTCACTCTCCTAGGCCTTCCTAATCAGCTCAGATTTTGGAGCCCAGCAGCCAGGTCACTGACTGGGTAACTAAGAGGAGCTGCCCGCGCGATTTTCCCGTATCGTTCGAATCCACGGCGGGCCCAGGAAGATCTCTGGAACGGCCCACCTGCACTCACTCCTGGATTCCTTATCCTCGGGAGTCTGATAGGAACAGGCTGAGCGCGTGAGAGGTCTGCAGCCAGTTTAGATTTTCCAAGGAGCTCAGAGCAGATTCGGAATATGGTGTTTGCAACTGGGGCGTGGGAAGCCAGGGCGGAGGTGCAAGTGGAGAAAGAGGTAGGGGGGAGGAAAGGAGAGGGGAGAGGGAGGGAGAGGCGTCGGGGGTGAGTAGAGGGAGCGATGAGTGCCCGTGTTATGTTGAAGGACGGGTACAAAATCACATCCTCTCACCCTGGGCCTCCTTTGTTGTGGACCTCACATACCTCCTCCAACTACACTACGACTGGAGTGTGCGATATTACACAAGGCAAGCTACAGGTGTGCTGCTCTACGCGCGCGCACACACGCACATGCACGCATAGTCTCCACTGCTGCGTTCGCAGTTACCTCCACAAGCTCACGCCAGGGGGGACCCCATCAAGTTCCAATGGGTGGTTACCACGCGTCTATCCCGCCAAGGGCCTTCTTTTCCTTTCCCCATCTCTCCTCCCCCAGCCTGGAGGGAGGAGGGTCTAATTCAACTACCGGTCGGTTTGGGGGTGGAGATTGCCCAGGCCTGCGTTTTGGTTTCCAGCCCCGCAGCTCTGGCAACGAGACCTTGGGGGCAGCGGGCCGCCCTAGATTCGGCCGAGAACCCTAGCAAGGCCCGGGAGCTCCAGCGGCTGCCGCTGCCTCCTCTAAGCCCACAACAATCTGGCCTCCTTGTATGTGCGAGAGGGCGGCGGGGGCGGGGGGAGATGTGTATAAGAGACAGATCCTGGGGTAGTGGAGTGGGGACATAGGGGCCTCTTTCTTTATGGTGGAAGAGTGAGAGAACTTTGTGGCTAAAAACTGAAAGAGAGTAGAGTGTGGGGCTTGTTCCTGTATGCAGAGCTGTGTGCACCCAGACTGGGGTTGAGGGCAGGAGAGTTATGGAAACCATCAGAGCCCTCATCCTGGCCTAGACTGCCCTCTTGGCTCTGCCGTATCACAGGACAAAGCACAGCAACCTCCAACCCAAGGAGGCCCAGGAGGAAATTTGGCTGAGTGCGGAAGGGGCACTGCTTGTCCACCCCTATCTGTGCTCCTCTTTAAGCAGGATCTCGGAAGGACAGGAGGATTCTGAGTCCAAAGGACTTCCAAGGTGGTGGGGCTACCCCAACCCCAGACCCACCGGGTGACCAGGCCAGACCCTGACAGTGTGTGGGTCAAGGGGAGAAAGTTCTGGTCTCAAAGTCAGGTCTGCAGTGGGCCTCCTGCCTGTGCAGGCGGCGGCATCCAGTACCGGGACAGGCGAAATCGAAATCCGGAAATGGCCTCTTGCAACCGTAGAATTCTGCTCCTCCTACCTGGGTAGGTCTGGCTCTCCCTCCCCTCCTGCCGGGACTGGAGCTGCCCAGCCTAAACCATTTTCATTTGGTGCGGTCTCTCCTCTATTTGCGTCTTTAAGAAGCACCTTCAGTGCCTGCCGGTTGCTGTATTCCAGAGTTGCCGACCCCAGGGGAAACTGGGGCCTTCCTCCCACCTCCTGACTCCTGGGACCCTTCAGGCTGGGCGCCCGGGGGCTCCTGGATATTTTCTGGCCACAGACTGTCTCGCCGAGGTAGGAACGGGGAGTGGCTGTCCGGCTCAAGCTCAACCCCCAGACAGGCTCCCGAGAACCCCAACTCTTCACCAGCACTCCCTCACCCCTGCTCTGGCGAGACAAAGCAGGCAAAATCAGGCATAACACAACTCCTCCCCCAAATACCTCCTACGTCCAGGATCTTCACTAACAGCTGGGGTCACACTCAAAACAGCGCGGGGCCAGGCCCCTCAGCCCCTCTGCTCTCGGACCCTGTCCAGCTTATTCGGGCCTCTCGGAGAACTGGGCTTCCGCACGCCGGAATCCCGGGAGCCCATCGCGGGAGGCCACCCGACTCCCCTCCCCTCCCCGCTCCGGNGCGGGGGGCGGGGGGGGCATGGGGCTGCGAGGCCCCCCTTCTGGGTGCCGTTCAATGGGGAGGTTTGATAGGAGCTGCTCCTGCCGCCTCACATTTTCCGCCCTGTGGCCCCAGAGCCCATGTATCTTCGATTCCTGCGGGAGGAGTCGCAAATCCGGAAAGCAGAAGGCCCAGAAACTGCTGGAGCCGGACCTGGGCTTCGAAGAAACGCAGGACAAGTGAGTTCCGGGCGCCCTCTAGGGGCCGCGCGGGGAGAGGCGCCTCTACCGAGGCCCTGCGAGCTTGTGGTCTGAGGGACCCTGGAGACCTCAGCGACGGCTGCTACCAACCCCAGTGGAAAATAATAACGATAATAATATTAATAACAATATCGGGCACTTGCTGTATTCCAGGCACTGCACTATGTATTAAAGGTATTAATACATTCTTAACAACCACCCTATGACGTGGGTGGTATTTTAATCCCACGTTATAAACAAGGAAAATTGAAGTCCAGAGAGGTTAAGCAACTTGCCTAAGGGCACACGACTCCAGCATTCGAAAGTGAAAGAAAGAAAGTGAAGTCGCTCAGTCGTGTCCAACTCTTTGCGACCCCGTGGGATTCTCCAGGCAAGAATACTGGAGTGGGTTGCCATTTCCTTCTNAGGTTAAGCAACTTGCCTAAGGGCACACGACTCCAGCATTCGAAAGTGAAAGAAAGAAAGTGAAGTCACTCAGTCGTGTCCAACTCTTTGCGACCCCGTGGGATTCTCCAGGCAAGAATACTGGAGTGGGTTGCCATTTCCTTCTCCAGGGGATCTTTCAGACCCAGGGGTTGAACCCAGGTCTCCCGAGTTGCAGGCAGACCCTTTAACCTCTGAGCCACCAGGGCAGACCCCAGGGTCTGACGCTGGAACCAGTTTCTTTGGGATGGATGGCAAGTCCCAGGATGTGGTGGACGTGGGGAGGACTCCTCAAGGAATGTCTTGTTTTATGGAGCGAGCTCTTAGCTCAGAAGTCCACTGGGATTTTGCTCCCTTGCTGCTGCTGCTAAGTCAGTTCAGTCGTGTCTGACTCCCTTAGGCCTTTGGAAAAAATGTTTCCAAGCCACCCCAGTCCACGGTTTCCTCCAGCTCTTACTGCTCCCCCACTCCAGGATCCCCTCTGCAGCACTGCCAGGACTTGAGACCTTGCCCTCCTCCTTCCCCAAACCTAATCCTTTAGGCTTTCCCAGCCAGGGTTTACCACCTTCCAGGAGCCCTTTGGGATTGGAAGGGGGTTGCATATATTTCCATCCCTCCCTCTTTTGAGTCAGCAGGATAGGGGACACAGGACAACAGAAAATTTAAAATAGAAGTGAATTACCACACTTGATTAGAGGAAGAAGTGGAGAACCAGGAAGGTAACCTGCACTAGGTTTTAAAGGTATTAATACATTCTTAACAACCACCCTATGATGTGGGTGGTATTTTAATCCCACTTTATAGACAAGGAAAATTGAAGTCCAGAGAGGTTAAGCAACTTGCCTAAAGGCACACGACTCCTTCCTCTCTTTTCCATTTGCTCTGAGCAAAGCCTGTAGCTGGAGGAGGTTATTCTGGATTGGAGGATGGGGGAGCATGTTGGGGTGGGTCAGAGAATTAGCAAGGGCTTATGCCCTGACATTTTAAACAGTAAAATTCAGTCAGAATATGAAAAGAAAAGAGAGCACTGTCTTCCCTTGTTCCCTACCTTCTCCAGAGTGGTAGAGAAGGGGGAGGAGGGTAGGTGTGTTGTCTCTGGGAGGCTCTTTTATATACAATATAAGGTGTATTCAAGGCTATGGTTTTTCCAGTAGTCATGTATAGATGTGAGAGTTGGACTATAAAGAAAGCTGAGCGCC
>SJYX01014536.1:8371-20115 GCA_006410675.1 Oreotragus oreotragus | reverse complement strand
ATCGAGAATGTACTTATGTCAACCCGTCTCCCAGTTCATCTCACCACTCCCCTTCCCCACTTAGCGTCCATTTGCTCTCCATGTCTGTGTCTCCGTTTCTGTTTTGCAATTAGGTTTGTCGGTACCACTTTCTATATTCCACATAAACACAGTACAATACAATGTCTGTTTTTCTCTTTCTGATTTACTTCTCTCTGTATGACAGTAGCTAGGTCCATCCACATCTCTGCAAATGGCACGATTTTGTTCCTTTTTATGGCTGAGTAATACTACACTGTATACATGAACCACATCTTCTTTATCCATTCCTCTTTTGATGGACATTTAGTTTGCTTCTATGCCTTGGCTATTGTGAATAATGTTGTGATGAACACTGGGGTGCAGGTATCTTTGGGAATTACGGTTTTTTCTAGATAGATGCCCAAGTGTGGGCACTGGGTCCTGTGGTAGGGAAGGTGCATTTTTTAATCGGGCAAGCCCATTTGCAAATGACCATTATAATTCAGACAATTCGCCATTAGTGGAATTTCTACCAGCTAGAGCACTGGGAGAAGTAAATTATTGGAGGTAGGGGAGTTCTTGCATGTGTGCTAAGTTACTTCAGTCATTACTAACTCTTTGCTACCCTGTGGACTGTAGCCCAACAGGCTCCTCTGTCCATGGGATTCTCTAGGCAAGAATACCAGAGTGGGTTGCCATAAAGCTCCAGGGAATATTTCCAATTTCACCTAACACCATCCTCCAAGGAGCACCCTGAAAGAAAAGAGAGAAATGAGAGCACAGGGTGTAGGCTTCCCATCCGGGGCTTCATCTTGGCTAAAGTTTCCCAGATGCCTAAATAATGATATTGTCTTTGAATAAGAACTGTACAATCATACTGCTTGAGTTTGGATTTTGACTCCTCAATTTCTAAACTCTGAGTTTAGATCAATTACCTAACCTATCTATACCCCAGGTTTCTCATCTGTAAAACTGGAGGTGGTAATTGTAACTACCTTCTAAGGATATTGTCAGAATTAAATAATATAATATTAAGATAAATGTCCAGTACATAGTAAATATTCTACAAATATTATTAGCTATTATGATGTCAGATAATAATATCAAATAATACTAATAATAAAGTTCAAGTTTATATAATTCTTAGGGCACAAAAAACTTTGACCTGTCCACTTAATTTTTTAAACTACCATATATAAATTTCTAAAATATGTCAGGCATTGTGTCAAGAGCTTTATATATAATTTAATTTTGGGGGGGGGTAGTAATTTAAACTCACAGAAAGTTGGGGAAATGGTGCAGAGAGATCCATGTACCTTGCCCTCAGCTTCCTCTAATGGTAACATCTTAGTGAANCTGGAGTGGGTTGCCACTTCTTTCTCCAGAGGATCTTCCTGACCAGGGATCGAACCCAAGTCTCCTGCACCTGTCTCTTATACACATCTAGATGTGTATAAGAGACAGAAATAATATAATATTAAGATAAATGTCCAGTACATAGTAAATATTCTACAAATATTATTAGCTATTATGATGTCAGATAATAATATCAAATAATACTACTACTAATAAAGTTCAAGTTTATATAATTCTTAGGGCACAAAAAAACTTTGACCTGTCCACTTGATTTTTTAACCTACCATATATAAATTTCTAAAATATGTCAGGCATTGTGTCAAGAGCTTTATATATAATTTAATTTTTTGGGGGGGTAGTAATTTAGACTCACAGAAAGTTGGGGAAATGGTGCAGAGAGATCCATGTACCTTGCCCTCAGCTTCCTCTAATGGTAACATCTTAGTGAAAAGTGTTAACTGTCTAGTGGTGTCCAACTCTTTGCAGTCCCATGAACTATATAGCCTGCCAGGCTCCTCTGTTCATGGACTTCTCCAGGCAAGAATACTTGAGTGGGTAGCCATTCCCTTCTCTAGGGCATCTTACTGACTCAGGGATTGAACCCTTGTCTACTGCATTACAAGGAGATTATTTTCTGTATCCATACATATAATTTTGTTTTTTAAGATGAAACTTTCCGGATGAAGAAACTGAAGCTAGGTCAAACAGCTTACCAAAGGACAGAACTCAAGGTCTTCAATTAAAGAGGAGAAAAAAAAAAAACCTGCCCTTAATTTTGTGTATGGGGAATTCAGGACAAAGAAGGGACACTCAGAAAATCAGGTTTCTTCTTTTGAAGCGGATTGAACACTCCCACAAAGTGCTTCACTTTTCAGAGACAGCTACATATTTCATCCCATTTACTTCCTGAAAACGGCCCTAGGAGGTAGCAGGGCAGAGACAATCTTATTCTAATTTCACGTTTGAGGGAAGAGCTGTTAAACGAATTTGCTTAAAGTCACAGGACAAACTCAGATATGGGAAAATTTTTAAAAATCTCTAGGATTTCGCGAGACACAGGGCAAACATTAAAAAACGTCTAGGACTTCACTGGTGGTCCAGTGGTGAAGTGTCTGCCTGCCACTGCAGGGGACACAGGTTTCATCCCTGATCTAGGAAGAGTCCACATGCCACAGGGCACCTAAGCCACGCACCCTAGAGCCTGTGCTCTGAAACAGCAGAAGCCACCGCAATGAGAAGCCCATGCACCACAATTAGAGAATAGCCCCTGCTCCCTCAACTAGAGAAAGCCTGTGCCTAGCAACAAAGACCCGGTGCAGCAAAAAATACCTCGTTGTTCAATTGCTCAGTCATGTCCGACTCTTTGTAACCCTATGGACTGCAGCATGCCAGGCTTCCCTGTCCTTCACTATCTCCCAGAGTTTGAGCAAACTCATGTCCATTAAGTGGGTGATGCCATCCAACTATCTCATCCTCTGTTGTCCCCGTCTCTTCCGGCCGTCAATCTTTACCAGCCTCAGGGTCTTTTCTAACGAGTTGACTCTTTGCATCAGATGGCCAAAGTATTGGAGCTTCAGCAAAAAATAAATAATAAAAATTTTTAAATATGTATTTTCAAAAAATGTCCAGAAGAATGATTGTGTAAAGAAGTCCTTGTCTTTTTATTCTATATCCTTAATGTCCATGGGAAATAAACAAAGGCGTTTGGGAACTGTCATCTTGAAATAAACAGTTTGTAGGGAGAAGAGCCCTTAGTGTGCTGAATATATGGAAACCCTTCACCATTTCTTTCTAAACTCCTCTGAAATGATAGGAACCTTGCAATGAGACAACAGACACATGAACTCAGGCTTTCAGCCTAGAAGCATAGCACAGGGAACACAAAAAGGAGAAACTGTGCAGGCCTTTTCGTTGCCCAAATACCTCCAGTGAAGCCTTTATGCTGAAAAGCATAAAAGTGAATTTGACTCCCTCTTTAAAATCCCTGGACCAAACTGGATTTACTGTTTGAGTGCAGGAAACTTTATCAAGATTATGGAAACAGAAAAGAATTTGAGATTAACACACACTGTACATTTCAGTACAGGTGGCAGGACAATTAGAAATCTAGTTAAGCTATGGAAAATCTCATAAATCTGGGAAGGATTTAGATCTTGGTGTGCTTTGGTGCAACCCATCATCAGATGCGTGTTGTACTCGGTCTCCCTGCATCCAGACTCCCCAGGTGCGGGGGAGATGATGTAAAGGAGAAGAATAAAGAAGTGATTTTTCTCTGATCCACCTTTTGTGTGGGGCAAACGATTCGGTGGCACTGGTGCCTGCAAGGGGAACTGAGCGAGTCCCTGAGTGCTGCCTCTGTCACTGTTTCACAGGCTTCACACTTTCCTTTTAACAGTCACTAAGAAAGATAAGGACTTCCCTGCTGGTCCAGTGGCTAAGACACTGGGCTCCCCATGCAGGAGGCCTGGGTTCGATCCTTGGTCAGGAAAATAGATCCCACATGCTGCAACTAAGAGTTCGAGTGCCACAACTGAAAAAAAACAAAAGATCCTGCGTGCCAAAACTAAGACCTGGTGTGACCACATAAATGAAATAAATATTTTTTAAAATTAAAAATAGATGGTGAATTTGTCAGTGCTCATTCATTGACCTGTCTTTTCTTAAAGTCCTTGAGGACAGGGACCAGTGACAATGGCCATTGAATCTGAATGCCAGCACAGTACCCTGCTCTTAGGAGGTAGTAGGATAGTCAAGTCTGACTATTTGCGATCCCAAGGACTCTAGCCCACTCTAGTCTCTGTCCATGGGATTCTTCAGGCAAGAATGCTGGAGTGGGTTGCCATTTCTTTCTCCAGGGGATCTTCCTGACCAGGGATCGAACCCAAGTCTCCTGCACTGCAGGCAGATTCTTTATCATCTGAGCCACCAGGAGGTTATCTGTGGAATTAATGAGTTGTACTTTAATTTCGTACACTTTGAGATACACTAAAGTTTTGGCATATGAAAAAAAATGAAAATAACAAAAGTAACAGGTAACTACTTATATGCAGATGCTTGATTTTAGAATTTGAAATAGTTGATGCACCTCTGTACGTTTACCTTGAATTTCATACACTTTAGATTCTTGCAAAAATCTATGATGGCTTTGTCTTGTGTATAAATGCTATTTATTTAGCATAGATATTAAAGAAAACTTTCTGGGGGAAAAAAAAAGTAACTAAGAGCATTCCCACAACATTTTAAAAGCAGCTGAAAGAAATGGCAAAATAATGCTCAAAAGCAAAGACTACCCTTGACCATGACTGCTCTGGCCACTTCATTATCATATTCCCCAAAACAAGAAGAAAGAGAAAGAGGAAAAGAACACATTGATTTTAACTGACAAAGAATTGAGTAAAACTACTGCGCTTCAGTTTGGCTCAGCGGTAAAGAATCTGCCTGCTAGCACAGGAGACAGGGGTTCAGTCTCTGGGTCGGAAATATCCTCTGGAGAAGGAAATGGCAACCCACTCCAGCACTGTAGCCTGGAGAATTCCATAGGCAGAGGAGCCTGGCAAGCTACAGTCTATAGAATCACAAAGCTGGATGGGACTCAATGACCAAGCAACGACAACAGCAATGTCAAATCAAGGGCTTTATCTGTCTATGATCCTAACTAGTAGTGAGCACACTTTTTCTGTAACCTGTCAGAGAGTAAACATGTTAGGCTTGGAGGGTCACATGGTCTCTGTCCACTACCCAGCTCTGCAGTGGCTGCCTAAAAGCAGCCTGGGATAATATGCAAATGAATGGGAGGGGCTGTGTTCCAATAAAACTTTATTTATGCTGAAATTTGAATTTCATATAATTTTTGTGTGTCATAAAAGAGGATTCTTTTGATTTCCCCCAGTATTTAACAATGAAAAAACCTTTCAGGGTCTGCACAAAAGCAGGCCTTAGATGGGATTTAGTCCAAGGGCTGTAGGTTGCTGACTCCTGATCTAGGTCTATTCTGCCCCTTAATCTATTTTGGAGACAGCCTTTTAGAGTGAGGAAGATGAGAGCTCCCCAAATCTGTATGGGGGCTCGTGTCCCAACTTGCTCTTGGTTAGTCAGGAAGTCATGTCTGACTCTTTGCGAACCTGTGGGCTTGTAGCCTACCAGGCTCTCTGTCCATGGGATTTCCCAGGCAAGATTACTGGAGTGGGTTGCCATTTCCTCCTGTGGGAGATCGAACCCATATCTCATGCATTGGCATGTGGATTCTTCACTGTTGAGCCTCAGAGAAGCCTTTGTCCCAACTTGCTGGGTCACACATCCTTTCTTCCAAATATTCTGAGCTTCTGTTCCAGTATTTGGACTCTGACAATCAGATGCCCATTTTCAATGTTACTTGAACTCTTTTGCTAGGATTCTTTCTTACTCAGTGATTACTGTTACCAAGAATATGTTTCCCAGGTGCCACGGTGATGAAATAATATGCCTGCAATGCAGGAGACGCAAGAGACAAGGGTTTGCTCCCTGGGTTGGTACGATCCCTTTGAGAAGGAAATAGCAAGCCACTCCAGTATTCTTGCCTGGGAAATCTCATGGACAGAGGAGCCTGGTGGGCTACAGTTCATGGAGTCAAAAAGAGACACGACTGAGCGACTAACACTTCACATACTCTCTTTTTCACTTTCTAAAAATGGCTAAAACAGAACATAGACTTAAAGGTAGCTTACAAGGCAGCTTTAAAATCTGGAGCTTGAAATTGTTTCCCAACACCAGATCTCTCAAGGGGTGTCTATAGTGGCTCTACATTGGATATTGCCAACCCACATCTTACATAGGGTGAGGATGCCCTGAAAACGTGCTTGGAGAGGTCAGGCTGACAGAAGTCTTTTCTCCAGCCCAACAGCACTGAGGAATGAAAGCCCCTTACCCTCTTTATCAGGGACTTCATGTGGTTGGAATGAAACACTGCTTTAGGGTACTTTGGAAATAGATTTTTATCTGCTCGGGCAGTCCTCCAAACGAGATGCCAGAAAACATACCTTCAATGTCAGAGAATGGAGTTTTCTACAGGGAAAGTTTGGCAAATCTTAGGAAATTCCAACCAAGTCCTGGAGATTCAGCCCTGGTACTTAGAGCAGACATAGCTCCAATCTTGGGGTGTCTGGGCTAGCAGCAGCCTTCACTGCACCCTTGAGGGCCAAACTAGAAAAAGAAAAGAGAATTTTGCCTCATCTGAGAGTGACACCATCAATGACAACAAGGCTCTGGATAGAGAGTGAATAAAAAAGGGCTTCCACCCTGATGCTGGGAAAGACTGAGGGCGGGAGGAGAAGGAGGTGACAGAGGATGAGATGATTGGTTGGCATCACCTACTCAATGGACATGAGTTTGAGCAAACTCCAGGAGATAGTGAAGGACAGGGAGGCCTGGCGCGCTGCAGTCCATGGGGTCGTATAGAGTCGGGTAAGACTTAGTGAGTGAACAACAACAAAGAGATTGAGGGTCTAGGAGAGGGAACAAATACAGTGACAAAGCCCAGAAAGCATCAGTGATAGGGCTTCCTCCCAACCAAAGAGGACACAGATTTACTGGAAGCTGCTTCAAGAGTTCAGTTCAGTTCAGTCGCTCAGTCGTGTCTGACTCTTTGCGACCCCATGAACCCACAGCATGCCAGGCTTCCTGTCCATCACCAACTCTTGGAGTCCACCCAAACCCATGTCCATTGAGTTGGTGATTCCATCCAACCACCTTATCCTCTGTCGTCCCCTTCTTCTCCTGCCCTCAATCTTTCCCAGCATCAGGGTCTTTTCAAATGAGTCAGCTCTTCTCAAGTGGCCAAAATATTGGAGTTTCACCTTCAACATCAGTCCTTCCAATGAACACCCAGGACTGATCTCCTTTAGGATGGACTGGTTGGATCTCCTTGCAGTCCAAGGGACTCTCAAGAGTCTTCTCCAACACCACAATTGAAAAGCATCAATTCTTTGGCACTCAGCTTTCTTTATAGTCCAACTTTCACATCCATACATGACCACTGGAAAAACCACAGCCTTGACTAGTCGGACCTTTGTTGGCAAAGTAATGTCTCTGCTTTTTGAAATATCAATAACCTCAGATATGCAGATGACACCACCCTTATGGCAGAAAGTGAAGAAGAACTAAAGAGTCTCTTGATGAAAGTGAAAGAGGAGAGTGAAAAAGTTGGCTTAAAGCTCAACATTCAGAAAACGAAGATCGTGGCATCTGGTCCCATCATTTGATGGCAAATAGATGGGGAAATTGGCTGAATTTATTTTTGGGGGGGCTCCAAAATCACTGCAGATGGTGATTGCAGCCATGAAATGAAAAGTCGTAGAGTGAAAAAGTTGGCTTAAAGCTCAACATTCAGAAAACGAAGATCGTGGCATCTGGTCCCATCATTTGATGGCAAATAGATGGGGAAATTGGCTGAATTTATTTTGGGGGGGGCTCCAAAATCACTGCAGATGGTGATTGCAGCCATGAAATGAAAAGTCGCTTACTCCTTGGGAGGAAAGTTATGACCAACTTAGACAGCATTTTAAAAAGCAGAGACATTAGCCCCAAGCTCAGATTCCTGTGCTTTAGGGTGGAGTTCAAGGGCACATTCTGTCTCTATCTGCAGGCTAGGACACTTGTGCCTCTGGTGTAATCAGAAAGAGAAGGGGAATCCAGGCAGCCCTGCGTAGGAGGCTGAACTGATGTGTGGGCCCCGGTGAGGCTGAGCTCACGATGAGGCAGTTTCCTTCAGGCTCTGAATTGGTGTGATCACCCCTGTGACCTTCTCTGCCTAGCTCTGCCAGAAGTTAGCGATTTTGTTTAGTTGGTTGATTGGGTGTTGTCTACTTGTTCCTGTTGTAGAAATGTTTAAAGCTTCAAAAGCAAACCAACCTGTGCACTCCTTTTTCCAAGCAAAAGCCCGGCAGGCTATCAGGGCTGGGAGTTCACTGTTCTGACAAGAAGCAGTTACCAACAGTTAGCAGAGGGCAGAGAGAAGCCCAGAGAGAAAGGGTCTTCTCTCCCTTGAAGACTGACAAGTTGAAGTCAGAAGCCGATAAAGAATTGAACCTGCTTGGGAACTCCCAGTTGGTGCAGTTGGTAGAAAATCCACTTGCCAAAGCAGGAGACCCAAGAGACTTGGGTTCAATCCCTGGGTTGAAAAGATTCCCTGGAGTAGGAAATAACAATCAACTTCAGCATTCTTGCCTGGAAAACTCTATGGACAGACGAACTTAGCAGGTTCCAAACGAGTTGTCAGGAAGCAAAGGTGAGCCCCCATGAGAGAGTAAATAAATATTAAACTTTTCATTTTGCAGAAGATGAAAAAGACCTAGAGGTTAAGCAAAAGGACTGGATAAGCAAAGGGCAGGGAAATAAAAGAAGAAAATTATAGTAAAATGTAATAAGTAAGAGTTTAAATTTACATTTTCTTCATGGGTTCCAAGTGCTCTAACTCTTTTAGTGTGTTTTCCTTTTTCCACTGATTTAAAATGCCTTCAGAATATTCTAAATGTAGGTGGGTTCCTTAATGGACTCTCAAGACTGTCTCCTTGAGCCACTGTGTTTTCATGCACTGATACATGCTATTTTAAATTGTGTAAATGCTATATCTTAATAGCTAATAAGAGGAAAAAGATGTACACATGTATATTTTTTCTTTTTCCAGAATTGTCTCATATATTACTTCCTGTTCCAGATAAGTGGTGGAATTTTTCTTTCTTTCTTTTTTTCTCTCTTTTTTTTTTTTTGGCTTCTTGGCATATGGGATCTTAATTTCCTGCCAGGGATTGAACCCAAGCCCCCTATGATGAAAGTGTGGAAGTCAACCCCTAGACTGCCAGGGAAGTCCCTAAAATTCTTTAGTTACATTAAAAATTCTTTGGGAACATCAGGTGGTATTAAATTATATTTACTAATTGTTTGGGGGAACAGTGACATCATTACGTATTAAGTTTTCCTATTCAAGAGCATGTTTTTCTTTTTATGACATTCAGTGAGATTTTATGAATTGTTAAAAAAATGTGATATGGAGCTTGCCTTTTCCTTGTTAAACTTATACCTAGGAATTTTATAGATTTTATTGCCATTTAGCATGAAATATTTTTTCATTTATATTTTCTAATTGATTACTGATTCTATAAAGGAAAGCCATGGATTTTTTGTGTATAAATCTTATATCTGATCATGATTGTGTTTCTGAAATATCTCATTAGTTTTATAGTTCTTTAGATGATTCCCTTGTATTTTTTAGAGGATAATATTACCCAACTGCAAAATGGCAAGTCTCTCTTCTTTCTCAGTTATTTATTCCTCTTGGTCATTATTCTTACTGCCTACTTAGCTCTAGCTCAATGTTGGAAAGTATAGGTAATAGTGTAAAGTTCTGCCTTATTCCTGTCTTTAATGGGAATGCTTTGAAAGCGCTGTTGTTTGTTCCTTATAAAAACATTTTCTTAAATTAAGCAATGTTTTTTTTTTTCTATTCCTAGCTTAGTAATAGTTTTATTGATGTTCATTGTTTTATTTAATTTAATAAGAAATAAGTAATAAATTTTAATGAACTATTTTTAAGCACATGCTTCATTGTCTTGTTCTTTTAATATAGTCGATTATGTTAACAGATTTCCTAATGATGAATCATCTTTGAACAACTAGAATGAAGCCTATTTTCCATGATATATGATCTTTTCACACACTGAATCAACCTGATAATAGTTATAATAGTTTCAGACTTTATTGAGAACTGTGAAAGTTCTGAGATTTTTTTTCTGCATGCTTACAAGCTAGGAAGTTAACCATAGTATCATATAAACTAACAGAATACGCAAGACCTTGGGTCAAAGGCAGACAACTTTATTATTCACAGCACAATAAACAGCATAAGCATCAAGTTTCCATTGGTTTCCCTTGCTGCATAAATCCCACAAGACAGGCAGGTGCTATACAGCCAGCAGGATTATATCACATTTGAAGAACTCCAAGGTTTAGGAACCTGAATATTTTATAAAGCAAAGTAAGCAAAGACAAGCTTCCCTGGTGGCTCAGTGGTAAACAATCTGCCTACCAGTGCAGGATACATGGCTTCAGCCCCTGGTCCGGGAAGATCCCCTGGAGAAGGAAGTGGCAACCCACTCCAGTATTCTTACCTGGAGAACCCCATGGGCAGAGCAGCTCAGGTGCTACAGTTCAAGGAGTCAGAGTCAGACATGACTTAGCGAGTGAACAACAACAAGAAGAGATGCTGGAGAGAGACATCATTTTTATCATACAGCAAGCAATTTTCCCTCTATTCCGGCTGGAGGGTCTATCACTGTCTTCCAGGGTTTTGACTATGCAAGCATCCTTGAAATCATAGCCTGGACCAAAAGGGCAGCTGTTACCTCTGTTTGCAAGATGTGTGGAAACCCAAGAGTTCCACAGAGCCTGTCTCTCAATAAACTTTTGTGTATATTGGTGTATATTTGTTTTTGGCAGCACTATATGGCGTGTGCAAGTTCCCTTACCAAGGATCAAACACGTGCCCCCTGCAGTGGAAACATGAAGTCTTAACCACTGGACCACTGGGGAAGTCCTATATTGGCATATTTTTGTAAGTGAAATTTGTCTGAAATTTTCTTTGGAGAGCTAGTCAGTTTAAGAGTTGTCTGGATTTTGCTGGCTTCATAGAACAAAAGAATAAGTTTTTATACTTACATGTGTTTAAAGGTCTCATTGGAGTCATATGGTCTTTGAAACACCGATAGAGCTTACTCATAAGTCTTTCTCTGTCTAGCGCATTTTTTAGGTGTAGATTTTTTACTGCCATTTAGATTTCTTCTGTGGTTATCGTCTGTTCAGGCCTTATTCTTATTATGTGTGAGAAGGAAATGGCAACTCACTCCAGTGTTCTTGCCTGGAGAATCCCAGAGATGGGTGAGCCTGGTGGGCTGCAGTCTGTGGGGTCGCATAGAGTTGGACACGACTGAAGCGACTTAGCAGAAGCAGCAGCAGCAGTGAATTTTATTAAATGACATACAGTATTCCTAGAAATGTTTTCATTTCATCTATATATAATTATTTACTGTTGTGTAGCATTCAAAATGCAGGAATTTACTAATGTGAGGTTTTTGTTTTTTTTTTTTTTCACTGAAAACTTTTAATTGACCTTTTGGATAGAAATGGGAATTTATTTTGCCAAGAAGAATGATCCCATTGTACTTCTGCTAGAACCAGCGAGTGGCCTCCTCTTTGCTGATTCTGTGTTTGTCCCTAATGCAGCCTGTCCTGTGGTGCTGAAACCTAGCCTATCCAGCACCAAGTAGAAGCCCAGGCTATAGATTTCAACTCTTGTGCCATATTTTATCCCCAGATTCATCTGTTTTTGAATCCCCAGAGTTTCCACTATCTGAGAAGTT
>SJYX01014535.1:0-10311 GCA_006410675.1 Oreotragus oreotragus | reverse complement strand
TTTGTTTTCTCTGTAAGAATCAGAAAATTGACTACTATATAGTTAAATGGCCTCTTTCTTATTATCTTTTTAAAGTCAGTTGGCTTAATGCTTAAAATGGTGTTTGTCTTTGAGAGAATTATGTTGGAATCCTCTGCCCTTAGGCATTTTGAAGTACTTGACTGTGGCAACAGTTTTTATTCACAGCTCTCTGAGAATTTCCCCTCCCCCCAACTTTTTTTACCCTGAGGCTCAAGGACTGCAAAATAGGGCATAGCTTTGTCTAATTCTACAAGTGCAGAAGATAAGACTACTTTGCTCTCTTAAGATTTTTTTTCCCCAAAAAAAGGAAATTTGTTAAGTCCTTTGTAACTGTTCATACAGCACTCTATTCATTTATCCCATTGTCTGCACACATTCCTAGATAGCAATGTTTTACCTTTATTTCTTATTTTTAAACAGTTGTACATATTTTCCCCTTCCAGTGTTACTGAGCTATAATTGACATGCAGCACTGTGCGAATTTAAGATGTGAAGTATACTGATCTCACTTATGTGAGAATAAAAAAAAAAATTAGTAAACAAAGGATGCTGCTGCCATCAAGCTATCACATTATTGCCACCAGATGGTGTACATTGTGGGAATGCAGGATGAGAAGCACAGGATACTACCCCCCACCCCACCCCTCATAGCTGAGGTGCATATCAAAGGAATGATTTCAGTGAGCACAGACTTTTCCTTTTTCAGACAGAAACACTGAAAGGCTTCCCAGTGGAATCTGCCTACCAGTGCTGGAGAGGGAGACAGAAGAGATAAGGGTTAGATAGATTCCTGGGTTGGGATCTGCCTGGGTCTGGAAGATCCCCCGGAGGAAAGCCTAGCAAGCCAATATTCTTGCCTGGAGAAACCCATGGGCTGAGGAGTCTAGCAGGCTCCTGCCCATAGAGTTGTGAAAGAGTAGGACANCAAAGGAATGATTTCAGTGAGCACAGACTTTTCCTTTTTCAGACAGAAACACTGAAAGGCTTCCCAGTGGAATCTGCCTACCAATGCTGGAGAGGGAGACAGAAGAGATAAGGGTTAGATAGATTCCTGGGTTGGGATCTGCCTGGGTCTGGAAGATCCCCCAGAGGAAAGCCTAGCAAGCCAATATTCTTGCCTGGAGAAACCCATGGGCTGAGGAGTCCAGCAGGCTCCTGCCCACAGAGTTGTGAAAGAGTAGGACACAACTGAAGTCACTTGGCACAGCAGGTACATAGAAAATCACAAAAGTAATGAACTTGAGATATTGAGATATCTGAGTTTCTTTCATTAACAGTAACCTTTTGATGTTTCAACTACCTGATCTTTGTTGTAAAAACTCCTGTATGTTCTGCCTCCCCACCTTGCCTCTTCAGAGTAGTTTCTCCGTTATTTGAGATGCTCTATCCCAAACTTAAGCCCTCAGTTTTGTCCATTGAATAAAACATAACTCTAAACTTTTAGGTTGTGCATTTTTTTCAGTCAACTCATACATTGTGAAATTATTTCCATGATAAGTTTAGTGAACATCCATCATCTCATATAGACAAGATATAAAAGCAAAAGCAAAAAAAAAACAAAAACAAAAACCTGTTTTTCCTGGTGATGAGAATTCTTAGGAAGTACGCTCTCAACAACTTTTATATATCACATACAGAAGTGTTCCTTTTGTTTGTCATGCTGAACATTATATCCCTAGTACTATTTATCTTATAACAGGAGTTCTGTACCTTTGAAATGCCTTTATCCAGTTCTCCTTTCTCTCAAACCCAGCTTATGGTAACCACAAATCTGTCTTTTACTATGACTTTGTTTGTTTTTAGAATATAACTGATCTACAACACTTTGTTAGTTCCTGGTGCAAATATTTCTATACATTTCAAGAAAGCAGGTTTTTTTTTTTTTTATTTTGAAGACTGCATTATAGCAGGCCTCCCCTCAAGAAGGGAACAAACCAAAAGTCTATTGGTTAGAATAAATATTTCCATATGCCATTTTAAAATCACAAAATCAGTAAGTTCAGCCTAAGAAACATAAATAAATATATATTACTCATACTTTTCTAGTCATTATATGTTAGTTTGGAAACTTTAAAAAACTAAACTTCTTTGCATAATACCCCTTCTATTTTAGGAGTCAACATGCTTATATGTTTACATATATTTTCTCTCTATGCAAAAATTTACGTAACATTTGTATTTCTACTTCATAGATCAAAATGAATATAGTGCTAAGTAAAAATTATTATCCAACACAACTATGTGCTAGTAGCATGTTGTATGTATTGGGAAATAAGGCAAAAGTAAAGACTTGATGCCAATCACAAGTCTTGGCAATGAGCTGTGACGTACAGACAAAGACAATGCATCGTTAGTGCAGACTTCTGTAACTCAAAGCCTCTTTTGCAGTGGGATTTCTGAGATTCAGAAATCAATAAGGGATAATCTTAGAAGACATCACACAGAAAGTGAAATGTGACCTTTAGTATGAATGATAGTCAGTGTCTTGTTTGGGACCCATGGTTGCAACTAACAGAAATCCATTCAGCCAGCTTAGACAGAAAGCAGCCTGTCCTGAGAGGTGGTGGACGTGGTCATAGTATGATCAGGAGTCACACTTAGGTCTCAAGAGCTGAAAGCCACAGTGGCCCTGTTCTAACCTTTTCTTTGAATCTGGGCTCACCTGTTCCAATACTTTGGCTACCTGATGGCGAGAGCTGACTCACTGGAAAAGACCCTGATGCAGGGAAAGATTGAGGACAGGAGGAGAAGAGGGCAGTAGAGGATGAGATAGTTGGATGGCATCACTGACTCAATGGACATGAGTTTGAGCAAGTTCCAGTCCCGGAGATGGTGAAGGGCAGGGAAACCTGGCATGCTACAGTCTGTGGGGTCGCAAAGAGTCGGACACGACTGAGCGATTGAACCACAGCAACAAATCCCCCTTACCTGCACTTTCCCTGTGAAGATCTACATCACTATCTCCTTTTTCCGGGAATAAGCTTAATTTACTTTTCTGCACATGAAGGAGGATTACAACTCATTCTCCAAAATCCTAAAATTTTATATCCTCAGTTTAAGTGCCTGTGAAATGCTGACGGGCATCTTAAACTCCTGATTTCACTAGCTGAAGAAAGAGTGATTTGGTCAAGCAAGGTCGAAAGGGCAACCGGGTTGGATGACTGCCACTAAAACAACTCTTAGAAAAGAAGTAAGGTTGGCAGGATACAGAGTGTTCAAGCAGAGCTGGAAGCGGTGGGAAGGAGCATTGGTAGATGAGAGGGAAAAGAGTGTGTTAGATGGGGTGGGCCTGTCTATGAAGGGTGCATTTCATTTACAGAAGACTGTCTTATTGAAAGGCTATTGAATCCGACAATGTTTCAAAAGGGAGAGACAAGTAACAAAGATTATTAAGGAACAAGGTGATACAGATCCTTCCTTTATTCCCACTTTGTGGAGGATCTCTTAACTTCTCCCCCCATGTCCTGTCCGGTAGCAGGAGATACCAGATTGTGTGGGGCTGAGTCTTGGATTACAACTCATTCTCCAAAATCCTAAAATTTTATATCCTCAGTTTAAGTGCCTGTGAAATGCTGACTGGCATCTTAAACTCCTGATTTCACTAGCTGAAGAAAGAGTGATTTGGTCAAGCAAGGTCGAAAGGGCAACCGGGTTGGATGACTGCCACTAAAACAACTCTTAGAAAAGAAGTAAGGTTGGCAGGATACAGAGTGTTCAAGCAGAGCTGGAAGCGGTGGGAAGGAGCATTGGTAGATGAGAGGGAAAAGAGTGTGTTAGATGGGGTGGGCCTGTCTATGAAGGGTGCATTTCATTTACAGAAGACTGTCTTATTGAAAGGCTATTGAATCCGACAATGTTTCAAAAGAGAGAGACAAGTAACAAAGATTATTAAGGAACAAGGTGATACAGATCCTTCCTTTATTCCCACTTTGTGGAGGATCTCTTAACTTCTCCCCCCATGTCCTGTCCGGTAGCAGGAGATACCAGATTGTGTGGGGCTGAGTCTTGAGACAGGGCATCTGGGATTAAGGCTCTCCTGAGTGTTAAAACAGGATCTAAGGTGTACAGTTCAGTTCAGTTCAGTTCAGTCGCTCAGTTGTGTCTGACTCTTTGCAACCCCATGGACTGCAGCATGCCAGGCTTCCCTATCCATCATCAACTCCCGGAGTTTACACAAACTCATGTCCATTGAGTGCTAAGTGGCTTCGGTTGTGTCTGACTCTTTGTGACCCCATGGACTGTAGCCTAGCAGGCTCCTCTGTCCATGGGATTCTCCAGGCAAGAATACTAGAATGGGTTGTCATGCCCTCCTCCAGGGGATCTTCCTGACTCAGGGATGTGACCTGTGTCTCTTATGTCTCCTGAATTGGCAGTAGGCTCTTTACCACTAGCACAGAAAGTGAAAGTGAAAATGAAGTCGCTCAGTCGTTTCAGACTCTTTGCGACCCCAGGGACTGTAGCCTACCAGGCTCCTCTGTCCATGGGATTCTCCAGGTAAAAATACTGGAGTGGGTTGCATTTCCTTCTCCAGGGACCACTAGCACAGGAAGCCCCGCAATTTGTCTGTGAAAGTGAAAGTGTTAGTTGATGTCCTACTCTTTATGACCCCATGGACTATAGCTGCCAGGCTCTTCTGTCCACAGAATGCTCCAGGCAAAAATTTTGGAGTGGATTGCCATTCCCCCGTCCCCAGGGGATCTTCACAACCCAGGGATCATTGCAGGCGGTTTCTTTAGAGTCTGAGCTACCAGGGAGGCCTGAGCCAGCCATAAATAAAGACGGGTTTGGATAAAGTCAAGGGGTCTGCTTACATATAAACATGCCCTCAATCTACAAAAGTAATGAGATCTATATTTTTTAAAGTTGTCATATCCATTTTACAGAAAGTATAGAGTATATCAGAGTACAAGATGTGTTAATCATTGACACAAAGATATTTAAAGTGTAAATATGTTAAAAAAAAATCATGACCACATATGACATTTGAACAAAGAAGTGTTCTTTGTTGTAAAATTTTGGAAGCATCTGAACACTTTGATTTACTGAAAAGCACAATTTAGAGCAACTTTCTAATATTTTCTCTGACTGAAATTATTTACATCAAGTGTATAAGAGAAAGTACCAGAGAGAGAGATTGATGAGAAGAAGAGATACCTAGTAGACAATGATGAGAGGTAAGAAACGGAGAGCTATTCTGATATATTGACCACAGAAATCCGGGATCAGTTTTGCCTACAAAATTTTGAAGTAACTGTTAGAGGAACCCTTTTACTTCCTAAGGCTATCGAGTAGCCATCTCCTAAAAATATATTCTAAGAATAGTATTCAGAAACTACAGGTTCATTACAGGTATCATAGTCATGTCCTTTGAAAATGACTTTGAAAAATAGCACTCACTTATGTGATGTATATAGTCTGTTTATATTTGCTTTGTTATTTTTAATTTATTATATTTTAAAACATTATTGAGTGCTTGCCAAGTGCCATATGTGCTATCTTTCATTTAATCCTTATTAAAAATCCAGTGAAGTAACTATTAATGCCCCCATTTTGCAGATAAGGAAAGTAAGCTTCCAAGATCACACAGCTCTTGAATGGTGAAATAGGATTTAAAGCCAACAATCTTCCTTGTGAATCGATGCTTACAACCATGTCTGTACATGGAGTCGTTACATGGCTCTTATGTAATCTGAATGAACACATGCCTAGTTGTGGAAGTTGCTTCTTTTTGTATTTGGCTTGAAAAATTGTGAGAGGCTAACCTCAACAGGTATTGATAGTTTGGTACTTGTCCCTCCATTTGTCTCTTTTCTTTTTATGTGTTTTCACTCTGCTTCTGTAGCTAATCAGTACCTTTCAGCAAGGCTAGCATTTTATATTGTCATTTCCTAAGGACTCTTTCACCTTGTAATTGTCACTTGTGTTGCTATTTTTTTCTGAAATGATTACTACGTTCACATCTTTGAGGAATGGTGGCCATTTTACTGTGAAACTAATGGTGATGATTATCTCTGTGTTAACTACATATTATCAATCAATGGTTGCATTTTTTCCTCTGCTAGAATCCACCATAATCAGTCCCTGTGAAATCAGAATCGACAAGAATATTAAAAATGAAGTCTGTACTTTTAAAATTAAAAAAAAAAGATTCTGATGGACATGATATGGATACCTTTATTTCATTATACTGTTCTCAATGATAATCTGCATTTTTATTTTTTACTCTGTCATGCATTTGATGCTTCCAGCCCCAGGGTTTATCGACATTATAAAGATGAGTAAGCAGTCGCCTCAGCTGTTATCATCACTGATTTTTTTTGACATCTGAAGGATAATTTGTTCATTGTGGTCACACCGAGGCTAGCCACCCCCTTCTTCGACAGTGAGCAAATATGTGATTTCTCTGCTCTGGACACATAGAGACAGTGAAGGCATTGCTAATGGATGAGCAAAGAAGGAGGCTAGAAAGAATCACTGATGGTCAACTTGCCTTGTTTTTGAAATATGTTAAACATTACAAGGAAAATGTAGCTTTATAATGATTGGTGCCCATCTTTTCAATAAGAGTATTATGACTCTAACTTTGAAACAATGGCCTATGTATTCAAAATATTTTTGATTGTGTTTGAATTTTTAATCTGGTAAGTATTTTCACATACAAAACGCATGTGGCCTAACACCTCTCAGGAATAAATTACACTTATCACTTATTCAGAAATGCCTTTTTAATTTTTAGTAAGTGTATTTTACTGTGTTTTAAGGGGATGAATGTCAACTCTTAATCTTGATAAATGTGACTGTTTTCAATTAATTTTGTTTGCACCCAGACACTACCAGGGGCACTGTAGATATTTATATCTATATAGTTAAAATCTCTAGGTTTTAACATGCAATTATTAAAAACATGTATAAAAAAACCCTTAGAAATAAAAATATGATTTTATACTTCTAATTAGTTTGCAAGTATTTATACATTATATACACGAGATGGTCAGTACTCTCTCCCACTAGGGCTCTACAGATTGGGCTTTGCCCAAGATTACACAAGCAGCCAATAGCACAGCTGGGACTTTAAATCATGTCTGCTCACATCACAAACAGTGTTTGCTCTCTTTTAGGAAAACCCTAGCAAGACAAATTTGAACTAGCCAAAGGCATCAGAAGTACTCATTGTAGGATTGCTCCATTGTTATGGGCTCAGCTATCTTTGTGTTCCCAGGTTGCATAGTTTCCTGATTAGCTCTGCAGTGTTCTGTTCATCTGGTTCACTTGACTGGGCTTAACACCCACATTTGTTCAGTGACTTTGAATGTGTTTTGCAGTATTTTCTTCTCTACTGGAGTGTCTGTAAGTGGGTATATCAGGTGGGATGGAGCAACTGGGAGCTGTGTAGCAGCACTGTGCATCCAGCCCAGCAATCAGGAGCAGTGATTTGGATGACAGTATGTGGTAAAGTTGCCCTTTCAGCCATACAGCAGAACACAGAAATATGAAATAGTCCAGATTAGTGAGGGGGGGGAGGCAAATGAAAGTAAATCTGGTATAGTGCCAAGTATAGTCACATACCAAGGAAAAAACAAGACAGAAGGGAAGGAAGAAGAATACAGAATAATATATGAGATAATAATTGTATGAGAAATAATCTAGGAAATGTATCTTTAGGAAAAACAGAGTTTACACATTCAAATTTTTCCAAGTTTTAAGATTATTATAAAGTTTTAGATCATCATGAAGTTAATTAAATTAATTAAGCAAGTTTAGGGAACTTATCCTTGTCACAGCTTCACCTTGGAGTTGAACTTTGGAATTGTTTGGATTCTGCAGTCCCTGTCATGACTCAGCAGCAACTCTCAAAATGTTCTATTTTCTTAACTCAGTCCCTCTACATCTATCAGTGCTGCCAAGGATGAAATTTCTACTTTCTTCACTGCCTCCAGGATGCTTCTGTTACATCTATATAAATTTCTATGTTATAGTACTTTATCAGTCACTAAACATGTATCTGGGATTCCCGGGAGGTGCTAGTGGTAAAGAAACTGCCTGCTAATACAGGAGGCATAAGAGATGCAGGTTCAATCCCTGGGTTGGGAAGATCCCCTGGAAAAGATCCCCATGGAGAATCCTATGGACAGAGAAGCCTGGCAAGCTATAATTCTTAGGACTGCAAAGAGTCAGGCATGAATGAAGTGACTTAACACACAGCACATATATCTAATAGTCAAATGTCTGATAGAATAATTGATGAGATTAGTCACTAAGCAATATAGAACACCATTATGTTGTATGTATCTGTCTGTGGAACACCATACATAGTGACTTTATGCCAGACTGCCTCCAAGGACTAGACAGTCCATAGATGGCAACATTTTGTCTCAAGCATGATCACAGCTGATCAGATATTCTCCACAGAGTGGTTGTGCATGATAAATTCTTATGAATCTGTGTTCAGAAGAATGATATGATATGCTTCAATCACTTTTCACTTAGTACTTTATTGCTTCCTTAAGTAATCACAGATTGTACACATTGGTCAGTTAATACCTGAAATTTATTAGACAAGCATTCAGTATGCACTAAATCTGTTAATTTAGTGTCTATTTCTTCAACTTCTGAAACCTCTGCTTCAACTAAACCAGTGTATAATGCCCTAAATTTCAGTTTCCATATTTCTCTTCAGTGTCTTTTTCTAGGTCGTGCTGTCACTTTAGCTGAGTCTAACTCTATGCAGCCCTATGGACTGCAGCTGGCCAGCTCCTCTTTCCATGGGATTCTCCAGGCAAGAATGCTGGAGTGGGTTGCCATGCAATCCTCCAGGGGATCTTCCCGACCCAGGGATCCAACTCATGTATGTTACGTCTAACCTGCATTGATAGGCAGGTTCTTTACCTCTAGCACCTCCTGCGAAGCCCCTCTTATTAGCCATCTCTCTTCCTTCCACAGACAGCCATAACTTTTCTGTCATGTTAATTCATTACTTCCAAGGCTCATAACTCTAAAATTTGCCTCATGAAATCCAAATAAATAACCTTTTCTTTAATCTATCCATGTCTTTATTTTGTATTCCATCAATGCTCTTAAAGAAAAATTATTCATGAGACTTATTGAAGACAGTAATGCAGACTTTATCCAGGGGCCTACTACATGGGATTTTGTGAGGACAGAGATCAGGTTCAACTCAAAAAAAAACGAGGAAAGGTAGGAATTGGTAGCCAAGTTGTAAAGTGGGGGTCAGTGGATGGAAAATTGCTAAGAGGAAATACCACATATCTGGTGAGGACGATTCTGGCTGAATGACCTAGCAGGGTTCTTGTTGAAAGGAGGCCAGGGGTATAGACATCACCTGGAGAACTGTGGGAGATGAGGAACTTGATCAGATTTTGAGGATGATCAGTTACCAAGGTGGGGGATTCTGATTGGACTGACAGTAGGGTTTTTGTTAATATTGGAATATGCAAAGGAGAACATAAAAGCTCAAATACAGGGTCTAGTTGAAAGGAGAATTTACAGGATCCTGACTAAGGTTTGGTCAAGGAGATATATATATATATATATATATTTTTTTTTAAATCATTTTTATTGGTATTCTATGCTTAAACCCAAGTATTAAAAAAACCTGAGATCATGACATCCAGCCCCATTACTCCAGGGTAAATAGAAGGGGAAAAAGTGGAAGCAGTGACAGCTTTCTTCTTCTTGGGCTCTGACATCACTGTGGGTGGTGACTGCAGCCATGACATCAGAAGGCGATTGCTTCTTGGCAGAAAAGCTATGCCAAACCCAGACAGTGTGTTGCAAAGCAGAGACATTACTCTGCCGACAAAGATCCATATAGTCAAGATTATGGTTGTGATACGACTGTGAGATTGTATCTCTCACAAGATATGATTGTGAGAGCTGGACTGTAAAGAAGTCAAAGTGCCAAATGACGCCTTTGAACTGCGGTGCTGGAAGACTCCTGAACGCCCCTTGGATAATAAGAGATCAAACCAGTCAATCTTAAGGAAAATCAAACATGAATACTCGCTGGAAGGCTGATGCTGAAGCTGAAGGTCCAGTATTTTGGTCACCTGATGTGAACAGCTCATTGGAAGAAAAGTCCCTGGTACTGGGAAAGATTGAGGGCAGAAGAAGAAGATATCAGAGGATAAGATGGCTGGATGGCATTACTAAGGCAATGGACATGAACTTGGGCAAACTTTGGGAGATGGTGAGGGACAGGGAATCCTGGCTGGGCTGCAGTCCATGGGGTCACAAAGAGCTGAACACTACTGGGCAATTGAACAACCACAA
>SJYX01014534.1:0-19263 GCA_006410675.1 Oreotragus oreotragus | reverse complement strand
TTTTTTTTTTCATTTGCCCTTTTGCTCTCCTAAAGTAAATCCCCTTAAAAGACCAGTCATTTGAGGTCACTGCTTAGTCAAAATGTGTTTGAAACTGGCAGGACAAAGGGTATTCTGAAATGCTAGAATTGCTGATTCATTGGCAAAATAACCCAGTTTCCTCCCAGCAAATTAACACTGTTAAGATTTCCAAGTCCCAGCCCCACCATCATCACTAAAGTACTGACGATCCTATCTGCTGGGCTTCCCCAGTGGCTCAGAAGTAAAGATCCCACCTGCCAGTGCAGGAGACAAGGGTCCCATCCTTGGGTCAGGAAGGTCCCCTGGAGAAGGGAATGGCAACCCACTACAGAATTCTTGCCTGGGAAATCCCATGAACAGAAAAGCCTACAGTCTGTGGGGTCACAAAGGAGTTCAACAGCACTGAGCAGCTAAATACCACCACCCGAACTACTAACATACGCAGGACACTGTGCTATGTGGAAGCAAGGTTGGTTCTTGTCTTCTGATAGGTTTCAATATGAGTTTCTTTTATAACAGAATTTTAATATTTGAAGTGTTTGCTTTCTGTTAAACTGTAAGACATGAACTTGCTTTAAAACATGTTATGTATGTAATAACTTTGAAATGTTTGATTTGAAATTGCAGCTGATGTGCTGAGTGAAGAAGCGATATTGAAATGGTACAAAGAAGCACATATTGCCAAAGGCAAAAGTGTTTTCCTTGACCAGATGAAGAAATTTGTGGAGTGGTTACAAAACGCAGAAGAAGGTATGATTGCATTTAACAACCTTGGTGGCCATTTAGCAGATCCTTTCTCACTGTAATTAAAAATAGCTCCTCCCTCCACAGATTTTTTTTTTTTTGCTCTGTAAAACTGAAGTTCTGAGCCTTCATTTCTGAATCAAGGCAATGAAAATATCTGCATGATAAACAAAACAAAGTCTCTTAAATTATCCCTAGTGGAGGACAAAGAGGAAGAAATAATCAGATGTGAAAGGAAAAAAATAATTACATTTATGGGATTATATCAGATATTTTATAGCACCTTTACTGGTTGACGTGCTTAAAGTGGGAATACAAATTGGAGGAGCAATAATGATGAGACTTAATCCAAGCAGGCATGAGAAGCTGATGATCCAGAAACATGCAAGTAGTTACAGTCACCAGTAGTATTTCTGAGTAGGTTGCCTTTTTAGAAAGTCAGTTTCATTTAAAAATCGAAAAGCTTGCTTCTGCCCTGTCTATGACTCTCTTAGTCAGTGGACACCCAGGCAAAAATGTCTTTTTTTAGGGGACAAGGAGATAGGAGTAGAAACTGTTTCCTGACCTCGTTTAACAGTCTCAGAAGAAAATGAGCTGACCTGTCTCTCTCTTCTCTCGTAGAATCTGAATCTGAAGGTGAAGAGAATTAGGTGGCTCAAGAAGCACAATACCTAGGTCACCACACAACACTTCTATTGGGAATGCTGAGCCATTTGAGAAGAGAAACTTGGCTTCCGTTTTCACAAAGGAAAAAAAAAATAGGGTAGGCTTCCCTTTTGCCGAGGGAGAAATGGTTTTCTGTTTTGTTTTGTTTTTAAATGGAGCCCTGAGGCATCAGCGATTATACTTGGGACTCTACCTCTCACTCACTATTCGCTAACTTAAAGCCATTCAACAGGGAGTCCAGTAGGTATCTGAGGCGAAATACTCCACAGACTCCTCTTTTTTAAGCTGTATTTTTCAGGTACTGTGTGGTGAACGCCCCGCTGGTGTCTATTACAGGGCCACGTTGGTGGTTGTGTATCTGCTCGTGTATGTGATTTGACAAACCAGTTTTTTAAAATAAATGGCTTTTTAAAAATCTGGGCTTATATTTTCAGCGCTTTTATTTCTTTGCTGTCCTGACTGCTTGTACGGATGACGTTTCAGTGTCAGGCTCTTTCCCACCGAAAGTGCTGAATGGTTCTTGTTGGTCAGAGCACTTCTGCTCCTAGTGTCACTGGCGAATGTATTTCACTTACCTTTGTAGTGTCATAGAAATCCACCCAAAAGTGTAGGCACACTAGCACCAGTACCATAAATTGATAGTAATAATATCATCTGGAGAGTCTATGGGCTCGCACAGAGTCGGACACAACTGAAGTGACTTAGCAGCAGCAGCACCAATACCATAAATTGATGATAATAATAATATTATCTGTGTGTGAGAATGTCATTTTCATTATGCAGGAAATAATAAGGGCAAGGATAACTGTACCCAAGAATGAGTAGAAGTCATAGGATAAAGAGCTTTATGGCCCCTTCAAGTGACTAGCATACCCCAGGGGGCACTTATATACTCTTTCCTAAAATTGTTCTCCTGGAAAATGCTCCTCTTTCCTCCTGGTTTTCCCTTTCAGTCTGCATCTTATTTCTTCCAGTCCACTAGTTCATGGCAAGCCTCGATCTGCCCCTCCTTCTGCCTGTCTAAAAATAAGAATTATGACGTTAAATGGTATTCACATCATAGAGTGCATATTCAGTGTGTTTATTTGAAATGAAAAAAATGAATAATTTTTATTGAAAGCGAACTTGGCAAACTAATTTGACAAGTACTGACTCCAATTAGTATACATGGCAGGCGCACTCTGTAAGTTAAGTCTTCATCTCTGATGTTTTGACAGATATAGTTAAAGATTAAAATATTGAAAATTACATTCAATTTGTAATAACAGTTTTATATGTCAACTTTTAGGCATTTTAAGTCAGCATGTTCCCTGTCATTTTGGGGATCTTGAGTAAGATGTGTGACGATGATATTTGACTTTGCCCCACTATTTCCAAAGTATCCACACTGAGACCTACTGTCCTAGGTCTTAGTGACCAAGTTAGTGACCCAGATGGAAGTAAAAGTCCCATTACTGAGTTGCACACTTATGCCCTTTTGCCCCTATTTTCTGCTGTCCAATTATAATGAAATGTATGTTTGTGCAGTTCAGTCAGGTTTCTCAAGAAGGTTCAGGAGCACTTCTACTGAGCAAACATCTGGGAAGTCAGTTTTATAACATAAAAACTACTAAATGTTTTCTAGCACATAATATTTTTTCCAAGCAGAGCTTAAGATATTGATTTTCAGGTACGTATCATGGGTGAGGGGCTCCCTGGGTGGCTCAGCAGTCAAGAAGCTGACTGCAATGCTGGCGATGCCAAAGATGGTTCGATCCCTGGGTCAGGAAGATCCCCTGGAGAAGGAAATGGCAACCCACTCCTCCAATATTCTTGCTTGGAAAATCCCGTGGACAGAGGAACATGATGGGCTACAGTCCATGGGTTCGAAAAGAGTCGGACACGACTGAGGTGACTGAGCAGGCATGTACAGTCATCGGGAGAAGAAGGATGCCTATCAGCAAAAACTTAAGGAAACCTCAAACCAAAGCCCTTTCTTTCTCAGAAAGACAAGTGTCTCTTTTACTTTTTAAAAATAAAACTTGTCCTAATTATAAAACTAATTGCATTAGTTATCTATTGCTACACAGCAGATTATCCCCACATTTAGCAAGTTTAAAGCACAGACATTTATCCTATCAGTTTCTGTGATTTGCATGCATGAGCAGCTCAGCAGGGTGGGCTCCAACTTGGTCTCCTGAGGTTGCAGTCACACTGTTGGTGAGGCAAGCTCAGGCCACTCAGGATGGCTGCTCTCTTGCTCTGTCTACATCAGCAGTCCCCAGCCACTTTGAAACCAGAGACCAGTTTCCTGGAAGATAATTTTTCCACGGATCGGGGGCAGGGGCAAGGCTTCAGAATGATTCAAGTGGGTTACATTTATTGATCTCATTGAGCAGGAAGCAGAGCTCAGGCAGTAACGTGAGCAATAGCAAATGGCTGTAAAGATGAAGCTTCTGTTGCTTGCTGGCCTCTCACCTCCTACTGTGCGGCCAGGTCCAGGTTGGGGAAAAGAAAGTGAAAGTGTTAGTGGCTCAGTCGTCTCCCACTCTTGGCAACCCATGGACTGTAGCCTGCCAGGCTCCTCTGTGCATGGGATTCTCCAGGCAAGCATACTGGAGTGGGTTGCCATGCCCTCCTCCAGGAGATCTTCCCAACCCATGGATCTAAACCTGGGTCCCAGATTCTTTACGTCTGAGCCACCACCAGGGAACCCCTGCTCAATAAGCCCTAGCCTCCCCTACACCCTCATCACATGACTGACCTTCTGTCTTAGTCATAGAGTCTAATCTGGAAATGCCTCCTTGCTCCAGGCCCCAGGTGCTGATTGTTCTAATCGTTAGAGCAGACCCCTCTACTCAGTTTAAAAGGAGCAGCCTTTCTGCTGGTTTTCCTGGTGACTGATGTGCACACCTGATGTCAGTTCCCTTGTTACTGGTAACCTCCCTTTGCCCCTGGTACCAAAGACTGCCACGTCTTGCCCTGGGGTCTTTGCTACTGTCTACCAACATGGGGGTGTTGCTCCAGGATCCTGCTTCAGACAAATAAGCTCCCCCATCCATTAAAACATTAATGTCCCTGTTGCCGCCTGGGAGCTCTTTCTTCAGTCTTGAGGCTGGGTGAGTGTGGGGCCTGTGGGGTGCTGCCCCAAAGCAAGGATTGGTGGAGGGCCTCAGTTCCTTGGTGACGTTTGGCTGTAGACTCATGTCCCTTACCACAGGTCCTCTACTTAGGCTGCCTGAGGGTCTTCATGGCATAACCCCTGCCTTTCCCCAGAATGAGTGGTGTGAGAAAGGCAGCCCTGGAAAGGCTATCTCTGATAACTAAGTATTTGAAGTGACCTACCATACTGTCGGGTTCTACTGGTGGCACAGACCAACTCGGGTACAATGCGGAAGGGGACAACATGAGGTGTGACTTCCAGTGGGGAGACTCGGGGGCTCTCTTGGATGCTGGTGACCACAGTAGTATCAATCTCTATTAGTCTATTATTACTAGTCTCTATTAATACATACTAAAATTGTTTCTAGTTAGATGAAAACTGTATGTTAAACAGAGTTTTTAATCTGAATAGATTAAAACTAATGTTAATGAAAGCACTAAAAGTCAATGTAGGAAATATCTTTTCTTTTAATATTTTTTAATTTGGCTTCTTCATTGGGTCTTCACTGGGGCCTGCGGGATCTTTTCTTGTGGTGAGCAGGTTCCAGAGCACAGGCTCAGTAATTGCAGTGCAGTGAGGGGCAAGTTGCCCCTTGGCTTGTTGGGAACTTAGTTTTTATATTTTTTAAATGTTTTTATATTTTTTACAAATATGGCTTTGCTTAATTCTTTAAAAAATTAAGTCTATTCTGTACCATTTTTATCCTGCTATTTATTAAAGTGTTTGATACCATTTTGCCACCTCAATAACTATCCTTCAAGTACATGATTTTAAAATGTACATAATTATCCTTGGTATGGATGGAGCATAATATAATACTGTTTATGTTCAATGTAAGTTCAATTACTACTGTTTATGTTCAAAATATCTTTAAATATTTTGCTTTTAAAAATAACCATTTAAAATATTCTGACATAAGGTTTTGTTCATCTGTGGTTATTCAGGAAAAAAATAGAAATGGAATTTGGGTCAAGGGATTTGAACAATTTTAACACAAGGGAGTCTTGTGAATTTGCGTTTTTAAAAAATCTTTATTTGGCTGTACCAGGTTTTTTTGTAGCACACAGAATCTTTAGCTGCAGCGCATGGGATCTAGTTCTCTCACCAGGTATTGAACCTGGGCCCCCTGCATTGGCAGTATGGAGAATATCTTATTAAGCCAAGAAAAGCAGCTGTCTGGAAATACATCAGGTCCAACATGGCTACAGGCAATTATTTCTTTACACTAAGCTTTTCTGAAAAATTACTAACTTCAAGGTTCCTCTTGATAGATGCCTTGACACCTCCATGGGATTAAAATATTTCTTCCAGGAAAAACAACTTTTTAGAGCTAATCTTTGCATCCTTAAACACCTAGTTTTGTGTGTGTGTTTCCACTGTATATTTATATATAAGAAAGGAAAATGCAGTCTGTGGACTGAATAGAAGCTAAGCACACCTGTGTGAGCAGGGCTCCGGTGAAGACCATGAACGTGAGCACAGTCCTGGAGGACACGCCCTCCCAGCCTCCGCCTCTCCCTCCTCTCGGTAGATCGTCATCCTGAGTTCTGACAGCATAGGTCCATTTCCCCTGTGTTTGAAGTGACCACAGATAGGATCAGTTGACTTAGACCTTCTTTTGTTCAACTTTACCTAGTTTCATTGTCAGTTTCTATGTTGAGTTCTTTTCTGGTATGTGATTAAGTGGACCCTGTCAATCTACAGACAGTAATACCCAGCTCCTTCAGCAAAAACTTAAGAAACATGAGGACACTTTTTTTACTGAGCCAAAATGTTGCCCTGTTTTCTTTTAGCACAGAAAAGAATTCCTAGGAGCATTTCTGCTCGTTGGAGATCGTTTTGGAAATTACATGTATTTCCTTGTAGTAGTCATTACAAAAAAAAAAAAAATTATGCCTGCCTTCTCTGAAAGACTAGTTGCATTTTAAATGGGCAAGATAGATGTTTTAATGACATCATAGATTCCTGTGACCAGGAATTGGGTGTTCTTACACCCATATTTTGGCTTTTCCTTCTGTGTAAATAGAAGAGTAGCGAAATGAATTTAGAATTGGTTGGTTTGAGCTTGGAGACACCATTCTGTCATTAATTAGTTGATGAACTTAAATAGCGAGTCACTTGTTCAGTTGCTAAGTCATGTCCAACTCTTTGTGACCCCATGAACTGCAACATGCCAGGCTTCCCTGTCCTTCACTATCTCCCTGAGTTTGCTCAACTCTTGGTATTTCCTTTGCTTAACTGTAAAATAAAGGCTTGTACGAGATCAGTCCTTAAACTGGGGCCTCACAGTTCATGACATCCAAAGTGAAAAGTAAGACTGTTTTCATCAGATGCTCAGATTCTTAGGTCGGTGACCTGAGAAAGGTAAAATATAATTAGGCTAGATTCTGGATTCTTAAATCTCAGCATGCATCAGGGGCATGCAAATGACTGAAAATTGATTGCTGATCTCACCTCCCTGCTCCACTGAGTTTCTGACTCAGTAGGTGTGGGCAAGGTCTGAGGACAACTTCTCAGTGATACTTGAGACACCCGACACCAGTCCCCTGGTGTCAGGACCACACTGACAGCCACAGAGCCAGGTGGTTACCGAGGTCCACTCCTGTGCAGCCATCTGCAGTCCGCTAGATCTTCAGTAAAGGAGGTGGGTTGTACTTTGCTCACCTCTGTATTGCCATTCAGCATAGCTTGGCAGGAAGTTGGTGTTTAAATGAATAAATGTGCATTAAGAATTCCTTTTTAAAGGGTTGATCATAAATTCATCCTAATGTGTTCCTATATCTTCTTTGAAAAGTTCAGCTTTGAGACCATAGTCTGCTGCTGCTGCTGCTAAGTCACTTCAGTTGTGTCCGACTCTGTGTGACCCCATAGACGGCAGCCCACCAGGCTCCCCCATCCCTGGGATTCTCCAGGCAAAAATACTGGAGTGGGTTGCCATTTCCTTCTCCAATGCATGAAAGAGAAAAGTGAAAGTGAAGTCGCTCAGTCTGTCCGACTGTTAGCGACCCCATGGACTGCAGCCCACCAGGCTACTCCGTCCATTGGATTTTCCAGGCAAGAGTACTGGGGTGGGGTGCCATTGCCTTCCCCGAGTCTGACTGCTAGTTAGTAAGAATTTGAATTAATGAGCTAGACAGAAATCCATGACTATTGACTGCGGCATTCTGTTGAAGCAGAGCCAGTGAAACTATTGAAGCAGAGCCAGTAAAACGTGGGGCCATAATTTACAAAATGATCTGAGCCTATCCTTTATTATTTTTTTTTAAAGTAACAAAAATACTTTCTCATAAGGATTGTCTAACCAAGCTCTATCTGCACCAGTACATTGTGGATATTGACCAACTGTGAACCCCTCAGCCTGCTCTCTCTGACCTAGAACAAGTCTAAGAGAGGGAAGCTCTAACTGGACTAGATCACTGGTTTTCAAACTTTATCTGAAAACCATCTGAATCACATGGCAGAGTGTTAGTCGCTCAAAATCCTGTTAATTATGGGTTGTAAACAACAGCTCCAGAGTCTCTGACGCAGTACACCTGGGGTAAGACCTGAAGATTTGCATTTTCTGACAAGTCCCCAGGTCATGCTGTTCCTGCTGAACCTGTGACCACATGTTGAGAACCACTGGGCTAACTAATCTGTAAACCCTTAGAAATAGGCACGTTGAAGCAACCCAGCCTCACAGAATGGGACTTTAATTTAGACTAACTCAAAAGCTACTGAATTTGTATCATTTCTTCCCTAGCTCTCTCAAGCTCCTGTCTTCCCTGAACCCTTAAGTATTCTTAAGAAGTATGAGAAAGTTTGAAAAATCTAAATTCAGACAGTCTTGACTTCTTGCAATATAAAAACGCCTTTGAGGAAATCCTGGAACCTTTCTTAGCATTCTCTTTCTTCTTGAACAGGAAAGCCTAGTGGTTTTCTGAGTGTAGACTTCAGACCAGCAGCAGCAGTATCACCTGGGAGGGAGGCAGAAAGGGAAAATTTCAGGATCCACTCCAGGAACTCTAGAGGTCAACCCAGCGATCTATTTTAACCAGCCCTTTTGGTGACTCTGACCCACCGTTAGATTTAAAAAAACCACTGGCCTAACTTAAACTCGGGTACCAGATTATCTTGAAACACATCCATAAAAGACATGAAGGTAGGGGGACAATTAGGATTTCAGGTTTTGGCACAGGTAAGGGGTTAGTGAGACAATAGAGTTCACTATTTTTGAAGGCTGGATCAGAGACTGGAAAATATCTTTGGGGGCAAGATGACCCATTATGCTTCAGGTAAGTGGGTTTTGCTTTTTGTTTTTGTTTTTTTTTCTTCTTTCCTGATTTCAGAGAATAGAGGATGTCAATGCCCTGTAACTACATAACTCAGACCAAGCTATGGAAGTGGCTGCTATCTGGTATGAACTCATTTCCCAGGTGCATGGGAACAAACACCTTCTGAAAAGTTGTAGTTCTTCTAGAAACTAGTTTTCCCTCAATTTCTTATCTTCTTATTGAGCAATGAAATGAAAATGTATTTTCAGATATTTTTTTCTTCTTCATAGTAGCTTACCATCAACAAGCATAGAAACAGGTTTAGTAGTAAAGAGCAGCAGCTTTTCTAAATACAATAGAACTGGAAGATGAGTATTCCTGAACTAGTCTCCTGGATAATAGGAATATAGGGGCAACAGAAGAGGGAAAGATGAATGTTACATGTACCTGCATATAGGAGTCTAGATAGGACAGTTACATTTAGGCTAACTGGCTTGTAGACAAAAATTTTAAAATTCTAATGTCATTAATGGTGAGGATAAAATAGCAAATGAAATATCTGATTATTTATCTTTTTTTCACCAAATCTTAAAGCTCCATGGACTTTAGAAAAGGTGTTTACTTTGCCCAATACAGGCTCTAGTCTTCTGTTCACATCATAGTGATTACTAAATGACTTCTGAAATATTATGAACTGTGACAATGGCCCATGAACTATTTACAAATGCATTTTAAACTTTCCAGATATTTGAGTTTTTCTAATATGGTTTGTTACTTTCTAGTTTAATTTCACTGTGATCAGAGAACTTGTACACTATGATTTCACAGCTTTAAGTTGATTGAAACTTGTTTTACAGTCCAGTGTTTGGTCTGTCTTCATGAAAGTGCCATGTATTCTTGACAATAGTGTGTGATCTGCAAGTCTGATCTACAGGAATTTTCTTGCTGGTTAATGGTGTTCAGAGATTATGTTCTTTAATGATTTCTTTGCCCAGTGGCTGCATCGATTTCTGAGAAAGGGGTATTAAGATCAACTCTGGTTATAAACTGTCCCTTTCTCTCTTTAATTTGACCGACTTTGCTTCATCTGTCTGGAAGCTGTCCGTCATGTACACATTTATGATTAATGTGCCTTTCTCATGAAATGGCCAATTTTTCATTATGAAATGTCCCTCTTTACCTCTAGTAATAATCTTTGTCTTGAAATCTGCTTTATCTGATGATACAGCCACTCCACTCTCTTCAGGCATACTATTAATATTTGTATGGCATATCTTTTTTCATTCATGTCCTCTCAACCTGTACATTTATATTTAAAGTATGACTCTTGTTCACAGCATAACTGAGTCTTGCTTTTTGAAAAATCCATCTCGATAATCTGCCCTTTAAATGGAATGCTTGGTTCATTGTTAACATAGTTGAATTTAAGTCTGCGATTTTAGAATTCGTTCCTATTTGTCCCCTCTGTTTTTAGTCCTCTTTCTACATTGTCCTGCCTACTTTTAGAATTAATTGTATATTTTTTAGAATTCCACTTTATCTATTCCTTTCTAGCTATATTTTAGTGACAGCTCTAAATTTTCAGTTTACTTAGAGTTAATATTGTTTTATTTTGCATCAGATATACATACCTCATAACTGTATAGACCTATCTCCCCTCCCCTCCATCCTCTGTGTAACTGTTGTCATGTGTATTCCATCTATAACATTATACGTATAGAGTATAATACTAGCACTCTCTGTTTTAAACGGTTATAAGCACTTTTTATTATTAAGGAGAAACCTGTGTTCTGCCCCTCTATTTTGCCATTTCTGGTGCTCCTCTATCTTTCCTGAATAGCTGAGTGTTCATCTGATACCATTTCTCTTCATTATAAACCAAAAACCAAAGCCCCGGTTTTTATCATTTTTAGAGGTACAGGCCTACCTACAAATTATCTTAGTTTACTTTTATTTGAAAATGTCTTTATTTTGCTTTCATTGGGAAGGAATATTTTCATTCAATATAGTATTCTGGGCTTGCAGTTTTTAGCTCTCAGGGCTAAAAGGTTTTCTTCCACTGTATGACTTCATTTTTTTCTGATGAGTGGAGAAGGGAAGGTGGTAGGGGTGGGGAATTCAAATCATTATTCTGGAACTTCCCCCAAACTAAAAGATACACATATACATTGTATTATTATGTAATCAGTTCAGTTCATTCACTCAGTCCTGTCGACTCTGCAACCCCATGAACCACAGCACACCAGGCCTCCCTGTCCGTCACCAACTCCTGGAGTCCACCCAAACCCATGTCCATCGAGTTGGTGATGCCATCCAGCCATCTCATCCTCTGTCGTCCCCTTCTCTTCCTGCCCTCAATCTTTCCCAGCATCAGGGTCTTTTCAAAAGAGTCAGCTCTTTGCATCAGGTGGCCAAAGTATTGGAGTTTCAGCCTCAACATCAGTCCTTCCAATGAATACTCAGAACTGATTTCCTTTAGGATGGACTGGTTGGATCTCCTTGCAGTCCAAGGCACTCTCAAGAGTCCTCCAACACCACAGTTCAAAAGCATCAATTCTTCAGCGCTCAGCTTTCTTCATAGTCCAACTCTCACATCCATACATGACCACTGGAAAAACTATATCCTTGACTAGATGGACCTTAGTTGGCAAAGTAATGTCTCTGCTCTTTAATATGCTATCTAGGTGGGTCATAACTTTCCTTCCAAGGAGTAAGTGTCTTTTAATTTCATGGCTGCAATCACATCTGCAATGATTTTGGAGCCCAGAAAAATAAAGTCAGCCACTGTTTCCCCATCTATTTGCCATGAAGCGATGGGATATATGTATATATATCGTTCTTTTGAATAAAGAGGAGTGGGATACACTCACCAGGTGTTCTTCTCTTTCTTCAAGTGCCAACTGGCCCATTTTTTGTGCCTGTACCTTTATCTGCCTGATTTTATTTTGTTACTTTCCAATGCCTCCGAGTAATTGTTTTTCATATTTTGTTTAGCCTTTACATTTGTTATCCATGGGGAGCTTGGTCTTGTAGAAGTTAATCAGCCACCACCAGAAGCAGAATCTGGAACGATGAATTCTTCTAGGAATCGCATTGATCGGCTGGAAGCTAGAGTCACACAGTGCGTGCATGTCTGCTTAGTTGCTCAGTCATGTCCAACTCTCTGGACCCCATGGGCTGTGGCCCACCAGGCTCCCCTGTCATAGGAGTCTCCGGGCAAGAGTACTGAAGTGGTTGCCATGCCCTCCACCAGGGCATCTTCCCACCCCAGGAATCAAACCCGCACCTGCCTGTGTCTCCTGCGTTGCAGGCGGATTGTTTAGTAAGAGCCACCTGAGAAGGACCCAACCTGTTTTTGTTCAGTGAGCCCCCAAAAGTCGAGAGATCTAGGAGGTAACAAAGGAGGGTGTGTGCCTGCTATGAACTTGGCATTTGACTCTGCCACGCTCAAACACTAATTCACATTCTCCTCCAAGCCAAATGCTAGTCAGAGATGTATGAAAGCCAGTTAACCCATGGTTAACTTGACTGCTCACAGCTCCAGAGAGAAGGCTCTGGTTCCAGAAATCCTCCTTCACCTTAGATTACCAGCTCTGTCAGGTACTAGTTACTTTGGCAAGAGTAAGAGAAGTCTAATGTTTTGTAAAAATCAGTGTAGTTTCCTCAGGAAAGATTACCAGCTCTGTCAGGTACTAGTTACTTTGGCAAGAGTAAGAGAAGTCTAATGTTTTGTAAAAATCAGTGTAGTTTCCTCAGGAAACTAATCTGTATTAAACTTAATCAAGAAAGCAGCTATACTCTTATAGAAATTAATCGGCCACTACCAGAAGCAGAATCTTGAATAAATATATAATAATAATCAGGGACTGGAAATTGCTGCCAAAGGAAGAGAGAATGCCTTTAGGTCATAATTTATATCACAAAATTAATATCATAGTGAATGAGCATCAATGTCACACCTGGGATGGGAGGGTTTAGTTATCAGGTCTCCAATAGTCTCATATCATTATAGACACCTTTAAACCTATTATAACTTATGTTCTAGCTCATAAAGAAAAGCAAAATTACAAATATTGACACATTTCCTGTTAATTTTAGTATCATCTTTACTGGTAGTTTGTTCAAAGTGCTTAAAGGTAATGGCTGTGGGTTTCATTACATACCAGAACTTCTTCCATGATTCAGTGTTTTCTGTTGAAGTATATCAAGATATAAGGACACTGTATCTTGTACTGGTCAGGGTTCCACTAGGGAAATAGAACCAGTAGGATATTTATATATAGACAGGCAGATAGATAGAGATATATCAAAAATACAGACAAAAACACACAGATATACATACATGGGGATAGATACACTATTGTGCATGAAAGGTACATGGAATAATTGTATCATTTAATCCCATTTTAAAGTGCTGAAAATAGTATGAATTCAGTTGGTCTTGAGATTAAAATGCCCAAACTGTCAAGGAAAATCTCCAAACTATTCTTAGAATAGTTTTGGGGGACGATGTTTGCATTTGAAGTCTACAGTAGCATGGTTTTGGGAAACAGTGCATCAGATTGGGATTCAAAAGGCCATGGTCTCAATTTTTTTTTTTTTAGTTTAAAAAAAAAAATGAGAGAGACCATAGTCTCTTTGTTCTTCATTCTTATTTTCTCTTGGTTGGTGTCTATGACTCCTTAATTCTTGGAAATGCTTCAGAATTGCCTTCTGACCTCTTCAAACCTTATCAATAAGCTCTTAGGACACCCTAAAAGAATGATCGTCATAGAAAAATGTAACACTTATTAAAGCCACAGATCACAATTTTTTACATGCTCAATCAAATTCATAAAAGCCACTGATACCTTCCTCTGCCACCCTGTGGATTAAAATAATCATATGTCAAATATTAATTCCTAAAGTCGTTTTAGTTATATGAAGTCCAAAGGCTTGTTTTTTCTGCTTGTATATAAAAAAAAATGTTGTTTTTCATGTACAATGACTAACAAAGTCTCAAGCAAGTAAATAAACTCCCTGGAGGTCCATTTTTGTGTATTATTTTGAATATAGGGAAAACATTCTTGTTGTTTAAAATCATGCTGAAAATACAGAATGATTCTAATAATGAAAGATTTGCTAGGAACTAAATGAATAAAATAGATACTGCTAAAGACTGAACCACAAAATATGTTAGAAATGTGTGCATTCAGGGAAGTTACATAGAACTCACAAAAGAATGTGCTGCTTCTGGGAAAAAAATAGCAGGCAGCTGGCAATAGCTTGCCAAAGAGTGGTATCAAGGTAGCTCAGGCAGATGATTATAGCCAGACAGCCCACTCTCATGTGGAGTGGATGTGCCGTTGTCAACACTAAAGTCTCCTATTAGCATCTCATTTTCATCCTGGGGGCCCTCCTTCCTTCCTTTGGACATATTTTTGTATATTCACAGTGGAAAAATGAAGAGTAAAGGGAACTTGGGGTAAAGAGTGGAGGAATTAAAAGGAAAAATTGAGGCTGATTTAGCGAAGTGCTTGTTTCAGTGACCCACTTACTGTTTGTCCTTCTCAGGCAGGGACTGGCCTTAGAACAGGGTTCTGTTTCAGAAAGAGCAATCGACTATTTTCTAAGAAATATGGAGTAGTTTAGATAACTCACTGTACCTTTCAGCTTTTAGAAACTCAGCTTATAAACTTGATTTGTCCAACCCAATAGCCAACTAAAGAATACGGCCTCTTCGTGTCTGTTTGGGGAGACAGCTACTCTCCTGCTATCCACAGATGCTGCACATATTGGTGTCTGTTTGGGGTAAATTGGGTTTTCTTTTCTTCACTTTATAAACACTGAAAAAGAACTTACAAAATAAAACATATAGCACTAAAGATCCAGTTTTTGAAACTGGATTGGAATTGTCAACAAGTGGTGCTGGCGTGCAGAAATGCAGAATTCAGAGTGACTTAAATGTGGCTCCATACCCGCCTTTTCTAAAAAAGTTGATCATCTCTTACAGGCTGTCTTTCAGCAGGATCTTAGCAGAAAATGCTAGAAGACATGCATGGATACACATACATATAGAGCAGCTCTGAAGTTATTATCTTGGAAGGTAAATGAGGGAGTAGATGAAAAGCAAACACAGAACCCAGGTTAGGAGAATGAAAGGAGACAGCATGATATTCTTAATTCTGCATGGGAGCAAAGCACACCACAGGTAGTCTGGGCTCTGAACCAAATGGGAGAGGTGATAATCAGAGAAAGCCTCACAGATCAATATTTAATTAAAGAGCATAAGGGTCTTGCAGTTAGGAAACATTTTTCATATCAATTTGGTCTGATAGTTCCAGCCTTACCTCAGAACAGAACAGGTTCAAGATGAGTTTATTCTACTCAAATTTATAGAAACTCAAATTGGCTTAAGCCATGATGAAGGAGAGCTAACACTTCCTAATTACAGTCACTAACTGGGCTTAACTATGGATGTTCCCTTGGATCTTCCTCTAGGTTGTCTATCTTACTTAAAATTGATTTTTTAGTATTTCTGTTATGGTGAATGTATATCTTAGATAGCCACACACTAGAGAAACCAAGTTCTTTTTTATAAGGGAGCACCATTCACCTAGGGTTTCAATCACCTTTAGGGCAGCAGCCAGAGGTGCAGGCTTGAGCAGTGCTGGCTTCAAAACCACACCTAAAAGCAACACCAGAGGTAACAGGTGTAGATGCCACAAAAGAGATGAGTTAAAGCTGCTCACAGACTATTGTTGGATTAATTTCCTGTTGGCAAACAAATCACCACACATGTACTAGCTTAAAACCACACAAACTTATCATCTTACTGTCTGGTGGTCAGAAGTCTAGAATGGATCAGCAGAGGTGTATGCTTGCGTAGGCTTTAGGGCGGAACCTTTTTTCCAGTTTCTAGACTTGCCTGCACACCTTGGCTTGTGGTTCCTTCCTCCACCTTCAAAGGCAGTGGCATATTCTCTGGGCTATGCATGTCTAGTCTCCCTCTTATAGGACTCTTGTGGTTGCGTTACATCCAGATAATCAAGGTTCATCTCTACATATCAAAACCCTTAATTCAGTTACATCTGCAGAGCTCTTTTGCCATGGAAGTAACATATTCACAAGTTCTGGAGATGAGGCTAAGGATATCTTGCCGGGGTAAGTGTGTGGGATAATCATTCAATCTACAACGATTGTTAAAATGTCAATCAAAATTTCAGAGCGTTTGCTTACAATGCTCATTCACAATGAACTAAGAGAAAAAAATTATTAGCCCTGGATACTTTAATTCAGCCTTGATTAAGTCAAAGGAAAAAGTCCCTATTCAACACGACGGAGCGACTTTTACTGCACTTCTCTTCAAAAATACTTCTGTGAAACAGATGGAAAAATAGAAAGGTGCTGAAACAATGATGCATGAATTTACATCTCTAGTTTAGTCATTGTCATATGTTGAGAGAGAAAGAAAGATAGAGGACAATATTTACCCTTTATCAACCATAAAAAGTAAGTTAAATCTTGTTGATGTATGGCAAAGCAATACAATATTGTAAAGTAATTAGCCTCCAATTAAAATAAATAAATTTAAATTTTAAAAAAAGTTAAATCTACATTTAGTCTGCTCCTTATCATCCAAAAGTGAATATCTTCATCTGTTTACTAAATGGGAAGAAAATTTTCCCCTAGTATTTCAATTTTCTAACTTGTTTTTATATTTTATTTTTGCTTTATTAGAGATCCCCTAAGCATTGTTGACCTTAGAACTGTTTTGTTTTATGGAAAACAGTGTTTCTAAAAATATTTGTTTTGGAGAACAGTCTTCACTTAAAGTTGGGGACAGTGTTTGTTTCAGGAGGTCAAAATTTATTCACCAGGCTCCTGATAACCAATATGACTTCACTGATCTGCTGGAAGCAACTCAGCCAATTAAAAAAAAAAAAAAGAAAGAAAGATAAAGAAAAATTTGATCATTTAAATTAAAAGAGTATCTTATGGTCTCATTTGTGAAATTTAATTTTGCAAGTAAATACTTTGATTTTAAAAACAGTTCATTTTCATTTAAAACTGTAGGTATTTTTTAATAACAACATTCTTTAATCTTCATAACATAGTAGTTTTATGAGTCTTCTGATTCTTCTAGTAACTTTCAATAGTGTGCAATTGAATCTTAAACATAGGCCTCCAGTTTTCCCAGCATCTCTGTTCTTTTTTTAAATACACTTGAAATTTTTCTTAATTAAAAGTAGAGCAATTTGAATTGCTCTTGCAACGATTCTAAAATATATATTTGAAATTATATTTTAAGATCTGATGGCACTTCACTTCTTTCACTACCAAAGACATGTTGGTAATATTGAAAGTCCTCTGATAATACAAATGGATTTCGAATCCATACAAACTTATGAAATATCAAGCTTTTCAAAATAATATTAAAGCTTTTATTTACAACATGTAGTATAGTAATATCACACTTTAGCTAAATCAAATAGTATGCACCATCAGCCNGTGTGTAAAGACAGAGAAGGTTTTGCTGTTTGGCTATACCTGGTCAGAGTCTCACTATGCCTCTGGGCATCACTTGAAATTACTTGACTTGCTTCCATCTGGGATACAACTCTTGCAGGTCCTCCCTGGGCAGCTTGTCCATGCTGGGCACTGTCGCCCTTGGTAGCTGTTTACTGCAGTAGATATTAAGGTATCAGAGTGGAGTGATGAGTACTTACATCACTCTTTATTTGGGGAACCATGGAAGTGCCTTTCAACGCCTCTTGTTTCAGAGGTGTCTAAGGCAGCTGGTTAGGGCTGGAGGTCCCCAGAATGGGGAGTGTGATGCCCCCAGATCCTGCTTGGTCACCAAGGTGGTGCAGGCATACTTTTGTATTAGGTAACCAAGTCTTCTTTCTTTCAGCATGATTATTACTTAGCTCTTAAAGTGATGTCTCAATCTAATTGTCCTCCCACGAGCTGGTACAACTTTCTGAGCTTCAAATTTCTCTGGACTTTTGAGTATTCAAAATATTTCCAGCATCTTCTTGGCTTTTGATCTCATCAGAGATCCGTAAAGGCCAACAGATAACAAAGTCAAATAAGAAAGGTCATAATCATGTTTTAAATGTTATCGTATATATGCTATTTCAAACATATTTTAAGTGAGCCCAAATCTGTGGAATGTTACTTGCTATTCCTTCTAAATCGTTTGATACCCTGAGTGGTACATAAATAATTGAATACTGACTTTTAATTAAGGCTCTAAAGAGAAAGTTGCTTTTTGTAAAATTAAATGCTTTTTAATAGCTAATTGAGAAAACACTTTTAAACACTCAAAGTACCATACCAGGAAACTCAGCAAATCGCTAAATTTGATTTGGTAAAGTGTTCTCAGATGAAACATAGGATTCCCTTTCCTTCTGTAAACAAATGCTCCTTTTTAATTCACAAAGCTCAGAATTTTATTTCAGTATGGCCAATATGTCAAACATTGACCAGGTAATACTTTAAATAATATTTTATATTAATGTGGAAAAACAATATATCCTATGACTACTAAGGAGCTCAGTAATATGCTTCATATCTTTGTGCTTTAAAGATAGTAAGGATAACTAAGCATTACATACTGAATCATGCCCCTCTCCATTCATATGTAGGGGTTCTAACCCCCAGTACCTTAGAATGTGACCTTATCTGAAAATAGGATCATTGCAGATGTAATTAGTTTGGATGAGGTCATTTTGGAATAGGATGGATTCCTAAACCAATATGACCAGTGTCCTTATTGGAAGGGGAATATCGCACACAGAGACACACACACGGAGACATCAAGGCATGCCAAAGGTCACCAGCAAACCACTAGAGGCTGAGACAGTGGCATCAGATTCCCCTCCATGACTCTCAGCAAAAACCAACTCCATCAACATGTTTATTTCAGACTTCCAGCCTCCATAACTGTGAGACAATATATTTCAATTGTTTAAGCAACCCTGCTTGTGGTATCTTGTCATGGCAACCCTAGCCAAATGTTATGGATGGAACTCTTACATCCCTCAAAATTCATGTGATGAAGTCCTCTTGCCCATTGTGAGGGAGTTTGGAAGTAGGGCCTTTGGGAGGTTATTAGGTTTACATAAAATCTTGAAGATGGGGCCCCAAGATGGAATGATCATCCTTACGAAAGAGGCATCAGCGAGCTTGTACTCTCATGTTCTATTTCTCTGCTCTATGGGGACACAGCAAGAAGGTAGCCATCAGCAAAGTGGGAAGAAATTCCTTTACCAGAAACCAGGATGCTGGCTCCCTGATCTTGGACTCCCAAGCTCAGATCTGTGAAGAAGAAGTGTCTTGTGTTTAAGCCACCCAGTCTATTGCATTTTGTTACAGTAGCCTGAGCTGGAGAAGGCAATGGCACCCCACTCCAGTGCTCTTGCCTGGAAAATCCCATGGACGGAGGAGCCTGGT
>SJYX01014533.1:0-13677 GCA_006410675.1 Oreotragus oreotragus | reverse complement strand
GGGGTGGGAGGTTGGCCTTGGCTTATCTGGATCATTGACCAAAACTCCTTCTCCACGCTGCCTCTTAGGCAGGGCCTTGATCTCCTTTGGATGAAAAGACTTGCTTTTTGAAAAAAAGCAATTTTGCAAAAAGCAAAAAGATCATGTTTCATTAATAGGTATATAGAGACATAATCTAAAGGATGAAATCCTAGGAGTGTGGGTCAGTCTGTAAACACCAGTTTCTTGCTCTAATTTTTATGCTCTCAAAGGACATTTTTAAGGAAGATGTTTCAGACAGTCAGCCCTACTCCTTCTGCCCATGTACCCTTGAAACATCCTCTTTCAAGCCATTCACACTTCTTCCCCTTAATCCCCTTCTCTGCTCCTGCCCATCGAGTGGCCTCTCTGTCCCACTTGGAACACAAGCTGCTTTTGGCCAATCTGACGCACGCGTACGTGGTTTTTAAAAACGCCCTTCACTTTCTGTGTCATTTCTCCCCAGAATGGAGTGACTTATGTCTAATGCTTGCTAAAGAAACTAATTCCTAAGTTGTCATCAGAAACAGGTGACTGGGAAGGGTGACTGCTTATATTTAATAATATATGTGGTGTTTCAAAGCTTTCTTCACAGTGTCCCCTGGTGAGACACAGCAGGAAAAAAAAAAGCCATTCAGCAGGGAAGGCAATTTACCAGACATTCACAGCGGGCTTGAAAAACATCTCACACCTCTACTCAGGGAGAAGTGACTGGCAGCAAAAGGATTCACAAATGACTATTAGAAAACATCTCTGAGAACACGGAGGTCTTAGAACGACTTATAACAGCTGAACAAAGAAAACATTATGAAAGGTCTTCTCCCACGTCCTGCCCTGGTCTGCCCCCCAAGTCCTGACATCTACAGATGGTCTTTTCAGGCATGTTTTGGGGTATCCTTTGCGAAATGCTTGATGCAGTCACAACGGCTTGGGAGGACAGAGCAGCATCTCAGACCCCAGCATACTCAGCAGTCACCTGGGCCTCCAGTTAAAATGCAGAGTGCAGGGCTGTAGGTCTGGGGTGGTGGTGAGATTCTGCATTTCCTGCAAACTCCCAGTGAGGCTGATGCTACTGTCTGAGAAGCCCACTCAGAGAAGCAAGGGATTCAAGTCGAGCACGTCTTCTGGAGAAAGCTACCCATCCTTGCACAGAGAAGCAGGGGTCAAGCAGAGAGCCCTCTGACTTGCCCACAGTTGCCAGAGTGAGTGGAGTGGGGGGCTGGGTGGAGCCAGTGGTGTCCACCTCTCTCCTGTGCTCTTTTCCTCATTCCAAGCAGAAGCAGCAGTCGGGGGAGAAGGAGCCGGACTGTACCTTCCTCACTGGACAATTAAAGGATTTTACCCAACCATGGGCTTCCCAGGTGGTGCTAGTGGTAAAGAACTTGCTTGCCGATGCAGGAGACAGAAGGGATACAAGGTCAGTCCCTGGGTGGGGAGGATCCCCTGGAGGAGGGAATGGTTACCCAACTGTAGTACTCTTGCCTGGAGAATCCCATGGACAGAGGAGCCCCAAGGGCTGCAATCCATGGGGTTGCAAAGAGTCAGACACGATTGAAGTGACTGAGTTCCCACCCAACGATACACAACCTCAGCTCATGCCGCATCCTGCCTGCCTGCATGACCCTCCATCAGCACAATCGATCAAGTAGTGAAGTGACCCCCACACACTAAGTCACAAACAAAGGCCAGTCTGTCTAACTCTAGGTTGCCACTGAGGACCCTTCCCTGCAGTTCAACCCTGAACCACTGATTTGATGTTTTCCAACATCCTGACTTTCTGCTGCCTGGACATCACAGTTATTTACTTATTTCCCTATTTCACTTTAAAAAAAGCACATGCTGGGCTTTCTCAGTCTGCTCTTGTTCCCCCAAACACAGATGTTTTGAAGATGAAGATGCTGTATGTTCAGTAGGAAATGGGACAAACAGAACGATGTTTTAGTTCCAGCTGCTGCTGCTGGTTCTGCTGCTAAGTTGCTTCAGTCGTGTCAGACTCTGTGTGACCCCATAGACGGCAGCCCATCAGGCTCCTCTGTCCCTGGGATTCTCCAGGCAAGAATACTGGAGTGGGTTGCCATTTCCTTCTCCAATGCATGCATGCTTGCAAAGTCGCTTCACTTGTGTCTGACTCTGTGTGACCCAATGGACAGCAGCCCACCAGGCTCCTCTGTCCACAGGATTCTCTAGGCAAGAATACTGGAGTGGGTTGCCATTTCCTTCTCCTTGGTTCCAGCTAGTCTATTACAAAAACAAAACAAAGAACAGCTGTGAGAAGCCTCGGGTGCCTGTGGAAGCGTGAGGAGCTTCTGGTGGTTTATTCTTGAGGTGCTTCTGAAAGGTTGCAGCTAAAAGCAAAATTCATGGTTAAGGCAGTCTTAGCAGTTGGAAGCAAACAAGTCTCTTGTCCTCCAGGTGGAAGTCAGATAAGGAGTCTGGTTGCTGCGCTGCACTGGGCCGTGGAGGGAATAAAGGGGGCCTTCAGCTGCAGGCTCTGTGAGCCTTTCCTCGTTTAGAAAGCTCTAGGGACTGGTCCAGTGGCTAAAACTCCAAGCTCCCAATGCAGGGGGCCTGGGTTCAATACCTGGGCTGGGAACTAGATCCATATACTACAACGAGGGCTGAAGATCCCAAGTGCTGCAACTAAGACCCAGCACAGCTAGATACATATTTTTAACCGTCCCCCCCTCCACAAACAACTGAAAAACCATTAAGAAGCAGTTGAGTCTTTGAAGCCTTTCTCAGCTTTAACAAGAGACTCAAACCCAAAACTCCCAAATTTGGATTGTTCCCTGTGCAGGGAAAGAGGAATAAATCCTGTGTTAACACAACCACATTCTGGTCCCCACGTTCTGTGGTAACAGAGTCTTGGAAGCCAGGAGATGCTTCGTAGCTGTGTCCTGGGGAAGTGATGTCCATCACTGAGTAACTCTTTGGGGGTGAAATCAGCCTTCAGGAAACTTTCCCTCTGATGCTTTTTCTATTTATCCACAAGGCTGGAGACTTAGGTCAGTGGGACCTTGGCCCAATAAAGTCATATTTCTAAATTGGGAAAGGGGTGAGCTCAGAGGCATAAACGGGCCAATCACGTCTCCTGTTTGACCCGCCGCCCAGCAAAGCATGATCACAACTAGTGACCCATCTGCCGAAGAGGCATGGGGTTGATCCTGGGGTAGTGGGTCCCTGGAGGCTATCTGCCCACCTCTCACCACCTCACTTTGTACGGAATCAGCCAGGCAGTAACTTGGTGTCCAGGTTGTGCCTGTGTGTCAGGGAGCATCTTGAGGGACCCATCATACTCCTCTCCATCCCCAGTGAAATCAATACCCATGAAATATTGGCTGATCTGATCAAAACCCTGATAGCACTCAACACTCCTTTCTCTACCAAACAAAAACTATATCCTGAAACAGCTGACCTTGGACTAATAGCTCACCACAGATATACACGATTAACTTCTGTCTTAGCCCATAAGGCCTTTTCTTCCTCTTCTGAATAGTTATCTGAATGGTCATTTTTAAAGCACTGGGGAGGAGAGAAGCATCATGTTTTCCCCACCTCTGTTTACAGGAGGCAGTAAATGAAGAGGTGTGGGCTTGCTTAGAAGTCAGATCAGCCCTGGTCCACAGCCCAGCTCTGCACTTACCTCTTATTTATGTATTTTTAGAATATTTGTTTGTTTGGCTGCACCGGGTTTTAGCCGTGGCATGTAGGATCTAGTCCCCTGACCAGGGATCAGACCCAAGCCCCCTGAATTGGGAGTGCGATGCCCCAGGCACTGGACCACCAAGGAGTTCCCTGCACTTGCCTTTCAGCTTTGCTCTCTGTGCCTCAGTTTTCCCATGTGTAACAGGGAAACCCAGATCCTTATCAGGTAGGGTTCATGGTGAGGACTGAGATTGTACATATAAAGTACTTGGCATAGTATCTGCCACAAGATGAAAGCTGAATAAGGGTTTGATCTTACTATAATGTCCAAGTCAGAGCAATGCTGGATTTTACCTGTTTTCATGTTTATATACATGCAGAACATCTTTCCATGGCCGGAATGTAAATGATTTTCTGTGGTGGTCGTTTACCTGTCAAGAAACCATTCTCTAAAACCAACACCATCCTGTCATGCCAATTTCTGCAAAGATATAAGACAAGAACATGAAATATAAAGGGATGGGAAAAGGCCACTCTCTAATGCACTGAAAATGATATTTGGTCACACAGAAGCGTCTCTGATGCAGTAAGCAGAGGTGCCAAAGCTGGGTACCACTTCTGCCTCCGCTGGGATGAACTGTGACAGCGACTGACATTCACAGAGTAAGGTTCCTTACCTGAGAGCGCAGAGCAGGAGTCCCCGGGGACTCCGGGGAGTGAGGCTGTCAAGAGGGTGTCCAACTGGGATCTGGTGGGTGACTCCTCAAACTCAACAGTGTAGTAAGCGGGGAGCTGTCAGGCTGCCCAGGGCTGGATGACGGACAGAGCCCCTACTGGCCTGTGGGGACCCGAGCCTGTGCGGGAGCTGGATTTAACTGATCAGAGAGTGATGAGACCGGAGGCAGCCATCGCCAGGGCAGACAAACCCCAGTTTACCTCCTGTTCTCCTTGCTTGCCCACTGCATTCTGCATTTTGACAGAACCTTCCTCCGCACTCCCCCGACTGCTGCAAAAGTGCCTCTCCACCTCTGGCTTCATCAATGCAGTGACAGTCCCATTCTTCCTTTTCTTAATTTTAATTTTTTTGGCCATGCCATGCAGCTTGCAGGATCTTAGGTCCCCAACCAGAGACTGAACCTAGGCGCACAACAGTGAAAGCAGTGAGTCCTAACCACTGGACTACCAGGGAACTCCTCTGATGTTCCCACTCTGCAGGTGAGAAGACTGAGGCTGGCAGGGGAACTCACTTACCAGGACTCGTGGCCAAACTAATGCACCATTCATGGTTTTTCTCTGAATCTGCCTTTAAAAATGCATAAGAGTTGTGGCGTTAACACAAATGATTTCACACACCTGGGTATCTTTCTGCTTTAAAAAACGGCCCTTCCTAACTTGATTGCTTTACCAAAATCTATTCTTTACCCTTTTATAAAAAGAAGTTCCATTTTTCAGCGACTGAACTGCCTCTAGCTCCTTTTTCTCTTTCCGACTGGTGAGGTTTGGTAGAACATTTCTCTTCCTTCTGTATTCGATAAGTAAGACTAATGAATAGAGCTGCCACCTTACTAACTGTATGAGGATAAATAAGGTGGCAGATTTTAATAAAATGAAGCCCTGGCAAAAAGTAAAGGTCGGGAGATCAAATTCTATGTAAGATCTATGAAGATTGATTTCTTTTCTAAGGCCAAATTGATGATTATTATCAGAAGGAAAGAACTAATTAGGACAAAACCCCTGACTTGTAAGAGACCTTTAAATTCTTCCCCGCTCCTGTTTACTGCTTGAATCTCTAGCAAGTGGTGGACCAGGATTTTCTTGAATGCTTCTGGTGATGGGGAATTCACTACCTCATGAGAGAAGTCATTTATCTTGAGAAGGCTTTGTTCTGACTTTTAAAATTTATTTTTTGTGCTTAGGTGAAATGCTTGAAGAGTCCGTCACCGGAACAGCTCTAATTCCTGTGGCCATACTGAATGGGGCTAATTCCTATTCTGTGTGAAATCTCTCCCTCAGAAGATAACCATGATGGTCACCCAAGTCTCCTCCTCTATGGAGAGAGGCAGCCCCGTTTCTTCAGCTGTTCTGACACTGTCTGATTATTTCCTTCTGATGAGGCTGCAGTTTCCCCGTGGCTTTCATTAAGTGCAGGGGACATCTGTCATTTCATGGCTACCCATCATCCTTCTCTTTTTGTGGAAATCCACGGTGTAGGTCCTGTCTCCCTAATGCGGCAGTAAGAACTGAAATTCCCAGCCTCCCCTGTACCGAAGACACAGGCCCCCGCCTCAGGTTCCGGCAGTGGGCTTCACGGAGGTGAAACACTGTTCGTGCAGATGGAGGCAGAAGCACCGAGCATCTCAGGGAGGCTGAGTTCCTGGTGTAGGAATGGTACAGGTGCTTGTGGGTATAGTAGTCCCGGAAATCAAGCCCCTGGAAACCGCATTGTTAATTCCTGCCTTCGAAGTATCTGCTGGCAGCCCTGACGGCAATGGCCTCATCAGGACTTTTCTGTGTCAGTTTGTAAGTTATTTCTAAAAGCTCGTCTTTGAAATGGTTTCTCTAACCCTCTCAACAATTGCATGAATCATCTATGGGAGCATATTCACTACCATGTGTAAAGTAGATAACCAATGGGAATTTGCTGCATGATTCAAGGAACTCAAAGCTGGGCTCTGTAACAACCTAGAGGAGTGGGAGGAGGTGGGAGGCGGGAGGGAGGTTGAGGGGAGAGAGGTCATAGGTGCACCTGTGGCTAATTCGTGTTGATAGATGGCCGAGGCCAATACAGTATTGTGAAGCGATTTTCCTTCAATTAAAAAAAAATAAATGGGAAAAAATAATATCTTTGAATAAATTCCTTTTTTGTCTTAAATTAGCTGGAGTCGCTTGCTGCTGGGAACCCTGATTCATCCAGGCCCTCACTGGAAGCACAGCTCCAGCGGGGATCCCTCCAGAGCACAGAGAACCATCCCAGCCGCATCCCAGCCATCCTGCTTTTAATGACAAAGCCTGGACCCAGATTAGCTCTCCTGAGTGACCACGCCACACACCTGGCTCACATTAAATTTAACGGTCAGCTGAAACCCTCACACTTCTAGGGCAGGGACTCATTCCTTGCTCCAGGGAATTTCTAGGAAAACAGACTTTCTGTAGTTCCTTATTACTTGTTCAACGGAAAATGGCATCTGAGCTTTCCCCCTACCCCCAGCCACGATATTTAATGTATGAGAGTGATGCCTTTGAAGTGCTGAAAAAGTGCAGTCATTCCCTTGACAAGGAAAGTGGAGGAATTATGGATGAAATCCTGCCCCCTCCCTCCCCTGCAGCACATGCTGTCAAGTCTCAAGGTCACCCGGCAGCCGTCTCTGCCAGATGCTTCCCTCTTCCCTCTACACTATCAAAGTGTTTTCAAGTGAACCACAGAAGGGACAGCTGCCTTTGATTGATCCCTTCTTGATCCTCCTGGGTCCCTAACTACTCCCAGGGGGTCTCCGTGAGTGCAGAAAGAGGCCTCATAAAACAGCCTTAAAATAAACAAGAATTTTCTCCTTTTTTTCTACTGCCTGCCCTGAAGGAAAAAGGGAAAAGAAAAGCTGGGGGAGAGAGTGGGTGTTTGATGGCAGAGAGGAGAGTCCCTTATGCATCTTACAACATCAGTAAACACCTGTGAGATAAATACATTTGATTTGGACCCAACGCAGATCAGGAAAAAGAGAGGGTAGTATGGAGTTCTGTGCAAATAATTCCTTAGGGATAATTCTGAAACCACCTAGAAAAATAGAATTCGAAATGGTTTCCCCAGATGTACTAAATGTCTTCAAGGTCTGGGTCAGAAAGACAGGCTCATAATAATCCGCAAGGTTGAAATTCCAGAAAGGCCAGGTGATAGAACAAAAGCCCCAGGTTGGTCTGGCAGCAGGAAATGTTGGACATGAATCTCCATACTCTATACCTTTGCTACTCAAAGTGTGGTCCCTGGACCAGCAGCATCGGCATCACCTGGATGCTTGTTCAAGATGCTGAATCTCAAGCTCGACCTAGCCCCACTGAATCGGAACCTGCGTTTCAGTGAGATCCCCTGTGATGTATATACAAAGTGAATGTGAGAAACCTTTTCCAGTACTGTCAGTGAGATGTTTGGGAAAAGTCAGTCAATCTTAGAAGGACCTTCCTGCAGAGCTGAAAGACCCAAGTGAGCCCAGGTGAGAGCAGTGGCTCTCAGTGACTCCACACTGAACTGTAGGACTAACACCATGGGACAGTCTCCCCTCAGCGCTGTGGGACGGGGCGGTCGTGTCCAGCTCTCGGGAGACACCATTGCCTGGGAACTCTGACCAGAGAGGCAGCTGCCAGAGCCCAGCTGTCTCCCTGCCATGCTTCCTGACACGCTTGTGCTTTTGGTAGAAAGGAGATGGGCCACTGGGGAATACTGCTGAGTAACACAAAAGGAACAAACCCTTGACACATGCAAGATTCATTCTTGGATGGATCTCAAGGGCATTGTGCTGAGTGAAGAAAGCCACTTACTGTATGGTTCCACTTATATAACATTCTCAAGATGGCAATACCACAGCGGAAAACAGATCAGTGGTTGCCAGGGGTCAGGGATGGTGTGTGGAGGAAGGGGGTAGGAGTGACAATAAACGGGCGGCACGAGGGGGAATCTTTGTGCGGATGGAGTGACGACTGTGGCGGTGGTTAAACACATGTGACCCGTCGTAATGTGGCTTAGGGCCATCAACATTGTGCCCATGGCCGTTTCCAGGTCTGATACTCTACTGGCGGCCCTGGAGATGTTCCCCCTGGGAGAAACTGGGCGAAGGGCGCACAGAACCTCTCTGGACTATCCTTGCAGCTTCCTGTGAACCTATATTGAAAAACAAAAAGGAAAGGAAACAAAAGGAGATGGCAGTCACGAGGCCATGATCTGGTGAGATGCGCCCTTACAGTAACACATCCTGGGGGCCTTGCTTGTGCTTGTGCTCAGTTGCTAAGACGTGTCTGACTCTTTGAGACCTCAGGGACTGTAGTCCGCCAGGCTCCCTGTCCATGGGATTCTCCAGGCAACAATACTGGAGTGGGTTGCCATTTCCTTCTCTGGGGGGTCTTGCCAACCCACCGATCGAACTTGTGTCTCCTGCTTGGCAGGTGGAGTCTTTACCACTGAGTCACCTGGGAATCCTGGGAGCCTTGTTGCAAGGCCTTTCTTTACTTTCCTGCCTGTTTTAACTGAAGACTCTGAGGTCCCTGTTCCTACGTCCTCCTGCATGCAGTCCAGAATGTTCTATCACACTTAAACAGCATCACCACCATTCTGAGATTCTATCTATCTATCTAATATGTAAATGTAGTAAGAGGAGTGTGTGTGACATGTCCCAGCAGAACATCAGCTCAGAAAGGCTCTCATTTTGAGTTGAGGAAACAGGTCCAGAATGGAGAAGAGGTCCTGCCAAGCTCACCCAAGCAGCTGACGGCAGCGATGGGCCCAGAGGTGGGATCTGGTGGCCAGCCTGGAGCCCCTGTGTTATACCACCTGCCTCCGGTCTTTGCAGCTGAGTACCAGAGATTTGCAATGGCATTAAAATTCAGAATGCATCCAAAGGTTAACTCCGAAAAGCAACATCCAAAGAACGTATCAGCGACATCAGGGCATCTCTTTTAATTGCCTATTCAGGCAGGCAGATAGTCTTTTCATATTCAGAGCTAAACTTAGAGACGTGTCCTTTTGCAAGGCTCTGTTATCTGACTGCCTCATCAGGAATGGGAACTAATGTGCAATGTGATTGCTGAGTTTGAGTTCTATTTTTTTTTTTTTTTCCTATGAAGCAGGAAGTTTAAAATGTGCTGGGTTATTTTTAAAGAGGGTGAAAAAATAGGCATCCTACCCGCTTCTGTAACAGCCCTGTTGAAAGGCACGTGCTGCTTTATTCAAGGCACTGGCCAGCTGGGAGGAACAGGAGTGGCCTGAAATCTCACTGGGGAGGTTTCCTGGTGGACGGATTGGGGATGAGTGTCCCTACACTCAAGTGGCAGCAAAGGACGTGGGCTTAGTTGCTGACTTGATGTGGACAGAGATCTTGGGGGTTTTTTTGGGCAGTGATATCTAGCAGTTTGTTTTCTTTAGGAATTTCATGCTCGTGATCAGTCGTGTCAGATACTTTGGGACCGCATGGACTGTAGCCTGCCAGGCTCCTCTGTCCTTGGGATTTCCTAGGCAAGAATACTGGAGTGGGTTGCCATTTCCTGCTCCAGAGGATCTTCCCGACCCAGGGACCGAACCCACGTCCCCTGCAACTCCTGCACTGCCAGGTGGATTCCTTACCCACTGCGCTGCCTGGGAACGGCAGCCCACTCCAGTACTCTTGCCTGGAGAATCTCATGGACAGAGGAGCTTGGTGGGCTACAGTCCCCGGGGTCGCAAAGAGTTGGGCGCAACTGAGCACAAGCATGAAATTCCTAAAGGAAACAAACTGCTAGATATCAGTGCCAAAAAAAAAAAAGAAAAAGAAAACCCAGGTCCATAGGGTCGCAAAGACTTGGACACGACTGAAGCAACCTAGTCTGCAGGCATGAACGAAAATCTAGCTGAACTTGGTTTCATTAAGTTAAACATTTCTTGCTCCCCGACATTGCATAGGGTACTGTCCTAGGAACAAGATTTGCAACACAATTGTTTTGGTGCAATTTTCTCACACCCCCTGGAAGAGCAGCAAAACCCTGGAGAATCATAAACCACCATGGGGGACACTGCAGCAGAAAGTTCGAGAAATGAATGGCAAGCAGGTCCATCTTGCTTGGGTGAGTTATCAGTTTCCTCTTCTCTCTGCGCAGTCTCAGAAGTTCAGAACGCTTTTTCTCTGCTACTGCAAGCAGAGGCCCTGTCAAAATACCTTCTCTAATATCCTCTCAACAACCCTGTTAACTAGCTATTTTTAAAATGCAGTTTAAAAAAGAGGAAAATGAGAACTAGATGGTGCAGTAAATCGTCCACCAGTTCAAAGTGAATCAGGGGCTGAATCAGCTGAGACAGCGAAGGTTTCAGGCCTGCATTGGAACCTGGTGCTGTGGAGAAGCTGGGAAATTCCTCCCTGACTTGAGCCCTGAGGCCAACAAGCCCAGGAAACGCTCCCCCAGTTGGGGAGGGTGCCCACCTGGGGCCGGCGGGAAAAGGAGTCAGGAGTGGGAGGATGTGAATACATCTCTGGCCACTCAGCTCGGACTGAGGGGCAGGGGGAGGTGCGTTGGGACCCCAGGATGATTGAAACAGATATTTTTTCTCAAAGATTCACCTAGGATCCTTATCCATGCCCAGAGCACACAGCCTGAGGTTAGTAGGCGCTGTGTGTTAACAGTCTACATGAGACAATCCTGAGTGGAACATCACCCAGCTGGAGTTAATACTTTTTGCCTGAGGCTTCCCAGGAAATCCCAGGGGTGGAGAGGCTCACAGATCTCCTCCAATCCCTACCTGTGGTCTGACCACACTTTCTTCTAGCTTCTGCCTTCTTGTGTTGGGAGCTCTCACCTTCATCTTGGTGCGATTTGGGTGAAGAATCCTCCTTCAGGGGAGAATGGGTGGCACTCAAACCTGGTGTATATGAGAACCATTGCAAGCTGAGAGGGAGGGGTCAGCAGAAGCCAAGCAGAGCCGTATGTATAGATGCTCGTGGCTGCAGGCACAGGAGTCGTCTGATTTCTCACTGCAAATGCAAGGGGTGCACAGGGCCGTGTGGCCAGTGGGGAGGCTTGCCGCCCTACTCCCCCTGCCCCCGCCAGATACTAAGGGGCCCTTGTACAGTGGCTAAGAACTGAGTGGCAAAGCCCCCTGTTGGACAAGTGAAAGGCAAATGCTGCAGACACTTTAGCTTTGAAAAGGAACACATTAAATGCCTTCTTCACGCTGATGCTACACAGAGGGTGATGCACAGTTAAAAATAAACTGACCTTCTGTTCTCCTGGCCTGACTCAGAGTTCTGGTCCCTGGCACTCAGTTACTTGGGTTGCTTCCTAAAGAAGAAACAGACCTCGAGTGCTAAGCAGGGGTGACCAGCGCTTGCCAGAGGGCTTGTGACGTCTGCTATGTACTGGGTCTCAATGTCCCAGGGCTCCAGGGGACTGCCTGGGCCTCTCCCCGGCTCCCCAGAGGCCTCAGTGGGAACAGCAGGGGTCCTCATCTCTACCAGACCTGGGCTGGGTCAGGAGCCAGAGGGGATCAGCTGGAGACTTGGTTTGACCTCCCAAGGGTGAACTTTGACCCTCCATGACCCTCACCCCAATCCCAGAATGCCACCCCCATCCACAAACATCATTTCATGCTGGCCCTTGGGGGCAGGGCATGCCGGGATGAGATAACCTGTTTTTCTCCACTTCCCACCCTTCCCCTCCCAAATCTTCATCAAGGCACACAAGTGACACTCAGAACTCCACTCTCTGTGAACATGTTCACTGCAGGAGGCAAAAGTGCTTCCAAGTGGCACCTATATGTCCTCTGCCTGATGGGAAGGAAATCCAAGGGTAGCACCCAGAGGTGTCTGCAGTCCCAGGGGGCTAGAGCTTGGTTAGCCAAGTTCTGGTTGGCAGAGCGGAAGGTGTTCAGCGACGCGAGCACTTATCTTGTATCTAGCGTCTTCATCTCCCTTGATTTTTTTTTTCTGCGGGGTTATCTTTTCCGATTTCCTAACTGAGTGCCTTTCTTAGGTTACAGCTGGGTATGAGTTCACAGGTACCATAAACGCAATACGCGGCTTGGGAAAATCATTTCTTTTAATGACAGAGAGCACACCAAACTGTAACAGAAGCCCATCAGGAGTTGCCGCTGTACATGGTCAATGCCCGAAGGCCCTGAGCTAGCATCAGACGTTCACAGGGAAGTCAGTCGCAGCTAAGGAAACATCCAGGCAGCATCTCTGAGGACAGCAGGAGGTGAGAGACACCGAAGACTCAGGACATGCTGTGTGTCTGTAACTTGGATTCCTCTGTAGACAGTTTGTTTTTCCCCCTTCCTCATTGGGTGGTAGGGGCTGGGGAGGTTTGCAAATGACCAAGTGGAAGAGAAGCCTTGTATCAGCATCTGAGAAGGGCCAATACTGTAGACCGACGTGGCCCGCGTACGCCATGGGTCATACCCAAGAAACAGGACTTGACCTTGGTCCTCTGAACAACGGCCCAGGGGGCTAGTACAACATTTGAACAGCAGCTCCTTTAGACTCTGGGGTCTGTGCACAAGTTCCCAAAGGCATGCTAGGAAATATGTTTATCAACAAAACTTTGCCATCCCAAAGGGTAAGAGTCATTCTCCCAGTTTTTAACCGCATGTTATCTAGGTTTCAAATGAAAGGACAAGAAAGAAAAGGCAGCAACTCAGAGATTCATTGGAATATTGCGGCACTTCACTAATTTCTTCTGCTTATAATATATGGCAGAGCAAACGGAACCCTGTCAATATAAACTTTCATTATAGATAACCCTATACTGTACACTCTCAGAATACAGAGAGAATCCATCCTATCATACATATTTCATCTTTAAAAATAATCTAACATAGTCATATTCTCTGGCTAGTAACAAACTATTAACATCTTCTGAGAATACAGAGGGAACTCTGGGATTAATAGTAAATTCTCCAACGTGCCCCGCCCCCCATCCCCAATGCAGCATCATCTATGAACACATTTCTGCAACAGCATCTCAGGGACATTCTTAACTATGGAAGGAAATGGATATGTTCGTTTCACCAAATGGACTTTTAGCAAGAAGTGATGGGACATTTTTACCTTGGCAAAAATGAAGCACAAACATAACAGTTTACAGGTTCGGGCCATGCAAATGCATGTGTGATTTTTTTAATGTGGGGGGATTTTATTCTCACCCCGAAACCACAATCAGCATGCAGGTTTTTTTCAACTATTGAGTTAGAGATAATTATTGGCAGTGCACCTCTTTTGTGTAACCATGATCACTAAGGCAAGGTTATTATTTCACCTTGTGTAGAATATCAGCAATATCTTGTCAGAT
>SJYX01014532.1:0-11754 GCA_006410675.1 Oreotragus oreotragus | reverse complement strand
GTGGCCACTGCTGAGTTTTCCAAATTTGCTGGCATATTGAGTGCAGCACTTTCACAGCATCATCTTATAATGCCTTTATCTGGTTTTGGTTTTAGGGTAATGATGGTCTCATAGAATGAATTAGGAAATGTTCTCTCTGCTTGTATTTTCTGGAGGAGGTTGTATAGAGTTGGTATTCTTTCTTCCTTAAATGTTTGATAGAAGTCACCTGCAAAACCCTCTGGACCTGCATTGCTTTTGGAAGTTTATTAATTGATCACTTAATTTCTATGATGAACAGAGAATAATTCAGTTTGCCTATTTGTCATTTTGTAAGTTTTGGTGGTTTTTGTCTTTAAGCAATTGGTGGTGCATTTTATCAAGTGTACCAAGTCCTGGGACATAGAGTTGTTCATAATATTCCTATATTATCCTATTAATATTCATGTGATTATTAATAATGACCCCTCTTTCATTTCTAATATTAATAAATTGTATCTTTTGTTTTATTCTTGATTAGCCTGACCAGATATTTTAAAATTTTGAGTCTTTTCAAAGAACTAGCTTTTTGTTTCATTGGGTTTATCTATTGATGTTTATTTTCAATTTCACTGAATTTTGCCCTAATTTTTATAATTTGTTTTCTTTTACTTGCTTTAGGTTTATATTTCTCTTAATTCTCTAGTTTTGTTTGGTGAAGTCTTAACTTTATTGATCTGAGATCTTTTCTGCTTTTCTAATATAAGCATTTGATGCTACAAATTTCCCTCTAAACACTGCTTTTGCTACAGCACACAAATTTCAGTAAGTTGAATGGTCATTTTCATTTAGTTAAACATTTTTTAAAATTTCTCTTAAGACATTTTTTGTCCCATATATTGTATTGAAATGTGTTGTTTAATTTACAGAGGATTGGATATTGTCTTACCTTTCTGTTACTGATTTGTAATTTAAATTCATTGTGGGCTAAGAACATTATTTGTATGATTTCTGAGCTTTTAAATTTGTTAAGGTGTATTTTATGGCCAAGTGTTACGGTCTGTTTTGCTGAATGTTCAAAGTAAGCCTGAGAATGTATATTCTGCTGTTGATGGATGAATTATCCCATAAGTGTCAATTAGATCTAGTTCATTGATGATGCTAATCAGTTCAACCATGTCTTTAGTCAGTTTCTGCATGGTGGATTTGTTAGGTATTCATAGATGGGTGCTGATGTCTCCAACTATAATTGTGGGTTTGTATATATAAGAATTACGTCTTTTTGGAGAATTGACCCTTCAGATATGTGACACTCTTTTTTATTTCTGATAATATTCATTCTTCCAAAGTGTGCTCTGAAACTAATTTGGCTATTCCAGTTTTTTCTATCTAGTGTTAGTATGATATGTCTTTCTTCATCCCTTTATCTGTATCTTTATATTGAAGATGTGTTACCTTAGACAATCTATAGTTGGGTTTTATTTTTATGTTTATTCTGACCATCTCTATCTTTTACTTTTTGTATTTATACCATTCACATTTAAAGTGATTAGTGAGGTAATGTGTTAATATCCATCATTTATAAATACTTTTGTTTACTGCACATATTATTTGTTTTGGTTATTTTTAATCTTCCTCTCTTTTTTTGCCTTCTCGGGCTTTAACTGAAGCCTGAGAAAAATGATTCCATCTTTTTCTCTCCTTTTAGTATATCAATTATGCTTCATTTTGAACATTTTTAGTGGTTCCTGTCAAGTTTACAATATGCTTTTAAACTACTTTAAGTCCACTTTCAAGTCTACACTAAATTGCTTCACTGGTAGTTCGAGTGCCTTATAATATTCATTTTACTTGTCCATGTGCTATAATCACCAATACATTATTGCTGTTATTACTATGAACCAAGTTATATGTTAAATCATTTTAAAAAAAAGGTTTTATTTTGCCCTTATGTATATGCCTTCTCTGATGCTCTTCCTTTCTTTATGTAGATCTGATTTTCTGGCTTATATACTTTTCTTGAAAAGCATATTATTTACATTTTTTTTGCAAGCCGTGTCTACTGATGACAAATTTCTTCCATTCTTGTTTGTCTGAGAAAGTTTTTTTGTTTTCCCTTTTGATGGTAATTTTGCTGGAAAGAGAATTCAAGCTTGTTGTCTTTTCTTTCAGTGCAAGATATTTCCTTTTACTCTCTTCTTTTTTTGCATGATTTCTGATGAGATGTTCAATGTAATTCTTATCCTGTTCTTCTATAGGTAAGATGTTTTTTTTCTTCCTCTGGCTTCTTAGAAGACTTTCTCTTTGTCTTTGATTTTTTACCATTTGAATATGATATGCCTTAGAGCAGGTACTTTGGAATTCGACCTGGTTGTAATTCTCTGAGTTTCATGGGTCTGTGGATGGTATCTATTATAAATTTTGTGAAATTTTGGGTATCATTTCCTCAAATATTTCTTTTGCTCTCTTTTGTCTTTCTTCTCTTTCTAGAATTGCAACTATACATACTTTACAGTTTTTTATTTGTCCCACAGTTCTTTGATGTTCCTTTATGTGTCTTGTTTGTTTTTTTCTCTCCATATTTTCATTTGGGAAGTTTATATCACCATTTCTTTAAGCTCACTGGTTCTTTCCTTGGTCGTTTCCAGTATACTGATAAGCCCATGAAAGGCATACTTCATTTCTGTTTGTGTTTTTGATTGCTAGCATTTCCTTTAGATATTTCTTGGCATCTTTGTCTCTGTATTTACATTATCCATATGTTCTTGTATGTTGTCCACTTATTCTGTTACAGCTTTTAACATATTAATGCTGCTGCTGCTGCTAAGTCACTTCAGTTGTGTCCGACTCTGTGCGACCCCATAGATTTTTCCTTTAGATATTTCTTGGCATCTTTGTCTCTGTATTTACATTATCCATATGTTCTTGTATGTTGTCCACTTATTCTGTTACAGCTTTTAACATATTAATGCTGCTGCTGCTGCTAAGTCACTTCAGTTGTGTCCGACTCTGTGCGACCCCATAGATGGAAGCCTACCAGGCTCCTCTGTCCCTGGGATTCTCCAGGCAAGAACACTGGAGTGGGTTGCCATTTCCTTCTCCAGTGCATGAAAATGAAAAGTGAAAGTGAAGTCGCTCAGTTGTGTCCAACTCTTAGCGACCCCATAGACTGCAGCCCACCAGCCTCCTCCGTCCATGGGATTTCCCAGGCAAGAGTACTGGAGTGCCATTGCCTTCTCCAACATATTAATGCTAGTTATTCTAAATTCTGTGTCTGATATTTCGAAAATCTGTGCCATATCTGGGTGTGGTTATGATAATTGCTTTGTCTCTTCAGACTTTTTTTTTTTTTGCTTTTTGCATGGCTTATAATTGCTTGTTAAAAGCAGGATATGATATTGCGTAGTAGGAACTGAGGTAATTAGACTGTTAGTGTGAAGTTTTATGTTAATGTGATTTGGAGTTGGGCTGTTTATTGTTTGCTGTAGTCATAGATGCCAGAGACTTTCGTTTCCTCTGGTGTCTATTTTTTTTTTTTTNAGGAACTGAGGTAATTAGACTGTTAGTGTGAAGTTTTATGTTAATGTGATTTGGAGTTGGGCTGTTTATTGTTTGCTGTAGTCATAGATGCCAGAGACTTTCGTTTCCTCTGGTGTCTATTTTTTTTTTTTTCGCTATTTTTGGTGGATTTCTCTAAGAACTCCTTCTTAAATAGAATCTATGTCTTTCTGATGGTAAGGTATGGGGGGAGTTGAGGTGATGTATAATATTACAGTTAATCAGTCTTTTAGTGGGCTTCAGTCCATGGACTGTAAGCCTCATAATACTTTTCAGCCTTTCCCCCTCCCTTTAGGTGTTACAGAAAGGCTAGAGGGCACTGGAGCTCTCTAACTGCACTTCTGGGTGTCTTCAGCTCTGGTAAAGTTATGTCCCTTGGAAAATAGGCATTTGTTATGGAGAATGCTCATGGTATATTTCTAAATCATTACTTTTCCTCTGCCAAAAAAACAAGATTTTTCTTAGATCTTAACCATGAGAACTCTGTGTGTTTTCTTGAAGTAAATCCCATGGGAATGTGGGAGACCCAGAAAATTGGGTACTCAAGAGTTTTTGACTCCCAAGTCAGTTCCCACCCAGCCTCTAGCAGTTTGTCTGAATTACTGTGTAAGCGTTCTGAGCAGTTCATGGCTTCAGTGGTGTCTCCTCCAGGTCAGCAGATCTCAGCCGTGGTTCTCTCTATTTGCCCTTCTTTCCAGATTTCAAGGTAGCAGTTTGCCCTGTGACCTCAGTTCCCTGAGGAGTCTAAGAATAATTGATTTTCAGTTTGTTCATTGTTATCTTGTTGAGAATGGGAATGACAGTTTATAATTTCCAAGCTCTTTACATGTTGTAGCCAAAACCAGAAGTCTCCCAATGTCCCGTTTTCAAGACTGGAGCATGTGGAATTAGCAGGGATATTGGTGTTAAGAATGACTACATTTACATTTAAGCCATGGTATTCATCTAGAGATATTATCTTGTCCGAGTCACTTAATCTGTCTGAACCTCAATATCCTCACCAGTGAAAATAGTTCTAAATACATAGGGTTGTGTTAAATTTAAATAAGAGAACATATGTGAGCAGGTTCATCGTAGATTCTGGCATGTACTTTGCAAGTATCTCATAAATGTCAGTTTTCTTTTTACATTAAGGTACCTGTGTTTGAAAACAAAGACTGTTTGGAGTCCAACCCATTGTGTGACATTTATCCTAGAAATTTAAAAGGTTCTTATGAAGTCTTTGCCATTCTTACAATGCTGGAAAAACTACCTTGAAAAAAGTAACTTGCCTCTATAAGACTGCTTTATTCTTAAGGCATTGAAAAGAACCCAATGGTTTATTTATTCTTCTCTCCAAACTGCAAGTATACTCTCCTTTAAAAAAAAAAAAAAAAAGAAGTCCAGTCTTCTACTGAAAAGACCCTTGAAAGCACATTGGTTTGTGGTCTGGGTTTGAATAAAGAAACATCTGCACCAAGTACTAAGGACAGTCATTTTGCTCAGGTGATAGGATATACGTCCTGGGCTAATAGGGGAGAAGTTATTGATTCGTTTAAAGAGAGGTGATAGTTTGATTGCATACTGTACATATCAAACCATATTGGGAGAGTTGTATCCCTTTTGGAGCAGCATAATTTAAGAAGGAAGTTGGTAACACTAAAGTGTGTCCAAAATGGGTGACCAGGATAGTGATGGGGCATTAGTAAATCTAGAAACCTTGCTATATTTGGATATGTATCAATTTATTAGATGTATTTATCTGTATCATCTGTCTTTCTATATATAGTGTTAAAAATAGAATGTTTTCTGTTTGGTGCCACATTTTTTTGTAATATCTCTGATTTTACATTATTCCAATTTTTCCTGGATATAATGCTTGACTTCTTCCCGAGAAAGAGACAGAGGAAAACCTCCCCTAGCGTAAGTGTACATTATTATCTGACCAAAAAAAAAAAATCAATGGGCTGGACATTTTTTGCTTCATTTCAGGAAACCTCAAGTTGCCAACTTCAAGCTGAGCATCACTTTTCACCTAGGGTTGGTTCCTATAAGTCCCCAAGGAGTCTTTGCTTGAGTAGTTATGGTTTAGGCTGTTGTCCTATGACATAGAAGTAAGGGGGTTGGGTAAAACCCAGAGATGTGCTAAGTGGATTCTGAGCTGTGAAAGTTGGAGCAGGGAGCACATGTGAGTTTGAGGTTGAATATGAACCCCTAGCCCTTTCCCCCTGCAATATGTGTTATTGTTATTATTTCTGGAGAAGAGTTCATGATCTTTTATAATTTTCTTTTCCTATTGATCCAGCAGTGCTAGTAACAGAAACTTAAAACAGTTATGGCATATAGTGTATGGAATTTCACTGTCATATATCTTTCACATTAGAGAATAAATGCACTGTGCCAAAGATGAAATTTGTCTTGTAGAGAATTCATTTTAGAGTAGCTTTAATGACTGAGATCCACAGGGTAGCATCTCAGCAGCCGTCTTACTTCTCTGACCTTATGCAGCCCCAAGACAAAGGTGAAAGTACAATTGGCTTTAGCTGCAATTTCTTCCAGTACTTTTCCATTCGGAGAGGACAAGACAATAGAAATATAATGAGCTTAAAAATGAACTTGACTTTCAAAGACTTTTGAGAATGTGTGTGTTTGGCCATATGGCTGAGGGCAGCTAGAGTGAAACCATTGCTGGGAGACAGTAGTTTGAGTTGACTACTTCTGCTTTGCATGACTGTGGGAAAGTGCTTAAATTCTGCTTGCCTCAGTTTCATCATCTATAAAGTGGGGATTGCAAAACCAAACTCAGAAGATTGTGGTAAAAAGTGGATATTGTAATATACTTGAAAATGCTTTGTAAATGCTATGCATGCGTTTTCAGTTGCTACAGTTATGTCTGACTCTTTGCAACCCTAGGGACTGTAGCCTGCCATGCTCTCTGTCCATGGGATTCTCCAGACAAGAATACTCGTGGGTTGCCATCCCCTTCTTCAGAGGATCTTCCCAACCCAGGGATTGAAGCTGCATTTCCTGTCTCCTGTGACTCCTGCACTGCAGGCGGATTATTTACCACTGAGCTACCAGGGAAGCCCCACTTATAAGGTCTATAGTATAGAATTTAAGGGCTTCCCAGGTGGCACTAAGCCACCAGTAGTCATATATGGGTGTGAAAGCTGGACCATAAAGAAGGCCGAGCATTGAAGAATTGATGCTTTTGAACTGTGGCGTTGGAGAAGACCCTTGAGAGTCCCTTGGACAACAAGGAGATCCAGTCAGTCCATCTTGAAGGAAATCAACCCTGAATATTCATTGAAAGGACTGATGCTGAAGCTGAAGCTCCAATACCTTGGCCACCCATTGGGAAGAACTGACTCATTTGAAAAGACCCTGATGCTGGGAAAGATTGAAGGCAGGAGGAGAAGGGGACGACAGAGGATGAGATGGTTGGATGGCATCTCTGACTCAATGGACATGAGTTTGAGCAAGCTCCAGGAGTTGGTGACGGACAGGGGAGCCTGGTGTGCTACAGTCCATGGGGTCACAAAGAGTTGGACACGACTGAGTGACTGAACAACAACAGGTGAAGCTAGTGGTAAAGAATCTGCCTGCCAATGCAGAGTTCAGTTCCCGGGTCGGAAAGATCCCCTGGAGTAGGAATGGCTACCCACTCCAGTATTCCTGCCTGGAGAGTCCCACAGACAGAGGAGCCTGGTGGGCTACAGTCCATGGGGTTGCAAAGAGTTGAGCATAACTGAAGCAACTTAACATGCACACACATACCTTATACTTTCAAGCCAAGGGTAGTGTATTATTTATCTCCATCTACCTAGCACTTATATACCCCTAGTACCTAGCACAGAGTCTAGTATTAATAAAGGATTGGTAGCTAAAATTAATGAATAGTTTTAAATCTTCAAATTTCTGATGATTTTGAAGAATTATTTGACTGGTCCTTTGGATTGCATTAGAAAATCTCTTGAGTTCATTCAATGTTTAGATTCAAGGACTAAGAATAGTGTATGAGGTTAAGAAGAGATTGTTACAGATAAACTTTCCAAGAAGTTCTTAATATTCTAAACAACAAAAGTCACAAATGAACATTTAGCAATTGATGAAAATGAAGATTAACTTTCTCAAGTGGGCTTGGAAACCCAGTAGAATTGCTCTGGCATCTGCTCAACATTTCTGGGCATGGTCATAAAACCAAGGGAAGAATCTAGTATGCGTGTTCTACTTTGTGAGGGATCTGGGACAGATGGTGGTGGTACAACCTAGAGCTCACTTCTGCCACAGATGACTGAGATGTTTGGCTAAGTGATCCCAAGGAGCAGTTGAAATGCAGTCTCTCTAGGTAGTCTGAAAATGGTAATAATTTGATTTTTCAAGGCTCCTGAAATGGCATCATTTCGGGGTACATCTATTGTGGACCTCTGTTCTTCGGAAGGAAATGAAGGAAAGTGCTAAGTTAATTTTAAAAGTCTTGGGAAACTTGATTATTTTTGTTTTTAAATTATGTCTTATTTCTTGAAAAATCTGTTATTGTTGTTTTCCTTTCTCACATAAGAAATGCAGAACTCTGATTATTTGGGATAAACTGTGCCTAGAGGGCTTCAGTTTGGAGAAAATGGGATGGTGACATTATTACTTTCTCTCTCAAACCAGTAACACTAATCAGGCCTTATGCCAAGGGTTAGGGGCAACAGATGTAATCCTGAACCCATAGTCTCTGTAGAGTGGATAAGGCTTCCAAGCCATGTGGAAGCTGAACTTACCAAGGAAGCTTTGCTATTATCCTTCCAGATGTTCAGCTTGCAAATAGCAGAGGTGTTATTTTCAGTATCAAATGTATAGATAAGTACATGCCTTGTTTTTTTCATCCTGATACCGTTTAGGGGATAAATTCCATTTTCGGGTCTGGCAATCTGTCAGATAGCTCCGTTTAAAGTTATCTACCAAAATGATTAAATTGGTGATAGCTTTTATTCTTGGCTAAGAACTTGCCTTTTCTCCAGAGATGAACAGGCTTAAATCATTATATGAGTTTATATAGTATATGGTTGGTTGTCAAATATTTATCTTTGTCTAAAAATGAAATGTCTTGAAATACAGTTTCTTTTTAACTGAATAAATCAATGAGAGAAAAAGAACTTCTCATTTAGCCATTTTTTAATCGCTATTTTTATGAGAGGCCAGAATGTTAACTGAATCCTGACTTTCGTCATTTGAAATAAAATTTGTGTATTTAAGAATTTATGTACACATCAAGGTTCGGACTTCATGTTCAGAAAGGAAAATTGATTTATAGGAACAAACAACTGCAGGAGTTGAGGCAATTGCCAGAAGTCAACATGAGTCAATTATTTAAGGCAAATGGGACCTTAATCACCACAGCAATAGAGAAATCTCAAATTCAATTAAATATTGGACTTTCATGCTTTAATTTGTGGGCATTTCTATGTCTCTTATTTTACAGAGGCCTTTGAAATTGTTGTTCGCCACGCCAAGAACTACACCAATGCCATGTTCAAGAACAACTATCCGAGCCTGACCCCACAAGCTTTTGACTTTGTGGGTGAATTTTTCACTGATGTATCTCTCTACATCCTGGGTTCTGACATCAACGTGGACGACATGGTCAATGAATTGTTTGACAGCCTGTTTCCAGTCATCTATACCCAGCTAATGAACCCAGGCCTTCCAGAGTCCACCTTAGACATCAATGAGTGCCTCCGAGGGGCAAGGCGTGACCTGAAAGTATTTGGGAATTTCCCCAAGCTTATTATGACCCAGGTTTCCAAGTCACTGCAAGTCACTAGGATCTTCCTCCAGGCCCTGAATCTTGGAATTGAAGTGATCAACACAACCGATCACCTGAAGTTCAGTAAGGACTGTGGCCGAATGCTCACGAGGATGTGGTACTGCTCTTACTGCCAGGGACTGATGATGGTGAAGCCATGTGGTGGCTACTGCAATGTGGTCATGCAGGGCTGTATGGCAGGTGTGGTGGAGATTGACAAGTACTGGAGAGAATACATCCTGTCTCTGGAAGAACTGGTGAATGGCATGTACAGAATCTATGACATGGAGAATGTGCTGCTTGGTCTCTTTTCTACGATCCACGACTCCATCCAGTATGTCCAGAAGAACGGAGGAAAGCTCACCACCACAGTGAGTACCATTCTACCGTTTTCCAAGGAATTGGATTCTATTGGGGGTGTGGTGGCATGGCCAGGAGAGGTGCCGATGGAGAGAACTAAGAAAAATATGGGCAGGCATGATAGAGAGCCTGAATGTACCCACAAAGCTGGGCAGTGCATTAAATCCACAGGTTATGGAGTCCAAAGCCTGGCTTTGCATTTTAGCTCCATCTGTTTTCTTGTTATCGGACCTTGGTCATGAGGCTCTGTATGAGCCTCATCTTGCTGATCGATAAAATAAGGATTAAAAAGAATATCTTCTTCATTGGGAGTAACATGGATTACAATTCTTCAGTAATTATTAGTTATTATTACCACTGCTGTTAGTTAACACAACATTCTTGACAACCCTGTGAGGTATGAGCTATTATCTCCATTTTGTAAATGAGGGAACTGAAACTCAGGGAAACTGAAACTTGACCAAGGGCACCCAGCTATAGTTAATGAAAGAGCCATGATTCACAAATTGATCAGGTGTCCTTTTAATTAGGTTATCACCAGTTTCTCTGATTCTGATTTCACTCTTGTGCTGTTAATCACATTACTATTTTGAGTAGCGGAGAAGGCAGTGGCACCCCACTCCAGGACTCTTGCTGGGAAATCCCATGGATGGAGGAACCTGGTGGGCTTCTGTCTATGGGGTCGCACAGAATCGTACACAACTGAAGCGACTTAGCAGCAGCAGCATTTTGAGTAGTTGATTTGCGATGTTAGTTTTGATTTACATTTTGAGTAGTGACTTTAAAAGTAGGAAACCCAGCTAGAACCCACTAACTAAAGCTACAAATGAATGAGGCAAAACATTCATATTTTCCAACAGTTGTTTTTGCAGCCTTGATTTATACCAGTGTAAGCCTGATTGTATTTATATTGGGGTGGGACAGTTCTGTAAGGGAGCAGCTTGCTTGGTTTCAGTCAAACATTATTAGTTACTTTGTACCTACTAAGCTAGGATGCACACATTCAGAACCACAGGACCACACACTTTTCAGTACAGAAAAGAACATAGAGCCAAGAGCTATCAGTTAGATCTCACTAAGGTTATAAGGACTGATTCCTGAATGTTGCCAGCTTTGTTGAAGGAGGTGGCAGAATCATCTAATACACTAGCCTTGTTGGGATCCTACCACATTTGAAGTGCTCTGCTGACCAGTTTACATGAAATTATGTCACAGTAATCTATGGGATAGATCCTAATATTATCCCCATTTTACACAGGAGTAGATGAAGCCAGCTTCAGAGCTGGCTTAAGAGGAAATATTAAAAATAACTAAGGTCATGGCATCTGGCCCCATTACTTCATGGCAAATAGAAGGGGAAAAGGTGGAAGTAGTGACAGATTTCCTCTTTTGGGGCTCCAAAATCACTGCAGACGGTGACTGCAGCCATGAAATCAGAAGATGATTGCTTCTTGGCAGGAAAGCTATGACAAACCTAGACAGTGTGTTGAAAAGCAGAGACATTACTGTGCTGACAAAGGTCCGTATAGTCAAGGCTATGATCTTTCCAGTGATCACGAATGGTTGTGAGAGCTGGACTGTAAAGAAGGCAGAATGCTGAGGAATTGATGCCTTCTGTGGTACTGCAGAAGACTCCTGAAAGTCCCTTGAACAGCAGGGAGTTCAAACCAGTCAATCTTAAGAGAGATCAGCCCTGAATATTCACTGGAAGGACTGATGCTGAAGCTGAAGCTCCAGTATTGTGGCCATCTGACACTCACAGGTGACTCATTGGGAAAGTCCCTGATGCTCGGAAAGATTAAGGCCAGAAGGAGAAGAGGGCATCAGAGGATGAGATGGCTGGACGGCATCACTGATGTGATGAATATGAACTAGGGCAAACTCCGGGAGATGGTGAGGGACAAGGAGGCCTGGTGTACTGCAGTCCATGGGGTTGCAAAGAGTCAGACACAGCAACAAGATGAAACTTAGTGGTTCAGCTGGTAAAGAATCTGCCTGCAGCGCAGGAGACCTGGGTTTGATCTCTGGGTTGGGAGGATCCCCTGGAGAAGGGAAAGACTATCCACTCCAGTATTCTGGCCTGGAGAATTCCATGGACTGTATAG
>SJYX01014531.1:0-11951 GCA_006410675.1 Oreotragus oreotragus | reverse complement strand
TCCAGGGGATCTTCCCAACTCAGGGATCGAACCCAGGTCTCCCGCATTGCAGGCAGATTCTTTACCAGCCGAGCCACAAGGGAAGCCCAGAGTCAATTGCTACATGAGAGAATTTTAAAACTTAAAATTTTGGTGTTAAGTCTTTCTCCCCCTATTTCATAACTGATTTTGTATCTTGGGTCATTTATATGCAATAAATGCAGATTTGATTTGTACTTTATGGCTATAAAATAGTATCCTCCTTGTCTGGTGATCACACTGCACAACTCAGTCCTCCAAAATACTTACTGCAACCTAGAAGTTAGTAAAAGAAGTCCACCTGCACCTCCAAAGAGTTAAGAGCCACTTACTTTGATTCTCTCTAGAACTTACATGGCATTATTCATCTTTTGATTCCTAATGAGCTTGCCTATCTGGGTTCCTGGTCCACAGCAAGGAGGGCCACCTTCTAGGTCTGGAGCATGACTGTTAGAATAAGTGTGAAACTCAGTCACAACCAAATGCCGAACAGTGAAGGAAATACAGGAAGGGTTATCTGTGATTAAATCCTAGTCTACAAGAATGAAAAGTTGGGTTCAGAACTATCTGTTAGCAAGGAGATAAGTGTTACATTTTGTAAAAATGGATCCTCAGTCCTTTTTAAACAGAAAATTAAAAGTCATTTGGTCTAACCACTTTACCTTGCAGATAAGGAAACTGAGGCTCAAATAAGTTAAATGATGTTTCCAAGGTCATATGGCTGCCAACTGGAAAAGCTACTGGAATCAGAATCTATGAACCCTAGTTTCCAGCTCAGCCATCTTTCTAAATACTGACCCAGAAATAGAACTTTTAGCAATATGGAAAATTCATTTTTTTGACATTGTGTCTTTTTTCTGCCAAATACTATTGTTGTTTAGCCTCTAAGTTGTGTCTGACTGTTTTTTGTGACCCCATGGACTGTAGCCCTACCAGGCTCCTCCATCCATGGGATTTCCCAGGCAAGAATACTGGAGTGGGTTGCCATTGCCTTCTCCAGGAGACCTTCCTGACCGAGGAATGGAACTCGCCTCTCCTGCATTAGCAGGTGGATTCTTTACCACTGAGCCACCAGGGAAGCCCCCAAATATTGTAATAGCCACTACTTATGGAGAAATTACTTATATATACAGTATCAGTTATATATTGCTGCATAACAGACACCCCAAAACGTAATGGCTTGAAACAACCACCATTCGTTTAGTTTGTGACTTTGTGGATTAGCAGTCTGGACCTGGTGAATCTATTGGTCTTGTCCAGTCTCCCTATGTGTCTGCAGTCACCAGGGTGGCTCTGCCTCTGGAGGTTCGCTGACTGCTGGCTGAGTCCTTTGGAGCAGCTGGGCCTCCTGCTTCCTGTCACATGACAAGCTGCCCTGCGTTTGGTGACATATTGGCTCAGCATGGGTGAGAGCGGAGCATGGGAGCAAGGCTCCTTGAGGCCTAGGCTGAAATGGACATGAATTGCTTCTTCTCCAATTTACTTTATGAAGAAACAGACTCTTTACCTTTTGATGGGAAGAACTGCAGAGTCGTTAGAGAATGACGTGAATTCAGGGAGGGGGAGAGTGTTGTGGCCATTTTGTAACATCCCTAACTCTCACAACAACACAGGAGGTAAAGGCAGAATTTTACAGGGGAAGTAATTGAAACCCAGACGTGTTCACATTCAGCAGGGGATGCAGCTGATGAATGATAGAATCAGCACTGGAACTTCGATGTGCCCCTCCCCACTCACCTGCAGGGGAGGATGGTATGAAGTTTCATAAGCTCAAAGTTTGTAAGAACAAAACTTTAAGAATTTCTTTTTCTTGATTTATGTGCTAAAAGAAATAAAGTCAGGTGAGATCCAGAGTGGGCTTCCCTGGTGGCTCCGATGGTAAAGAATCTGCCTGCAATAGGGGAGACCTGGATTCTATCCCAGGGTTGGGAAGATCCCCTGGAGGAGGGCATAGCAATCCACTTCAGTGTTCTTGCCTGGAGAATCTCCATGGACAGAGGAGCCTGGTAGGCTACAGTCCAGGGGGTCGAAAAGAGTCGGACACAACTGAGCAATTAAGCACAACACAGAAGTTCCAGAGTAGAGAGAAGTAAACTGGATTATCAGAGAAGCATAGTAAGGAACAAGATGATAAGGTTAGGGGAGCCAAGTGAAAGAGATTTGAAAAGGCTAATATCTATAGTCAAAAGATCCTCCTATCACTTCCATAAAATGGGTAATATTCCTCCTATACAGATGGAGATATTTGCCTGAGAAAGATTGCATTCAAATCCATGTCTGTCTGTCTCCAAGAACTACCCCCTCCTCCCTTTTTTCCCCACTGAGTCAATAGGTTTGCTCCTCAAAGTGGGGTCCATGGGCCAGCAACATTGGCTGGGAGGTGATTAGAATTGCAGAGTCTTGGCCCCGACCTGAGATCTGTTGAATCAGAACCTACATTTTAATAAGGTGTTCAGACGACTCATAAGTATGGTAAAATCTAAGCAGCACTGCACTAAAGGGACTGTGGGAGAGTGATCTGTAGTAAGATGGGCTGGTGGAAGGACATTCTAGGCAGAGAGAACGGCAAGAGCAAAAGGCCCTGAGGCTGGCGTCTGGGCGGGTGAAGGAACTCCTAGACTGCTGCTGCTGCTGCTGCTAAGTCACTTCAGTCGTGTCCGACTCTGTGTGACCCCATAGACGGCAGCCCACCAGGCTCCCCCATCCCTGGGATTCTCCAGGCAAGAGTTCTGGAGTGGGATGCCATTTCCTTCTCCAATGCATGAAAGAGAAAAGTGAAGGTGAAGTCGCTCAGTCTGTCCGACTGTTAGCGACCCCATGGACTGCAGCCCACCAGGCTACGCCGTCCATTGGATTTTCCAGGCAAGAGTACTGGGGTGGGGTGCCATTGCCTTCCCCGAACTCCTAGACTAGAGGAGGGAATGTTTTTGGAGTAGAGGGGAACAGGGTGAGACAGATGGAATCTCTGTGGATCCTGAGGAATCCTGCTCTTTAGGAAGGTTGATCTGGCAGCCCTAAGGATGGCCCAGAGAGCCTGGCAGTAGTGAACCCCGTTGTGAGGGTGCTGAGGGGAGGGCTCAGACTGAGGCACGGATGGAGAAATAGGAGAACCGTCCAACCTGAGAGGCCTTGCAAAGCTTATCCCATGACACTTGTTGCCAAGTTGGATTCTAAGGAAAGCGAGGAAGTAAAGATGGTTCTAGACTGCCAGGTTCTGAACTGTGCATCCCAAACTTTAGGTTGGGGTGTTATCTTTGCATTCTTTAAATTGAAAAGGAACATACTTTTTGGTGGTAACAATGGTTTCAGGTTTTTGTTTTCAGGCAACTTTCCCCATTCCTTTGAATTGTAGTAGTTTTTAAGCTTTTACTAAGAGGCAATTCAAATTTTAAAGTTTCAAATCATCATACTCATATAAATTTCATATTTGTGTCTATATATATATAATGAGATAAATTTTTTTGGCAGGCAATTAGTTATAATGAAGCAGTTCTTTATATAGTTCTTGAGTTTATTAGACCTTCCCAACTGTCCTGTGACATTTGTATAGGTAGAATTATTAGGCTGGTGCAAACATAATTGCGGTTTTGCATTATTGAACTTTGATGTTTGATATTGGTGCATTCTTAAATCTGGTTATGTTATACATCATTTTAATGCACATTTCTTCTTTCATTATGGGTTTTTTTTTTTTTTGCTGATGACTTATTACTTGCTGTTTATATTTATTTTAGACTAGGGAAATGATGTTAGATAAAAAGCAAATTTAAGTGATTTTCTTATTTGAGTTCAGAATGGGTTGCAAAAAGCAGCAAAGACAACTCACAGTTTCAACAATACATTTGGCCCAGGAATTGCTAATGAACGTACAGTGCAGTGGTGATTCAAGAGGTTTTGCAAAGGAGATGAGAGCCTTGAAGATGAGGAGTACAGCGGCCAGCCATTGGAAGTTGACATGACCAATTGAGAGGATCATCAAAATTCATCCTCTTACAACTACACAAGAAGCTGCCGAAGAACTCAATGCCTACCATTCTACAATCATTCGGCATTCAAAGCAAATTGGAAAGGTGAAAAAGCTCAGTAAGTGGGTGCCTCATGAGTTGACCAAACATTTTTAAAAATCGTCACTTTGAAATGTTGTCTTCTGTACAACAACAGTGAGCCATTTCTCCATCGAATTGTGGCATGTGATGAAAAGTGGATTTTATTCTACAACCAGCGATGACCAGCTCAGTGGTTGGACCAAGAAGAAGCTCCAAAACACTTCCTAAAGCTAACTTACACCAAAAAAAGATCGTGATCGCTGTGTGGCCTGCTGTCTGTCTGACCCACTACAGCTTTCTGAATCCCAGAGAAGCCATTACATCTAAGAAGTATGCTCAGCAGATCGATGAGCTCTGCAACGCTTGCAGCCAGCATTGATCAACAGAAAGGGCCCAGTTCTTCTCCAGGACACCCCCTGACCACAGGTCACACACCCAGTGCTTCAAAAGTTGAACAAATTGGGCTATGCAGTTTTGCCTCGTCTGCCGTATTCACCTGACCTGTCATCCATGAACTACTACTTTTTCAAGCATCTCGACAACTTTTTGCAGGGAAAATGCTTCCTCAATCAGCAGGAGGCAGAAAATGCTTTCCAAGGGTTCACTAGACAAATCAACTTATTTCTCATTGGCAAAAATGGGTTGATAGTAATGGTTCCTATTTTGAATAATAAAAGTATGTTTGAGCCTAGTTATGATGATTTAAAATTCATGGTCTGAAACCACAATTACTTTTTCCCCAACCTAAATATTATGCCACTTTCACAGAGAGATTTAGAGGTGTCACCCAGCCAATGTTTGAACCCATTCTATTGATGCTAAGCCCAATCTTCTATCCACTGAAGTACTCTGCAGGTTTTATATTTGGTCTTTGGCAGAAATTATCCAAATTATCCAGTTTTAAGTTTGGGTTTACTTCTTCCTCCCATATATACTGTACCAAACTCAGAGAGATGCTTGAAAGATGCTTGTTTATATTGATGATTCCAAATAAGTATTTCATGGAAACTTGAAAATACCTCATAAAACCTGATTTCCTCCCTGGCCTGATTTTCTTATTTCACTGAATCCATATGGTAATTGTAATAACAACAAACCATGCTTGATATTTCAAATGATTTGAATTAAGATTTAGTTTGCTAAATACAATTTCTGTGCATTCTCTTTTATACTTGATGAGACACATTTTATGATCCTCACTGGGATTTGGTTTTGATGAAGGAAGCCAAGTATTCTAGGAACGGATGTGATAGATACTTCAGAGAGTCACCGCAACTCAGGCCGAGGTCCAGCCCCAGAAGACCACTAATGGAAGCCTGATCCCCCAGCTCTGTAAAATGAGTTCAGTCTCTATTATTGATGCCAAGCTTGCTTTCTCCTTTCAAAGGTAAAGTGTGTTAGTTGTTCAGTCATGTCTGACTCTTTGTGACCCCATGGTCTGTCCTTGGGATTCTCTAGGCAAGAATACTGGAGTGGGTTGTCATTCCCTTCCCCAGGGGATCTTCCCGACCCAGTGATCAATCTCGGGTCTCCTGCATTGGAGGCAGGTTCTTTATTGTCTGAGCTACTGAAAGGCAAATGTTTCGTGGTGTTGAAGCCCAGGTTGAAATGAAAATTGTGGAGCTGGGGGGGAACCCGAAAACAAAAGAGGGTATGAAGAAGTCACAGCAAACTGAGAGAGTTGGAGGGTTGTTTTTATAACTCCCTACCTGCAGTCAAAGGTTTAATGGGGCAAAAGTAGTGTGACCTGCATCTAGTCAAACAAATCAATAAAAAGGTAAAGCTAAAGTAGCTTCAGAGAAAAAAAAAAAAAAAGACTGAAACTACAACCCTGGACAGGCAGTTGTCTTGTAAGAGTTAATTAGACAAAAAGCAAAACAAACCAAATTTCCAGAATTCACTGCCCCAGCACCTTGAAGGGCTCCACTGACAGGTGTGACTGGGTGAGACTCAGAAACAGTCAGAATCATCCTCTTAGTCACAAATGGCTGCATCATATGCATGTTTGGTCCCTCTAGAGGTCTTTACTCACTCTGTTTGCAGGTGATTACTGTCTGTTTAGTTTATGGGAATCCTTAAAAGAAACTGTGTTAGGCTCCCCAAGTGGTAAAGAATCCACCGGCCGTGCAGGAGACTCGGGTTTGATCCGTGGGTTGGAAAGATCCCCTGGAGATGGAAATGGCTACCCACTCCAGTATTCTTGTCTGGGAAATCCCATGGACAGAGGAACCTGGTGGGCTATATATAGTCCATGGGGTCACAAAAGAGTTGGACATGACTTCACAACAAAAGAAACCAAGGTACTTTCTTCCATTCACTGAGCCAGTGGGTCACCTGTGCTTCCCAAGTGAGTCTCAAGGAAGCACGGGTCATGACCCCCTTTGGGTCAGGCCTGGCTCTCCCAGAAAAGACAGGAGTGAGGCCTGGACTCCCATCAGGTTTGCGTCCTAACTCTGCCTGGAACCTCCCTGGGTTTCAGTTTCCTTTTCTGTAAAGCTGCATTTGTCTGCATTTAGTAAATACTTAATCAACCTGATTCTCAATCTCTGTGGCCCACAGTTTTCTCGAAAGTGAGATGAGAGGTTAGTCAGGACCAGAGCAGCACCATGGGATAGAAGGTGCAAGGAAGGGTCGAAGTAGGGCAGGTGTTCACATAATGCACTCTCCCTCCCAGCTCACCTCGTCTTTACCTTGGACAAAGGCCACACGAAATAACAGGAAATTTCTAACTGAAACTCATGGGATTTCCCCGGAATTTCTAACTAGATATGTAACTCTCCTTATCATAAAATGATCTCCTTAATAGCTGTCCAGGGGTAGTTTTAAATCCTCCCCAAACCTTAGCATGTACAGAAGTTTGGGGTGAAGTGTATTCCGAGTTTGTATTAGTGGGAAGTAGGGAGAATGCCACGGACTTGATGTGTGGAAACAAAGTAAAATGGAGTTCTCTGAGAAAGCAGAGCTTGTTTGCACACTGGAATGATCCTGCTGTAAATGCTGAGAGGAAAGGAAACTATGAAATGTGCAGAGCGAGGGAGGAAGGGGGCTCACTTCTGGCTCTCCTGTAGGTGAAGGGTTTTCAGCAGAATTAAGCTGGCGTAGATAGTGTTTAAAAGAGAGGGTCCTTGCTTCAGCTTTGTATTTTATATATCCTTCGCCCTTCACTTTGTGAGTTTGGTTGGATTTTTTTTTTAATACTGTTAAGTGTTTCCATTATGAAAGGCTCACTCCACTTAATGAACCCAGATCCATAAAAAACTTTTTAAAAGAATACTGATGCTGTGGGGCCTAAAATCTAAATGCTCTTTATTGAACAAATGTCCATACTGTGCCAGACAGTGGGAATACAAAGGTGATTAACACAGGCCTGGAGGCAGTACCATAGGGCTCGATGTGGTTAGGTAAGGAGGCATCATCATCCATTCCCTTAGGGAATGCAGGGAGCGCTACCCTGGGCTCTGTGAAGGTGGGGGCATGACCTGGCCTGAGAGGCTAGAATGGCTTCTCTGAGGAAAGCCTGGGCCGCCAAGCTGGAAAGGGTAAGAGGCATCTGATCAGGCAAAGTGGGTCCTCAGGTGCAAAGGCAGGCTGTAGGCCCAGACATCCCCCAAGGTTCAGTGTTCCGGAAGTCTCCTGAGCAGGAGGAGGACCAGGAAAGCTGGCAGAAGGTATCGTGCAGGGTCTTTTAGGCTACATGCTATAATCTGACTTCAATCAGTCCGACCCTTGTTTAAGATTTTGTTCAGGATTTTTTTGGGGTGGATGTTGAAACCTTCAGTATTTAGAGGGTAATAGACTGAGGGTACAAGTCTTCTTCCCCACAGCCTCACACCTGATCCCAAAGCAAATGTCAGGCTCAATCTAGTCTCATGTTGTAATACTGACTTGTAAGCAGGAGTTGAAACAGTCGTGCAGCCTGTTTGTAATCTGGATGAAGTTCCCCTTTCTGTTTCTTTTGTTTCTCCAATTAGATCTTTCATGGAAAGTTCATTAGAGGCAAATGGAACACTCCTCTAGGGACAGGGTTCAGCTAACCTAAGGGTTTAATTAAGCAGCAGGAACTACACAAGGCAGTATTCACCAGCATGTCCTAGGAACCGCTGGGAAAGACAGATACTGAATCACTACCAGGTACCATGTGATGCAAGAGTCGGGATACCTCAACACTGTTTCTGGCCTGTCCACACATCCTGTGCAACACTGACTTCACCAAGGAAAAATAACTTCTAACAGTTATTTGCTAATTAGTCAAGTCCTTTGTGCTGATGGCAGATGAAGAAACTAACTTGCTTGTAGAAACCACCTCTGAATAAGCATCTGATAACATCCTTACTAACCATCTCAGAAGTGTGTTGTCCTGACTGAGTAACTAATTTCCTCTACATACTAATTTAATCTACATCCCAGGTAAAACACATACAAATTCCAAACCATATGCTGACCTCAAAATGCAGAATCGGCAATAAAACCATTACAAGGCAGTGGTCTTTATCTTAGAAACAGAGAGAAGCTACTGAAGGTCATAAACTGGGAAATAAGATTTGCATCTCTGGTTGCAAGTTAGGAAGCTAGAAGGAAGACAGGGGGCTAAAGGAGACTAGCCTCAAATAAGGGGCTGTTGTGTGAGACATTGTTGAATCTCCACTTGAATAAAGTAGAGAGAATTCAGAGAGAAGTGTGTGGGTTCCTGAGATATTAGGTGAAACCACCTGGACCTAGTGATGGATTGGAAATGGACAGTGAGGGAAGAGGTGTCAGGACTGAATATTTGAACAGGGCATGCAAAGGAGTTTTGTTGCGCTATTGTTAATGATCACAAAGAACAGTGTATCTGTTGTCAATATATGCTGGTTAAATGAATTATAACTTGCAGATACAATGCAGTACTCTGTGTTGATTTGGAAAAGGAAGTGGCAACCCACTCCAGTGTTCTTGCCTGGAGAATCCCAGGGACGGGGGAGCCTGGTGGAGTCACTGAAGTGACTTAGCAGCAGCAGTGAATAAACCTGTTTCCTGCCATAAACAATGTACTCAGTGTTTAGCTTCATGCTCAACAGAGTGTAAAACACTCATTTAAAGCAATGGTTGGACTAGTTAGACTTAAGATCCTAGAGGCAGGATTAAGATTAGGGCAGGAGAAAGACGCATACACTCAGCTGCACTCAACAAAGAGAGCAGGCTCCTCCAACGCGCACTCCAACCCCTTCACACAGTAAGAATAAGTTGACAGCTCTCGGCTACACTGCCTAATTGGTTATGCTGGGGAAATGGATTTTGGATTTACGTGAGGGCCAACAGCACACCCATATCTTGAGCTTCCTCAAGGAAATGGCATGGCTCTTGAAGGACACTTGTATTTGTTGATGAAGTCAGTGATGATTTCTTGCAGCTGTCTTCACATCACGTACTTCCCACAGTTCTCATAGCCTCTCTTCACAGCGTGGGCTTTGGGGACTGTTTCTTATATTAGAGAAAGGCAATCTGATTACGGGCTCAGAGCAGGGTCTCATGTGGTGGTACTCCAGAGAACTGGACACTTGTGGATGGCAATCCACTGACAGAAATGACGATAGAGGTCTGCCTTGTCCTTAAACCAGGAGTTACCTAGGGGCAGTTAGGGAGTCATGTGCCTCCATCTGCTAGGGGCTGTTTGGCTTTCCTACCTTTGGTACCTGGTTCTCTTCTCCTTCTCCCCAGAAGCTAATCAGAATACTTTTATTTGTAATGAACTACCCTTGGCATCTGATTTTCATCACCCAAATGGGCTTCTACCTTTCAGATTCTTCTGCTCCCATTGTGCAAATTTGATGAGCTTGTTTGCAGTGTTCTATTAATTTATTTCAACTCAACAGTTTCCATATCTTAAACATTGCCATGTTTTAAGTTACCATGATGTATTTTTTTTNCCTCTACCTTTCAGATTCTTCTGCTCCCATTGTGCAAATTTGATGAGCTTGTTTGCAGTGTTCTATTAATTTATTTCAACTCAACAGTTTCCATATCTTAAACATTGCCATGTTTTAAGTTACCATGATGTATTTTTTTTTTGAGTCTTTGCACACACACATTTATATAAAGTTTAGTTTTAAACGCTTTCAAAGCAGTTTATCTTGTTGCTATTCTTACGTGGATTTACAGCACTTTAAGTATTTAAGGTATCTTTATAATGCATGTGTACATTTTATCTTAAAATTGGGGGAAAAGAGCAAAAATAGTTAAGCGTCACAACTCTGTTGTTGTTGTTACATCGCTAAGCCATGTCCACCTCTTGGCCACCCCGTGGACCGCAGCATGCCAGGCTCTTCTCTCCTCCACTGTCTCTCAGAGTTGGCTCAAGTCCACGTCCAGGGAATCAGTGATGCTATCTAACCATCTCATCTCCTGTCACCTCCTCCTCCTTCTGCCCTCAACGTTGCCCAGTATCAGGGTCTATTCCAGTAAGTCAGCTCTTCACATCAGATGGCCATAGTATTGAAGCTTCAGCCTCAGCAACAGTCCTTCCAAACCGTGATATGCCTTTAAATTGTATTAAGCAAGCTAGTATTTTTATGTAATGAAACTAGGGATAAATTTAATGTACAAATAATTATTTCCCTTTGGTCAACTATGTGTCTGCCTTTCAGTAAGCTCACATTTTGCTTTTCACAAATGCAGAAATTGTGACTTCCCTAGTGGTCCAGGACTTAATACTTCACCTTCCAATGCAGGGGGTGTGGTCAGGGAACCAATATCCCACATGTCTCATGGCCAGAAAAGTAAAACATTAAACAGATGACATGTTGTAACAAATTCAGTAAAAGACTTTACAAATAATCCACGTCAAAAAAATCCTTGCTGCTGCTGCTAAGTCACTTCAGTCGTGTCCGACTCTGTGTGACCCCATAGACGGCAGCCCACCAGGCTCCGCCATCCCTGGAATTCTCCAGGCAAGAATACTGGAGTGGGTTGCCATTTCCTTCTCCAATGCATGAAAGAGAAAAGTGAAAGTGAAGTCGCTCAGTCTGTCTGACTGATAGCAACCCCATGGACTGCAGCCCACCAGGCTACTCCGTCCATTGGATTTTCCAGGCAAGAGTACTGGGGTGGGGTGCCATTGCCTTCCCCGCAAAAACATCCTTAAAAACGCAGAAATTTAGCTTCCTGAATACTGGGAATATGTGCGGAGGCTGAATGTATAGGCAAGGGGAGAATGTACAGCCTTCCATAGACCTTCACTAAATAGCATAGGAAGGAATGTGAGTGAACCCAGATCTATCTGAAGAGTCAGAAAATTCCAAGATGAAAGGACAGTTGAGCCTGGGAGGGATTATTAACAATACATAAGCCAGCTCTGGACTCTGTGTGTGCCGTCAGAAATACCTAGGACAAGTTACCTTTCTCTCAACTGTGGGCAGTCCGAGCCATTATCTATCTGACAGATGGTAATTTTGCTGTGAGATATAGGCACCGAATCTTCTAGTAAAATGCAGAGCACTTTGTGTGGACAACACGATAGACTATTTGAAATCAGACTTCCCTGAAAACTCAGGAATTCATACATTCCTTAGCTTCCCCAAATACTATAACTAACAAAGTATCTGTGTTCCCCATAACTTGCCCAAGTGACTGTGACGAAGCATTTTTAGGCCAACACTGCGACATTGTGTATACCTAAACATTGAAACATTTTAATTATTAACCAGAATAATAGCCTCTTTCGGAGATTAAAAGTTCCATGAAAGAATTAGAATGTTGGGGTGTGTAGGTATAACCTAGACCAGGTAGATTCACTAATGTCTCTTAATATCCATAATCAACAAACATTTGAGTGCTTTCTATTTTTTTCTCTTTATGAAGTTTTGAAAGTAGAGAAATATAAGACAAAAATTAATTAACTCACAGTCAAAA
>SJYX01014529.1:82608-132247 GCA_006410675.1 Oreotragus oreotragus | reverse complement strand
GCATATCTGAGGTTATTGATATTTCTCCTGGCAATCTTGATTACAGCTTGTGTTTCTTCCATTCCAGCGTTTCTCATGATGTACTGTGCATATAAATTAAATAAGCAGAGTGACAATATACAGCCTTGATGTATTCCTTTTCCTATTTGAAACCAGTCTGTTTTTTCATGTCCGGTTCTAACTGTTGCTTCCTGACCTGCGTACAGATTTGACAGCGTTGCTGCTGCTAAGTCACTTCAGTCGTGTCCGACTCTGTGTGACCCCATAGACGGCAGCCCGCCAGGCTCCCCCATCCCTGGGATTCTCCAGGCAAGAATACTGGAGTGGGTTGCCATTTCCTTCTCCAATGCATGAAAGAGAAAAGTGAAAGTGAAGTCGCTCAGTTTGTCCGACTGTTAGCGACCCCATGGACTGCAGCCCACCAGGCTCCTCCATCCATTTTATTTTCCAGGCAAGAGTACTGGGGTGGGGTGCCATTGCCTTATATATGTCCTTTATTATGTTGAGGTATGTTCCATCTATACCCCCTTCTGGAAAGATTTTATCATAAATGGATGTTGAATTTTATGAAAAGCTTCTTCTGCATCTCTTGAGATAATCATATGGTTTTTATTCTTCAGTTTGTTGGTATGATGTATCACACTGATTGATTTGTGGATATTGAACCATCCTTGTGCTAAATCCCAGTGGATTATGGTGTATGATCATTTTAACATATGGTTGGATTCAGTTTGCTAGTATTTTGTTGAGGATTTTTGCGTCTATGTTCGTCAGTGATAATAGCTTGTAATTTTCTTTTTGTGTGATCTCTTTTTCTTATTTTTCATTTCAGAGGGATGTTTTCCTCATAAATGAGTTCATTTTTATTCCTTCCTCAGCAGTTTTTGAAAGAGTTTGAGAAGGATAGATCTTAACTCTTCTTTACATGTTTGGCAGAATTCACTGGTGAAGTGGTGTGGTCCAGGACTCTTGCTTGTTTGGAGTTTTAAAATTATTGATTCAGTTTCATCATGGATCTTGTTCTGCTTATGTCTTCTATTTCTTCCTTGTTCAGTCATGGGAAATTGTACATTTCTAGGAGTTTGTTTGTTTGCAGAAGCTTGTCCATTTCTTCCAGCTTGTCTATTTTATTGGCATACAACTGTTCATAGTAATCGTCTTTTTTATTTCTGTGGAGTTGGTTGTAATTTCTCCCTTTTTCCCCCCTCACTTATTCATTTGGGCCTTCTTTTTTTTCTTGATGAGTCTGCATAATGGTTAATCAATTTTATCTTTTCAAAGAACTGGCTTTTAGTTTCATTGATCTTTTCTATTTTTTTTAGCCTCTAGTTTCTTCTTTTTCGATTTTGTAATTTATATTCTTCTACTAACTTTGGGTTTTGTTTGTTCTTTTTCCTTTAGATGTAAGGTTGGGTTATTTTTCTTTAAGTTTAAAGTTAGATTGTTTGAGATATTTTTCTTGTTCCTGAGGTAAATATATTAATTTAAAATTCTTAGAACTGCTTTTGCTGCATCAGTTAGACATTGGATTTATTTTGTTTTTCTTTTCACTTGTCTTTGGTTTTGTTTGTTTGTTTGTATCTTTAACAAATCATTGGTTATTTATGGAGTATATTGTTTAGTTTCCATTTCTTGTGTTTTTTGTAGGTTTTTTTTTTGTTTTTGTTTTTTTTGTAGTCTCATAGCATTGTGGTCATGAAAAAAGCTTGATGTGCTTTCAGTTTTCTTAAATTTACTTAAGCCTGCTTTGTGGCCTAGCATGAGATCTATCCTAGAGAATGTTCCAGCTGCACTTGAAAAGAATGTGTTATCTGCTGCATTTGGATGGAGTGTTCATATATATCTGATTTGTTCATCTGGTTTAATGTGTCATTTAAGCCCAGTGTTTCCTTATTTATTTTCTGTCTGGATGATCTTTCCATTGATATTTTAAATATTTACCCTGTGTGTTGAGCTGCTCCTAAGTTCTGTGCCTATGTGTTTGTAATTGTTATATTTCTTCTAGGATGATCCCTTGATTATTATGTAATGTTCTTCTTTGTCTTTTTTGGCACTGTCTTTGTATTAAAATCTATTTCATCTCATACAAGTATTGCTATACTGCCTTTATTTTTATTTCCATTTGCATGGAATACCTTTTTCCATTCCCTCACTTTCAGTCTGTGTGTCTTTGGATGTGAAGTGAGTCTCTTGTAGGCGACATATGTTTTTGCCATATAATGGGTCTTGTTTTTGCACTATTCAGCTGCTCTCTGTCTTTTGATTGCAGCGTTTGTTCTGTTTATAGTTAAAGTAATTATTGATATGTATGTACTTATTGCCATTTTGTTAACTGAGGGTTTTGTTGGTCTTTTTTGTTTTTTTTTTAATTTCCTTCTCCTGTGATTTAATGACTATCTGTAGTATTATGTTTGGATTCCTTTCTCTTTCGTATATGTATCTATTATAGATTTTATTTTGTTTTATTTTTTTGTTGTTGTTGTTACCATAAGGCTATGTAGCAATTTATATTTATATACATGATTATTTAGATTGGTTGTATCTTAATTTAAAATGCATTTTAACAACCCTGTGTTTGTACTCTTCTCCTCACAATTACCATTTTTGATATCACATTTTGCATCTGTTTGTTTTATTCCTTTACCGCTTATTGTGGATATAGGTTGATTTTACTGCTTTTGTTTTTTAACCTTTCTACTTGCTCTGTACCTGTCTGTGTTACTACCTTTACTTTATGTTTATCTTTGCTGATGAGTTTTTCTAGTAGTTTTCATATTTCTAGTTTTGGCTTTTTCTTTTTCACTTAGAGAAGTCCTTTTATCATTCCTTGTAAAACTGGTTTGTTGGTGCTGAACTCTTTTAGCTATTTCTTGTCTATAAAACTTTTGATTTCTCTATCAAATCTGAATGCGAGCCTTGCCAGATAGAGTATTCTTGATTATAGGTTTTTCTGTTTCATCATTTTAAATGTTTCATGCCACTCTCTTCTAGTCTGCAGAGTTTTTGCTGTAAAGTCAGCTGATAGCCTTATGGAAGTTACCTTTTATGTAACTTGTTGCTTTTTCCTTGCTCCTTGGGTGGTCCTCCTTGGGTGAGCCTTGCCAGATAGAGTATTCTTGATTATAGGTTTTTCTGTTTCATCATTTTAAATGTTTCATGCCACTCTCTTCTAGTCTGCAGAGTTTTTGCTGTAAAGTCAGCTGATAGCCTTATGGAAGTTACCTTTTATGTAACTTGTTGCTTTTTCCTTGCTCCTTGGGTGGTCCTCCTTGGGTTGATTCTTTTGGGGACTTTTTGTGGCTTCTGGACCAAAATATCTATATCCTTTCCCTGCTGCTGCTGCTGCTAAGTCACTTCAGTCGTGTCCGACTCTGTGTGACCCCAAAGACGGCATCCCACCAGGCTCCCCCATCCCTGGGATTCTCCAGGCAAGAATACTGGAGTGGGTTGCCATTTCCTTCTCCAATGCATGAAAGAGAAAAGTGAAAGTGAAGTCGCTCAGTCTGTCCGACTGTTGGCGACCCCATGGACTGCAGCCCACCAGGCTACTCCGTCCATGGGATTTTCCAGGCAAGAGTACTGGGGTAGGGTGCCATTCCCTATTAGAGTGGTTTTCAGCTATTATTTCTTCAAATATGTTATTTGCCCCTTTCTGTCTTTTCCTTTTTATATCCCTGTAATGTGTGTGCTTGATGTTGCCTCAGAGGTCTCAGATGGTCCTTATTTCTTTTTATTCTTCTTTTCTGTTCAGCTTCAGTGATTTCCACTACTCTGTCTTCCAGGTTGCTGATCTACTCTTCTGTATCATTTAGTCTGCTGTTGATTCCTTATATTGTAATTTTTATTTTATTTATTGTATTCTTCATTTTTGTTTGGTTGTTATTTATATTTTCAAGCTCTTTGTTAAAAGTTTTTGTAATTTCTTATTCTGTGTATCTCTTCTCCTCCTGAGTTCTTTCATCATTGTTAGGATTATTACCTTGAACTCTCTTTTTGAGTAGATTGAATATATTTACGTTGCTTAGTTCTGGGATTTTATCCTATTCCTTCATTTGAAACATGTTCCTCTGTCAACTCATTTGCCTAAGTTTCTGTTTTTATGTGTCTGGTATGTTGGTTATGTTTCCTGACCTTGGAAAAGTACCCTTTTGTAGGAGACATTTTGTGTGTCCCAGCAACAGACTTCTCTCTGGTCACTAGAGCTATGTGCTCTAGAGGTGCCTCCTGTGTGGGCTCTTTGAGTCCTGTTGTGGTGGCCTGACCACTGTGGGTGGTATGGTGGGTGTACCTGGCCCCTGATCTCATTGGTTGCCAGGCTCTGCCTTGTGCAGAGGCTGCTAGCCACTGATTGGCAGGGCTGGATCCTGAAATAGCTGGCTGTGGAACCCCAGGGGTGCTAGGGCTCGTGCTGGCTCACTAGTGGACAGAGTTGGGCTCCAGGAGATCCTGGGGCTGGTACTCACTCAATGGCGGCTGAAGCCAGGTCTTGGAGCTGATGTGTGGGGCTGTCTCTGGTCAGCATAGACATGTCTGGGGCAGCTTTTTTGGTTTGGGAGTGCTTAAGGCAGCCTGCCTATTGGTGGGCGGGGGTATGTCTTAGCCCAGGTAGTTGCTTGGCCTCAGGTGTCCCAGAACTGATGTCTGTAGCCTGTTGAGTCCTGGGGCTAATAAGCTAGAGGGAGAATTCCACAATGATACTTGCCAGCACCAGTGTCTTCCCGGTAGAATGAGCACCCCAAAACTGCTGCCCCCAATGTATGTGTCCTTAGAATGAGCTCCAGTTGCCTCTTGTATCGCTGGGAGACTTCCCAAGATCAGCAGTTGGATCTGACCCANAGAACTGATGTCTGTAGCCTGTTGAGTCCTGGGGCTAATAAGCTAGAGGGAGAATTCCACAATGATACTTGCCAGCACCAGTGTCTTCCCGGTAGAATGAGCACCCCAAAACTGCTGCCCCCAATGTATGTGTCCTTAGAATGAGCTCCAGTTGCCTCTTGTATCGCTGGGAGACTTCCCAAGATCAGCAGTTGGATCTGACCCAGAGTCTTTTCAGAGGACTGCTTTTTCCCTGGATCTTGGAACATGTGAGTTATTGTGTACATCTGTTAGGGGTACAGTCTGTTTTCCACAGCCTTCCAGTCCTCCTGAATTTAAGCCCTACTAGCCTTCAAAGCCAGGCATTCTTGAAGCTTGTTCCCTGGTGCAGGATCATGGGGCTCTGGAGCCTCATGTGGGGCTGAGACCCCTTTCTCCTTGGGGAGAACCTCCGCACTTGTAGTCTCGTGTTTGAATTGTTCACTGAGGGGCATGGATCTTAACTATACCATGACTTTGCCCCTCCTACATATCTCGTTGTGCTGTTTCCTCATATCTTTAGTTGTAGAAGATCTTTTCTGGTACATTTTGGTCTTTTTCATCAGTGGTTCTGCAAATAGTTGTGATTTTGGCGTGCTGCTGAGAAGAGGTGTGTGAGCTCAGGGTCTTCCAGTTCTGCCATGTTGGGACCTCTCCTGCAAGGTTTTCAATTTGTTTTCGATTACAACTTAATTCCATACCCTCTCCCCTCCAGATTTTGATACTAAGACCTCCTTGTTATTTTCTAGGTGACTTCTAATTGGGTATGATTTTGATATCCTCTTTGGCCCAATATTTGCTTAGAAAAGGGTTTGTTACATTTATAGTTGGTTCAATTATTTTGGTTATGATTTTTTTCATTGCATTCAAGTTTTAATCAGTTTTATTTGTAGATGTGAAATTTATGATTTAGAGTAATTTTATGGCTTAACATCTGATCAGTGTTAGTGTTTACGGGTTCTTGGAAAATATGTATTCTCTGTTGGGAACATAATTTTAAGATAAATTGTTAAATTTATTGTTATAAACCTGTTTATTCAGTTTTCTGTATCCTTTTTTTTTATATTGTCTGTTTGCTTAAGAAAAGTAAACAGTCTTTCACTTCTACTATGCTTCTGTCAGTGTGGTAGTTTAGTCGCTAAAGTCATGTCTGACTCTTATGACGCCATGGATTGTAGCCCACTACTCTGTCTATGGAATTTCCCAGGCAAAAATACTGGAGTGAGTTGCCATTTCCTTCTCCAGGGGATCCTCTTGACCCAAGGATCGAACCCATGTCTCCTTTATTGCAGATGAATTCTTTTACCACAGAGCCACCAGAGAAGCCCCTTTTCTGTCAACTTAAGAAAATTTTGTTTTCTATTTTAATGCTCTATCACTTGGCACATAGACATTTATAACTTTTCCATGTTCTTTTTGTGTTTTGTGTGTACCCGTTGGTGGCGCTAGCGCTAAAGAGTCCACCTGCCAGTGCAGAAGACTCAGGAGACGTGGGTTTGATCCTTGGGTGGGACAGATACCCTGAAAAAGGAAATGGCAACCCACTCAAGTGTTTTTGCCTAGGGAGTTCCATAAACAGAGGAGGCTGCAGGACTACAATCTGTGGGGTTGCAAAAAATTGAATGCGACTGAACACACACATGCACATTAACAATATAAAACAGTCACATTTATCCTATTCCTTATCTTTNAAAAGGAAATGGCAACCCACTCAAGTGTTTTTGCCTAGGGAGTTCCATAAACAGAGGAGGCTGGAGGACTACAATCTGTGGGGTTGCAAAAAATTGAATGCGACTGAACACACACATGCACATTAACAATATAAAACAGTCACATTTATCCTATTCCTTATCTTTGGCCTAGAATTATATTTATAATTATATTGGCTTGAATTTGATGCATCTTTGCTCATTATTTTTGTGACTAGAGGTTTCATTTTATTGTTTGACCCTTGCCATTTAATATGTAATTTTAACCTATTTAAGGTTCTTATAATTGATATTTTTTATGTTGTCTACTTTTATTCACTATATTCTTCATGTGTTATTCTTTAAGAGCCTTCACAGTGTAGTATAACACTTCTTTTAGCTGTGGAAAACCAAAATATGTATTTGAAAATAGATTGTGAGGCATGTTCTGAACTGGATTTCTCTCAGTCCTGTTCCATCTGCCTTAAGATTAGTAGATTCCTCCCAGATTCTGACAGGACGTTAATCTGTTGCCAGTCTTCTTTTATTTTGCTATACTTGTAAGTACTTAACTAGGACGTTGGTAGAAGCTATAAAAGGAGCTGTTTGGTAGATGTAATTTTTAAATGAACCCTAATACTAGATTTGTTAGATTAATGCAACATACAGAAAATCTTGGTTTGCCTGGTTATCGGTAGAGTTAGAAGAAGGAAGAGACCAACATTTAGTAAATTAGAATTTGACATTTTAAGAAACGATAATTAGCTATGTAATTAATTGTTATGAGATTCATATTGAATTCACTTCAGGGATGGTAATGATGGCTGAAAATATTTGCAGTGGAAACGTCTTCAGCTGAAAGAATTTAGTTGATTGTCATGCATGATTGAAGTCAGGAAGTAATATTAATTAGGAAACTGTAAGTTTCTTTTTGTTTTTTGTTGAGACATGCTGCTTGGGGGAGTATTTAAATGTTGGGTTCTTCTAGCAGGTATGCCCAGTGGAGGTCTTGCTCTTTGTCAGTGTCCCTCAAAAAAGGGCAGAATTAATTTCTTTTGTTTCATATGTTGCCTTTTTCTTGAAGAATTTTAGGTGATTATATTAAATATTTAGTTTTTTTGAAGTGGGTGATCTTATTTGTGAATTTGTGTTTATGAATTTATATCACTATATACACCGACAGCCATTGTAATCCGTCACTCTCCCTTCCACTGACCTGACTCAAAAAGGGTTTGCTCAAATTACCACTAGATGGCAGTCTTGTGTTTTAGTAATTTAGAGAGCTATACTCACAGGCTCCCTCTTTCTCTCCCTGCCCTTCCTCCCAGTATCTCCAAAGTATATGAAGATTTTTAACCATCCCTTATATAAATTGAACATATATGGAACCAGGCAGCAAAAAAGAATCTTGGAGTCAACTCTAGCATTCCCACCTTGCTCATGTTAGTTAATTCCATACTTGGAAGTTGAGCTAAGCTTTCTCTTGACTTTCTGTTCCCTGACTCCCCATACAGGATTAGTCAGTCCTTTTAATAAATGTTGCTTGTCATTTTCTCCTTTAGGGCGCTCTTCACAATTCTACATTGTTTTTGTATGTGGCTGATTAATACCTTTCCTCACTATGTACCACTCCTGCCCTCCCCGCCTTCAAATTGTATGTTTCACAAGATCAGGGACAATATCTCTGTTGCTGGCCTTTGTATTTATAGTAAGGCATTTAGTAGCATATTCAAAAGCAGAGACATTACTTTGCCGACTAAGGTCCGTCTAGTCAAGGCTATGGTTTTTCCAGTGGTCATGTATGGATGTGAGAGTTAGACTGTGAAGAAGGCTGAGTGCCAAAGAATTGATGCTTTTGAACTGTGGTGTTGGAAAAGACTCTTGAGAGTCCCTTGGACTGCAAGGAGATCCAACCAGTCCATTCTGAAGGAAATCAGCCCTGGTATTTCTTTGGAAGGAGTGATGCTAAAGCTGAAACTCCAGTACTTTGGCCACCTCATGCGAAGAGTTGACTCATTGGAAAAGACTTTGATGCTGGGAGGGATTGGGGGCAGGAGAAGAAGGGGACGACCAAGGATGAGATGGCTGGATGGCATCACTGACTCGATGGGCGTGAGTCTGAGTGAACTCCGGGAGTTGGTGATGGACAGGGTGGCCTGGCGTGCTGCGATTCATGGGGTCGCAAAGACTCGGACACGACTGAGCGACTGAACTGAACTGAACTGATTTGGTAGATGTTCCATAAGTATTTGTTAAATAAATGAGGTAATGGCTGAATGAACTATGAAGATCCTATTAGGAACTTAAAATGACATGCACGAACATATGTCAAGAAGGCTCTAGTTAAAAGATCATCGTTTTCTAAATATATTATTTTGAAATAGTTTCAAACTTACTGAAAAGTTGTATCCTTTATCTACATGTTGGACTTCAAAACTGATGCCCCATCAATCTAGAACACTTTCAGTGTGTTTTATGCATGGCATTGTTCTATATAACTGTGGGAAATCTGTCAACATCAGGAAATTATCATTGATATTTGAACTCCATCTAATCTTTAGACCCTCATTTAAGTTTTCACCTGTTTTCTCATCAGTGACCTTAATAGCACAAAAATTCAGCTCAAACCACATACTGTATTTGGTTGTCAAGTCTCTTTAGACTATTTTAGTCAGGAACAGTTTGCGGTCCTTAATGCTCATGACCTTTTCACTTTGGAAAATGAAAACACTTATTTTGTAGAGTGGTTCTCAGTTTGGAGATGTCTCATGTTCCTCATGACTTGATTTAAGTCAGGCATCTGTGGTGGAGGCATCACAGTAGTGATGTTGTGTGTTAGTGGCACAGGATTTTGTTTTATTGCTGATAGTAATAATTTAATCACCTGATTAAGTTGTTGTCTGCCAGACTTTTCCACTGTAAAGTCACCTTTTTTCTCTTTGTAATCAGTAAGTATTCTACATGTTAATACCAGAATAGAGTTGTTTCCTGTTTAATCAATGGGCTGTAGTTTGCTGCTATCAGTATTTTGGTGTTTCAGCTGCCCAGGATTTGGCATTGTGATCCCTTCATGCTGGGTTGTGTGTTCTATTGACATGTCCCTGTCATTCTTTATGGGTGTTCTTGTGTTTTGGCATAAGATGCCCAGGGCTTATCTTGCCTTTCCTTGTCCCAGCCTCAGTCAGTTCAGTTCAGTCACTCAGTCGTGTCCAACTCTGTGACCCCATGAATCGCAGCATGCCAGGCCTCCCTGTCCATCACCAACTCCCGGAGTCTACTCAGACTCATGTCCATCGAGTCGGTGATGCCATCCAGCCATCTCATCCAAAGCAGTCATTTCTTCAAGGAGCCCTGATTTATTTTAGTGGAGAATAATATTTTAAAAATAAGATCTGTGTGCATAGTGTATGCATTGTTACTGGACCTGTCCATGGACAGAGCTGAGGAACATATATTTGTATATATAAGCATTTATGTAAAAATTTTCATTGGTAGTAATTTATAGTATGTATATGTCTATTTTTGTGTGTGCATAGTGTGTACGTTATTATTGGACCTGTTCATGGAGGGAGCTGGGGAATATATATTTGTATACATATACAAGCATGTATGTAGAAATTTTCATCAGTAGTAATGTATAACATGTATATGTTTATTCCTGTGTGTATGTTATACACATACACACATGCATACACATAGTATCTCCATGAGGTCACACTGATACCTTCAGTTGCACAGATTTTATTCTAGTTTTCTTTCCATATTTTCAGCTTCCTTCTCCAAAATGGAGAATTTTGGCTTATACTGTTCTTAATATATTTACTTATTTGATCAATTCCAGTGTACTTAACAGTCTCTCCTTTGCATTTTTGGGCAGATGCCCTCCTCACTCCGTTCAAGGTCTGACACCAAAGTCAACCTGTCTCCCTTGTCTCTGCATGGTTATCCGCCCTCTTTGTTTATTTTCATTTTGATTTTAATTTGTAGCTCTATTTTATATGGTGATCAGAGGGTTTTGTTTATAATGTTTCTCTTATTTGGAACTTACTGGCATTTCCTTTTGACCTAATATATGAGCAATTTTTGTGAATATTCCACATATTCTTAGAAGAAGAAGGTGCATTCTCCACTATCAGAATATAGTGTTCAACATATCTACATAAATTTGCCTTATTAATTATGTTCCTTAGAGCTATATAAATATTCTTAAGTTCAGTTGTTGTGTCTTGTAATGAGAGTGGAGTGTTGGGGTCTGTCAGTGGTATGTTTCTTTCTTCTGTATTTCCTGCAGTTTCTGCTTTATGTAATAGGTTGTTCTTTTCTGGTGTGCAGATACTGTGTCTTGCTATATTACTTTTCACTGTGCATTGCGACTTTATAAAATTCCTTGTCTTACTTAGTATTGTTTGGCCTGCAGTCTACTTTGTTTCCACTTCCCTGGTTTATCTGCCTGTCTTTCTACCTGTAAGCAACTTGAAGTCTGTTACATCTGTCTTCTAGTAATGCTGCAGGCCCGGGCATGTGTGCTTTTATTTGCGCTACTTGTTGACTTTCTTTATTTGTTTTTGTGAGGATGTGTGGAGTGATTCCGATTCATATGGCCACCATTACCCTCCAGATCAAGAATATCATCTTCCTATTTTTAGTATGACTTTCTGTTATAATACTTGCCATATTAGAAGCATGTATTTTTTTGCTCTGTAAAGTTACTAATAACATATGCAGCTTATGGTAGGCACCTTCAGATTAACCTAGCTCCCCCTCATGTGTTAAATTACAGTGTTAGCTTTAACTTGAAAATTTTGTCTGTGATTCGCAATACATTTAATGATTTGGGCCTAAAACATCTTGTCTTTCTTTGTGTCTGCCCTTGTTACTGAGCATGTGCTTAATAAAACTTCAGCCTTTACTTGGATATTATTAGAGGCCAGTGCCATTAGATGCTGGTTTCAGTCTGGCAATTTAATATTTTGATTGTATTCAAGTGACAAGCTTGATAGTTCTTAGCATATTTATGTTATACACATTAAAGTTTATCCTTTGGCTAATGGTTAAATAAGTTACTCAAATATGGCCTTTCTGTATCAACTTGAGTATTAATAGATTGTGGTTTATTCAGTTTGAGTTACCTCATTTGATTGATTCTTACTGGGGCACCCTGTTTTGTTCAGATGATCTTCATTATAATCAGAATTTCCAAATATAGCTCCTTTCACTGTGACCAGAATTAACCATCATTTTAAAAGTAATAACAGAATACATTGTCTTGTATAAAATTAGAACACTTCAGATAAATCTGTTATGCCCTTTGACCTCAGCCTGAACCTTGTTCTGCCTTACTATAATTATCCATTTATTAAGAATTTTGTGTGCCTGGAAGAGGTTGAAGTTTCAGATTGAAATGACTCACTGACTCCTAGAAAGAAATAAGGAAGACAGGAATCTTTTATACGTACCAGTGAAATATTTGAGTTTCAAGTATAGAGCTGGCTGCAGTACTTAAATAATAGTAATAACAGCTAACATTTATTGAAAAATCTATCATGTGCCAGGGCTTCTTTACGTGCTAACACATGTGATACTCTTCATTCACACAACAAACAATCCAGTAAGATTGTTATCCACAGAAGAGAAAAAGGAGGCATGAGTGGTTTAGTAACCTGCCAGGATCATGCACGTGGCACGTAGTGAAGCTGGAGTTCAGACCTAGATAGTCTGGTTACAGACTGTGTGCTGTTGATCACTATGTTGTTCTCTGTGTGAAAAACAGGTTAGTATTGGACCCTCATCTGTGGAAGCTAGAGGAGAGCCAAATATCTTGCAAAATCTGTCATTTGTTTGTCACTGCCAACAAACTGCATGTTTGTGTATGTAGAATTCAGAAAATATACTACCCTGAACCCTCGCTGAGAAAAATAAATGAAAAAGATATCAAGATAGAAGACTTAGAATTTATAAATTGTGTGAAGTGAAAATGTTCTAAAAGGAGTGATATGAGAGGAGTGAAAGCTAACTTGTCTTGGTTGGATTGCTTATTTATTTAATATAATATAGTGCTAGAGAAATGTCTACACACAAAGTTAATCATAATTGTGAGGATGAGAAATGGAGTTGAAAAAGAACAATAGAAAGCTTCCAAATGACAGAAGAAGAAAAGAAAATGTGGAAAATGTAACCAAGTAAGTAAAATAAGAAGGTGTAAAGAAGGAAAAAAACATTTAATGAATAGTAGAAAGAGAATAAAATGGAAGGGGAGAAGGAATGAAATTAAATGTATATCTGTCATTATTAACTATAAGAATGGCCTCTAAAATCAGATAATGAAAATTATACAACTTGCAAGATGGGGAGAATATGTGTATATGTGTATATTGTTATTATCGTTCAGTTGATAAGTCATGTCCTGCTTTTTGTGACCCCATGGACTGCAGCACACCAGGCTTCCCTGTCCTTTACTATCTCTTGGAATTTGCTCAGACTCATGTCCACTGAGTCAGTGATGCCATCCAGCCATCTCATCATCTGTCTTCCCCTTCTCTTCATGACCTCAATCTTTTCTAATCTTTTAATTAATATTTGTATGTTAATGATAAAGCTGAAATGAATGATTGGGCAGAGGTTTAATAGGTAAATGCAAATAAAGGAAATGTGGTAATATTAATGTCTGACAAAGAATAATTCAGGGTCAAAAGCACGAGATACTGTGTATTTACAAGATGCAGTCCTTGAAGATGCTATGTAACTGCAAGCCTTCATTTTTCACTGAGATATAATAGGCATGTAGGATGTGTTTTAAGTGTGTGACATAATGATTCAGTGTGTAGATATTGTAAAATGATCACCACAGCAAATCTAGCTAACATTATATCACCATGACTGACTTATTTAGTAGCTGGAAGTTCATACTTTGTGACCACTTTCACAAACCCCTCAACCCTCTTCCTATGGAAGCCTCTATTGTGTCCTCTATGAGTTTTTTTTTTTTTTAAGATTCCACACACAGGCAAGATCATATAGTATTTGCCTTTCTTTTTCACCTATTTCAGTTATTAACATAATGTCCTCAAGGGTCTATCCATGTTGTTACAAATAGCAAAATTTCCTTTTTTATGGCTAAATAATACTCCATTGTGCTCACACGTGTGTACACATGGGGTCATGCATTATATACATACCACATCTTTTAGACAGCATATTAAAAAGCAGAGGTACTACTTTGCTGACATAGGTCCATCTAGTCAAAGCTATGGTTTTTCCATTAGTCATGTATGTATGTGAAAGTTGGACTGTAAAGAAAGGTGGGTGCCAAAGAATTGATGCTTTTGAACTGTGGTGTTGGAAAAGATTCTTAAGAGTCCCTTGGACTGCAAGGAGATCAAACCAGTCCATCCTGAAGGAAATTAGTCCTGAATAGTCATTGGAAGGACTGATGCTGAAGCGGAAACTCCAATACTTTGGCCACCTGATGCGAAGAACCGGCTCATTAGAAAAGACCCTGATGCTGGGAAGTATTGAAGGCAGGAGGAGAATTGGACAACAGAGAATGAGATGGTTGGATGGCATCACCAGCTCGATGGACATGAGTTTGAGCAAGCTCCGGGAGTTGTTGATGGACAGGAAAGCCTGGCATGCTGCAGTCCATGGGGGCCGCAGAGTCAGACGTGACTGACTGAACTGAACTGAACTTCTTTATACATTCATTCATCAGTGGACATTTAAGTTCCTTCCATGTGTTGGCTATTGTAGGTAATGATGCATTAAACATGACAGGGAGTGGCACATGTCTTTTTGAATTAGTTTTTTAAGAATAAATACCCAGAAGTGGAAATGCTGGATCAAATGCTAGTGCTACTTTTTCACTTTTTGAGGAAGTGCCATACTGTTTTCCACAGTGAGTGCACCAGTTTACATTCCCACCAGTGATGCAGAAGGGTTCTCTTTTCTCTACATTCTCACCGACACTTCTCTGTCCTTTTGATAGCAGCCATTCAAGCAGGTGTGAGGTGAAATCTCATTGTGGTTTTAGTTTGCACTTTCCTGATGATTAGTGATGTTGAGTACCTTTACATTTACCTGTTGTTGGCCATATGTATATCTTTGGGAAAATGTCCCTTTCAATCCTTTGTCCACTTTTCATTTGTTTGTGTGATTTTTGCTATCAAGTTGTAGGAGTTCTTCATATATTTTGAGTGTTAACCCTTTATCCGATTTAGGATTTGCAGATATTTTCTCCCTTTTGTTAGGGTGCCGTTTCATTTTGTTGGTGGTTTCATTTGCCGTACAGAACACCAACGTTTATACAATACAATAATCATAACCACATGGCACTCACATAGCTAGAGCAAAGGCTCCAAGAAATACAGCATGATTAAAACACAGTTGCTGTAAGAATTTAAAATTCAGTTCTTAAGAGGCAATAGGCTTATTTGCTGTGCTCAGGAGCCACACATGGCTAGTGGCCATCACACTGGACAGTGCAGGTATGGAACATTTCACTTCTGGCAGAAGTTTCAGTTGGATGGCTCTGATCTAGAAAGTACAGCAAAGGAGAACTCTTTATAGGCTTATGGGACATAGCTAAATTTCTTAAGAGGCAATAGGCTTATTTGCTGTGCTCAGGAGCCACACATGGCTAGTGGCCATCACACTGGACAGTGCAGGTATGGAACATTTCACTTCTGGCAGAAGTTTCAGTTGGATGGCTCTGATCTAGAAAGTACAGCAAAGGAGAACTCTTTATAGGCTTATGGGACATAGCTAAACTGCTATTTGGAGGAAAACTGAATGCCTTTAATTACTGCATTGTTTAAAACAAAAAAGACTGAAAATAAGTTACTACTCAAGTACTGAAAAAATACTCAAGATATTTTGAGTATTAATTAAAAGTATTAAAATACTCAAGATATTAGAACAACGAAAAATAAAACCAAAAGAAAGTAAGAGAATTTTTAAAAAGTGCTGAAAATGAGATAGAAATAGAACAAATAGGACAAAACAGAAATACTGAAACTGATTGAAAAAAGTAGAGACACTGAACAGACTACAGCTGTTGAAAAGGAAATTAAAAATGTATTTAGTAGTCACCATATCGGGATGATATTCCAACTGATTTGTATTTACTTCTAAAAATAGATTTTCCTTTTATTCTAATAAATGATGGAGACATTTTAAATATGTTTTTCTGAAGCTAGTGTAATATTATATCAATACTTTGTAAAGGTAACTTTTTTTAAAAGACCAAGTTTTAGATGCAAAAATTCTAAGTGAAATCTAGCTAGTTTCATCATATAGCAGTAAGAGAAAAGCTTTTTCTTGGCGTACAAGGATAATTCACAATAGTAAACATATTTAAACAATTTATTACCTGAACAGACTTAAGGAGAAAAGCCATGTGATTCTATTTGTGGATGCTGAAAAGTCATTTAATGAAACAATTAAAAACACTTAAGTGTAATAAGAAGTATGAGGGAAACTGCACCAGTTGTAGGAAGAAATAAGCACCTACCACAGAGGGCTGTTGTGAGAATTTAATGACTTACGTATCTGGCACATAGAAATTATTCAATATTAGCTCTTTATTTAAATAAGATAAAGTTGACGTATTAAGAAAAACAATTGGCAAATATTGCATCTTATGGCAAGAAATTTTTATTTAAATTATAAAATAGCTTTAGTTCTTACCACTGTATTCGAAATAGTTTTTGAGATCGTTTCATTTCTTGAAATATAAGTAGAAAATAAAGTGTTATAAATACTAAAAGAGGAGATAAATTTTTTAAAATTGCAAGTGATATGATTTATGTGCTTAGAGAACCCAAGAAACTATTGAAGACTAATAGAAATACTCAGAGGTAAGTTTAAGATAATGATTCTGTAGCAAGAAAATGAAAAAGGTGATTGTATCTTTAGGTTATAATTTAAGAACATTTGAGCCAGATCTCAATAAAAATTGTGAACCTTACTGTAAAGTAAAATAAAATAAAATTTAAAAAAAAATTGTGAACCTTTCCAAAATTTGCATATAAATTTCATTAATTCTAGTTAGAAACCTGGAAAACTTTTAAATGATTTTAAAATGTATGTGAAAGTATATTTCTAAAACTACCTAAGAAAATATCCTATATATTTAATCCTGCTTTTGCTAACTGTCCTTCCTCCTCCTCCCTTCCCTCCTTCTGCATGGTATAAACACCTATTGTTGAGGAAGAAAACAATCATGCTGGTTCAGTGGCATCATTTTCCTTACCTTGGTGTGGGTGGGAATCTGTGTAGAGTTGGAGGGGGGATAATACTTAACTTTGTTCTGTTTCACTCGTTATGAGGAATATATGTATACTTTTTATATAATATATATTATGTATATGTAATTTTTTATATAATATGTATATTTATAATTAGATATAATAGATGTAATATAGAAAAGGTAATAGCAGAATGTTAAATGACTTTTCACTCATTGAAGTTGTAACCTCATTTTAGTTAAATTGGAAATAAAACATATCATTATTAATTTCAATTCAGTTCAGTTGCTCAGTTATGTCCAACTCTTTGTGACCCTGTAGACCACAGCACTCCAGGCCTCCCTGTCCATCACTATCTCCCGGAGCTTGCTCAAACTCATGTCCATTGACATCATGTCCATCTGATGCCGTCCAACTATCTCATTCTCTGTCATCCCCTTCTCCTCCTGTCTTCAATCTTTCCCAGCATCAGGGTCTTTTCTAATAAGTCGGTTCTTCGCATCAGGTGGCCAAAGTATTGGAGTTTTAGCTTCAGCATCAGTCCTTCCAATGACTATTCAGGACTGATTTCCTTCAGGATGTACTGGTTTGATCTTGCAGTCCAGTGGACTCTCTCAAGAGTCTTCTCCAACACCACAGTTCAAAAGCATTAGTTCTTAGATCTTCGTGAAAGATCTCAGGCTTCCCAGGTGGCTCAGTGGTAAAGAATCTGCCTTCCAGTGCAGGAGACACTGGAGATACAGGTTTGATCCCTTGGTTGGGAAGATTCCCTGAAATAGGAAATGGCAACCTGCTCCAGTATTCTTGCCTGGAAAATTCCATGGACAGAGGAGCCTGGTGGGCTGCAGTCCACGGGGTCACAAAGAGTCAACCATTCCTGAGCGTGTGCATATACACACACACACACATCTTAGATTTTTTAAAAATACATGTTGAAATACCAAAATGTATATTCATTAACTTTCATGAATGTTTAGTGCTTTCTAAAATGACAGGATTAATTTTTAACTCAGAAATTCTGAAAAGAGTTTTCTCTCTTTTTTCTTTCTATCAAAGGTATGCAACCACTTATGTATTCGGTTCAGGAAGCGTTAAATGCTAGACCATGGTGGATTCGTGTGGGGACTGACATTTGTTACTATAAGTAAGTATTCTGACAATAATAGGACAGCAGTTTATAGAAGGAAATATTAGTTCATCCTATTTTGGTTTAGAGATAAAAGAGATACTGTGTTCTCTGAATTATGATACGTTTTAGTATTACTTCTAACAGAAAAGGTTTTCTTTTTTTATAATTTGAAATTCATTTCAGGGGGTTTATTTAGTGGCAATAAAATGTATTTTATAGACAGACATATGTCCAATCTTGCTTCTCCCATTTAGATATGTTCTCAGCTCTTTTATAGCTGTAAAACTTTGGGAACCTCTTTGAGAAAAACTGAAATTAGAAACTGAAATTAGGAACTAATTTACAGTGGGTTTTTATTGTTCTGATGATATGAAGTATAATTTTTTTCTTCACACAAATGTTTGAGTTCAGTTCAGTCACTCAGTCATGTCTGACTCTTTGCGACCCTATGAATTGCAGCACGCCAGGCCTTCCTGTCCATCACCAACTCCCAGAGTTCACTCAAACTCATGTCCATCGAGTCAGTGATGCCATCCAGCCATCTCATCCTTGGTCGTCCCGTTCTCCTCCTGCCCCCAATCCCTCCCAGCATCAGAATCTTTTCCAATGAGTCAACTCTTCACATGAGGTGGCCAAAGTATTGGAGTTTCACCTTTAGCATCAGTCCTTCCAAAGAACACCCAAGACTGATCTCCTTTAGGATGGACTGGTTGGATCTCCTTGCAGTCCAAGGGACTCTCAAGAGTCTTCTCCAGCACCACAATTCAAAAGCATCAATTCTTCGGCGCTCAGCTTTCTTCACAGTCCAACTTTCACATCCATACATGACCACTGAAAAAACCATAGCCTTGACTAGACGGACCTTTGTTGGCAAAGTAATGTCTCTGCTTTTGAATATGCTATCTAGGTTGGTCATAACTTTCCTTCCAAGGAGTAAGCTTCTTTTAATTTCATGGCTGCAGTCACCATCTGCAGTGATTTTGAGGTAAGCACAAATGTTTACCTCATTTTAACTTCTAGTGTTTTAGTTGGAGATGTATTCTATAGTTAGGTTGCTTCAGCTTAGTCAGTTCAACTTTGACTTCAAAAGGTGATCTGTTTATCAAGTTAGAAGTGAGTACTAGAAATCATTTATTGCTTTAGTGTCAAAGTTGGATTATTCCTCAACTTCATGACTAAGTAATCTAGGATTATCATATGCTTTGCTCTCCTTTTTACTGTTTCTGCATGTAATGCATTTCAAGATAATATCTGTCTGCTATTGAATGCCCTTAACATACCTGTTTCTTTGCTCCTATTAATCTTAATCCTGAGATTTCTGTTTAGTGGATTTTGACTTTTTAATATTTTATATTGTGCTTAACTAGTGCTAGTATGCCTTTTCTTATAGTTTTATCAGATAGATGAAGACTTCTAAAATTAAGCTGTTTTTAATGATTTAGATAGGGCTTTGGAAAAACCTAGATTTTAACTGCTATTACTTTCTAAGAAAGAAATGTTCCTTGGAATTAATTTCAGTAGAGTTTTCCCCCTTTTTTTAAACAAAATAAATAGGAAATATATGAGGAACAAAAGTATAATGTTATATGTAATTCTTTTTCACCTGAATAACTTTCATATTTCTTTTCATGTTAGGCTAATATAAAAATACACCCTCATCATTTATATCTTCCTTTTAAGTTGAGGTGGAGCAGTGATTGTCTGGAAAGTGCTTGGTTAGATTTTGGCAGATTGATTTAAAATGTTAAAGGGTGAAACAGTGATTTTCAAAAAGTGTTATTCCCTTCATGCTTGTCTTCTACACAATAAAAAGACATCAATAAATACTTTTCTTTTTACATGTAAAGTGAATGGTCATAGCATCTCGGGTTGTTTTTCTTTTCTATGTAAGAGGTGAGGGCAAGGATTTTTGTTTCTTTAGTTTTTATTCTTTTTTCTTTTGGCTACTTCTAAATCTGGAACTGGAATTCAGGCTAATTCAACAGGTATTTGTTAACCACTTTCTGTATGACACACACTACTCCAGTTGCTTTCCTCAAGCCTGAAATCTACATAAGGGTATTAAAAATGGCTGTTTTTGCATTGTCCTCTGCTGCTGGTTTGTCTCATCTGTAAAATGAGAATAAAACTAGCTGCCATGAGTATATGAGAAAATATACCCTATAAGATCCATAGCTGTAATGTGGTGGCATGAATACCGTCCCCCACCAAGTAGATAATGAACTTTTGAGGGAAAAGAGTTGGCAAGATTTACTTCTGGACCTTACTTTGCATTTTCCTCAACTCATAGCACCTTGTCATTGAGTATCTATTCAAGATACAGTGCTGCTGCTAAGTCGCTTCAGTCGTGTCCGATTCTGTGCGTAGCTGTAATGTGGTGGCATGAATACCGTCCCCCACCAAGTAGATAATGAACTTTTGAGGGAAAAGAGTTGGCAAGATTTACTTCTGGACCTTACTTTGCATTTTCCTCAACTCATAGCACCTTGTCATTGAGTATCTATTCAAGATACAGTGCTGCTGCTAAGTCGCTTCAGTCGTGTCCGATTCTGTGCGACCCCATAGATGGCAGCCCACTAGGCTCCTCTGTCCATGGGATTCTCCAGGCAAGAATACTGGAGTGGGTTGCCATTTCCTTCTCTGATATAATGGCTAAGTTAATGAAAACTATACCATTTTTTAGGTCAATGTTCTTTTATTTTCATTAATTACAAGTGTTATTCTCTTAAGATTACATTAGAAAGCCTGATCCCAGGGTAGTTCTAAGGATGTGATCTGACCTGAATGTCTGTGTGCGTGAGTAAGTAATCTCTAGGCCATGGCTTTTCTTCAGTTCATGGTTAAATAATGCAAGGTGATTTGGAATTTTAGAAATTAAGTCATCATATCTCAGTGATATTTAAAGTCTGGAAAGTGATATAGTTTAAAATTTTTTTACCACTGAAATCTCCAAACATTTACAAAAATGAATAATAGGATGATGAGGCCCTATGTATTCATCTCTAAGTTTCAGTAATTATCAACACATGGTTTTATTTTAGCTAGGCTTTCACCCCTACCTCCACCCTGAATATTTAAAGGCATTTTCCGATATATTTTATCCATAAACACTTTAAAAGTCTTTTTCATTTAGAGATACGTATTTAAGGCAATCTATCCACAATACCGTTAGCACAGCAAAGAAAATTCCTAAATGTGATAAAATATCCAGTCAGTGTTCAGACTTACTTGTCTCATAAACGTAACTTTATAGTCGGTTTGTTTAAATCAGACCAACCAAAGGACCACACACTGCATTTGATTTTTCTTCATGTGTCCCTCAAGTCTCTTACTTTATAGGCTTCCTTTTTCTCTCTTTCTAAATTTATCCTCTATTTATTGAAGAAACTAAATCATTTGTCATGCTGGATTTCCCATATTTTGGATTTTGCTGATTGCATCCCTGTGGTGTTAATAAATTCTTCTAAATTCTTCTCTCTCACCAGTTTTCTAAACTCATAGTTAGATTTAGAAGCTTGGTCAACGTCAGGTTTCATTTCTGACAAGAATACTTCACAGAGGGTGCAGGAAATTCCTGTTGTGTCACATCAGGAAACATATCATTTCTGGTTATTTCTTTTTTTTGTAATCTTAAAACTGATCAGTGAACTGGAATATTGCTTTCTGATCTGTCAGCCTTTCATCCAGTGGTTGTAGCAGCCATTGCTGATCACTGCCTGAATCCAGTAATGTGTAAAACTGGCAAAAAATGAGGGGTCTAAAACTTCTATTGATGCATAAAATAGGAGCTCTGTTTAATTAGTAAATCCAGAAATGGAAAGTCATGATGTTGGCTGATAGCAATTAACTGCTTTATTAGTACCAAGTCTAATTTTTAAGAATATTTAAACTTCTTACAAACCATGGTTTTTCTTTTTTTTTCCCTCTAAAGTTCTGTTTAATAAAATAACAAGAAAAAAATCAGAATTTTTGTGTGGATGAATAACATATTTTATGCTTTTCTATTGCAGAAATCACTTCTCAAGAAGTTCAATTGCTGCAGGTGGGCAAAAGGGAAAATCCTACTATACAATTACATTTACTGTCAATTTTCCACATAAAGATGATGTGTGCTATTTTGCTTATCATTATCCATATACATATTCAACTTTGCAGGTGAGAACTCATTAAGTTGTATTACAACATTATTGTATTGTATGTATATGTGTTAGATGATAAAAGACGTATTGCTTTAATAAATCAAAAAGGTAATAAAAAGGTCCAGGGTTGACAATTTTAGAAAATAATACAGTATTTGTTGAAATCATTAAAATGGGAATGTAGTCTTTATTTAATAGAAATACTACAGAAATGACATGTTTTTTGCTATCTTTGAGTAGAAATCTATAAATCCCAATTTATAAATTTTAACTAGGTGAAATTTCAACTTGTTTAATGAGAAGCATTGAATCTCATAGAAAATATAACAGTAGACAATGTGGATGCAATTTAGGTTTCTCTGTAGTGAATTCATTTCTTCTAATGATTTCATATGGAGTCCTAGATCCAGATTGCTTAGAATATGGGGTGTAAGAGTTATTTTGTGGGTTCTTTTAAGGCTTTTTTATTATTTGCCTTTTAAAACAAACAATTCAAGTAATTACTGTGACAGATTTATACTCAGAACAGAATGTCTGTCCTAATAGTCAAGGATCATGAAGCTTCATATGATCAATTGAAAGAAATTGGAACACTGTGATTAGAAACAAGCTTCCAGTTATTAGAGAGGATAAAAATGAGAGGAAAACATAGTCCACAGAGCCGAAGAAATATCAAAGCTGAGAGCATTAAATGAGCTCACTTTATTTTAATAAAGTTATAATCTGCAGTAAAAGTATAAACAGGCATTTTATTGGGCTGAATAACATAGCATCAGAAACATAAACTGTTGTTATTTATGTAGTCTTTTGTTTCTGTTCTTTACTGACATTACCTTTTTAATACATTTTAAGTATCCCTGCTTTCTTCCAGTCCCACTACCGTGATCTTTTCCAGGCATTACCGTGGTTTCTTGCTTGGACTTGGGTCAGCCTCTTTGTAACTTTTGTCCTAAATTTCGCTTGTACCCCCTTTCTTCTTCATCAGTGTTTTACCACACTATAGCAGGAAGAGTCTTTGGTGGCATGTCTAGTCATATAGAGCCCCTGCTTAAAACTCCTTAATGATTTCTCTTGCCATATGTATGAAATCTACAGTTCTTACCATGGCACATTTAGTCATTTCTCTATTATTTTGCACAGTTTTTGCCATTTCTTTGTACTATATGAACTGTTATGTACTTAATATTTATCTTTGGATATTAAAGATTATCCTCATTCTGAGTTAATATCTGTGAAATAACTGGTTTAATATGCTAAACTTTTTTTAAAAGTAAAATACATATCTATTTAAAAATTTTGAAGGTTATCCGCATACCATTTAGTTGTCTTAATTACCAGTAGTGCCAATACTGTGCTTTGGGAAGGACTGGTCTACCAAGCCCTTCCTCCTGTGTTAAATTCTCGATTTGTTTCTTTCTGTTCTAGCTATGTCCTTTTTAAAAAATTATGATTTCATGTTCCTCCTGTATACTTTCCTTCTGCCTACAGCACACTTTATATCCATTTCACTCATCCTTTGGATCTCACTTTAAACGTAATTTTTTCTGGAAGACCTTTCCTCACTGCCCAGACTCTTCAAGGTTCCTCTCCCTTTTTATAAGCCCTCATAGCACCCTGTATTTTCGGGGGCAGAGTCCATTTATTCATTGTTGTATCTTTAGTGTCTAGCATAGTTCTCAGGCAAGAAATAGTGATCACACAGTAAATCATGATTATGTGAATGAACATAGGCAAAAGTTGGAAACCAGCTAAATATCTTTAATATAAGGGAGTGAACAGTTTATATTTGGTGTATAAAAAGCTTGTGTTTTCAAAAAACATATATTGAACATATTTAATGATATGATATAGTATTTATAATTATTAATCTGTGTATGTTTATGTATAAATTATCAAGTAGTAAAATCAAATTATACTAAGTCTTCCATGTAATTACAGTTTCTTCTATATGCATTGGCTATTGTTAGTAGTACTCTAGGTGATACAATCACAGGTGTTCTGAATTTTTTCCTGTGCTTTTTGTATTTTCCAGACATTTTGCAATGAGCCTATATTAATCTTGAAGTAAAGAAAAAAATTTTTTTAATGTGTGTTACATGATTTTCATTCTCCATATTTTAGGTTGCTGTTAACAGATCTACAGTCACAAAATTTCAAAATTCAGAAGGCTTTGAAACCAAAAGTATTTTCATAACCCATTTGCCAGCAAAGCCTGGCCTAACGTGAGCTTATTTAGAATATTGATTCCACTTAGAGTGGACTCTTCATAGGTTTTGCTGCAGAAATAATAACTCGCTGATTACAGGCTGCTGCCGCCAGCTCCACTGGTTATATTGCACTTTGCACTGTTAATATTATCCAACCCGTATCTGTCTCCTTTCTCAAGTTCCCCAAATACTGATGTTCAGGTGCGTCTAGACCCTTGAGGGTTTTGGAGAATAATGTGTGTTACATGATTTTCATTCTCCATATTTTAGGTTGCTGTTAACAGATCTACAGTCACAAAATTTCAAAATTCAGAAGGCTTTGAAACCAAAAGTATTTTCATAACCCATTTGCCAGCAAAGCCTGGCCTAACGTGAGCTTATTTAGAATATTGATTCCACTTAGAGTGGACTCTTCATAGGTTTTGCTGCAGAAATAATAACTCGCTGATTACAGGCTGCTGCCGTCAGCTCCACTGGTTATATTGCACTTTGCACTGTTAATATTATCCAACCCGTATCTGTCTCCTTTCTCAAGTTCCCCAAATACTGATGTTCAGGTGCGTCTAGACCCTTGAGGGTTTTGGAGAAAGGATGAGGAACCTGATCTGATTCACATTTAGTTCTGTTTGAGATCTGGATGCATTTATTCCTATTTATCTTAGGGAGGTTTTAAATGATTGTATACTTTGCTTTTAAATTTTTATTAAGATGCATCTTCAAAAACTGGAGTCAGCACACAATCCTCAGCAAATCTATTTTCGAAAAGATGTGTTATGTGAAACCCTGTCTGGAAACAGCTGTCCCTTGGTGACTATAACAGCAATGCCAGAGTCTAATTATTATGAACATATCTGTCAATTCAGTAAGTTTGTCTTCTTCACTCGCAGTACCAGTCATTATTACTTATTTTTCTTTGCCTCATGAATATTTTGTAAGGTCTGCAGTACTGGGAATAGGCATCAGAAGCCTTGGGTGCTAGTCTGGGTCTTGTTACTGCCTAGCCCTGGGCCCAATTCTAGGCCTCTGTTTCCTCATCTTGAATATGAGGGAGCTGCCTGAGGTGACCTCTAAGGTCTCTTTTGATATTGATATACTGTAGTTCTTATTCTTAGAAGTCATACTCAAAGTATAATATAACAAGTTATACCATCCGTTTAAGAATTTACAGTTAATTTTATAATATAACAAGTTATACCATCCATTTAAGAATTTACAGTTAATTTTATTTATAAATAAAACTATCAGAAACCCCTCCCCAAGTGTTTTGATGCTAATATTGAATGAATAGCTACTTGTTTTTCACCGTCATTTGTATTTTTAAAGTTGTCTCAAATGTACAGCTGTGGTAAAAAAAAAAAAAAAGGATATATACGTATATAAGAGAACTTTTCTAATTTTGATAAGGTGTTTTCAAGAAAGAGTAGGCACTTGCTATTCATGAAAATGTGAGCAGGTGAACTGAGTGTTATTTTGTAGACTTGTATATCTAAATGTTTAGTTTCTTTGTAAATCTCTGAGCAGATATACCTATTGTTCTGTGCTTATCATAGTGACTCTAAAACAGGAATAGGATTATATTTTCCTTAATTTCCCCATGACTTTTATGAAAAATTTATATTTCATCTATATTTCACCAGCTACTTATTCTTTTTGAAATAAAGGTAATATTAAAGAACTAATTTTATATTTAGACTAATCATTAGGAAATAAATAAGTGACTCAAATACTATTTAATATGTTGTTTTCATATAAAACATGGCTTACATGGGTTTTATATCTGTTTTCTCTAGAGGGCCTAGTGCAGTACTTATAAATAGTAGGTGCATAGTGAGTTCTAATTTGATTTTATATTAGTATTCACAATTGAGGAGAAATATTTCTAAAGCCCCAAAGTCAAACATTATACATACTTTAGTAGCTATTCATTTTAATTTGAGATTTTATGTACACTTTAGGAAATCGTCCATATGTTTTCTTATCTGCTCGAGTGCATCCTGGAGAAACTAATGCAAGTTGGGTAATGAAAGGAACATTGGAGTATCTCATGAGTAATAACCCTACTGCTCAGAGTTTACGAGAATCCTATATTTTTAAAATTGTCCCTATGCTAAATCCAGATGGTGTCATCAATGGAAAGTAAGTTAAGCAATAGTTACAGAGAAATTTTAGATTTTTGTGGCTGTCCTGTGTAAACTTGTTGAAATGATAGCATCCAGGTTAATTTGGAAAGCAAATCTCATGATTTTTTCTAGAACAAAAAAAAATTTAGTGAAGAATTAATCTGTGATAAATTTTTAAATGAAAATTAAACTGTATAGTAGTAGTAATATGNGATTTTTGTGGCTGTCCTGTGTAAACTTGTTGAAATGATAGCATCCAGGTTAATTTGGAAAGCAAATCTCATGATTTTTTCTAGAACAAAAAAAAATTTAGTGAAGAATTAATCTGTGATAAATTTTTAAATGAAAATTAAACTGTATAGTAGTAGTAATATGTTTGAGAAATTCTGTATCTATTCGTGAGAATTTCGTGAGAATATAATTTCATAAAATGTGTGTTTTGCTTGAATCATTTTAGGAAAATGACAGAATTAGGATATGAGAAAGTTTTTTTAACACATCTTTCTCTTGTAGTTTCCTTTCTTATTTATCAGTGGCATGATCTTGGTTGTTCTAAGATGTAAAATTTTCTGGGATCTCTTTCCACTAATATGAAATTAGCTCCCTGTGCTAACTTCTTCCTGATATGAGGAGGAATTCTTTAAAGTGGAAATACTGGAAGATTACTTTTTAAGTGGAGTTGGCTCATAGTTTAGTACAGTTCATTTATTGTGTTAATTTAGACCAAGGTCTCTTTACTGCTTCTGAAAAGTGGGATTTTGTCTAGCTATCATGAGCATCTCCAAAATTGAGGGTACTATATTTATTTCAGTAAGAGTACCATGAATATTTATCATGTTTTAGAAAATGTTTGAATTTTAAAAATAGAATAATTTTTCTAGATAGTATGATTATGGAACTAAAATGAGCTTTTATGTCTAGTTTTAATTCAGAAACATATTGACCAGCTTTTATGTCTAGTTTTAGTTCAGAAACATATTGACCAATTCTGTTTATATTTCTGTTAGCACCTCCTCTTTGCTTAAATTTTTGCTCAGCAAGTTTAATACTTAAAACTTACAATTAAATGAAAATGTATTTTAATTTTTATAAGAATGTGTACTTTTTATATACTTATCTTTCTTAGAAGGAGGGTCCAGAAAGCACATTTAATAATAATTAATGCAATCAAAGTACAGAACTTTAGCATCAGAAATGTAGTCAGAATGGAAAATATGGCCATGAATACATTTTATAGTGCATGGAACAAAACCCCAGAATGAAGAATTTTTCCTATAGCTTGAAAATTTTGACCTGTAAAACTGCAGGCTTACTACAGTTTAAATGCATGTAACCCACAATCTGGCACATAGCAAATGCTAAATAGATGTTTACTTAATGATTATAACATGCATTTTGGTGAGCCCACCACTTATACCTGTTTGAAATACTTAGTGGAATAGAATCATAAAATAAATCAAGTGCATATAAGAATTTATTGATCCCAGTGTTAATTTATTGTTGTGTTTACATGTATACAGCCACCGCTGTTCCTTAAGTGGAGAGGATTTGAATAGACAATGGCAAAGTCCAAATCCAGACTTACACCCTACAATTTATCATGCCAAGGGTCTGCTACAGTACCTGGCTGCCGTGAAGCGTTTACCACTGGTAAGTGGCAGTGTTTGTTTGCATAATCAAAGAGGTGATTTTGTTGATTGGTAGCTTAGTATTTTATAAATAATTGTCTGGTTATAAAAGCTGTATGTTAGTTTCAAAAGCAGTTTCTTTAAAGTATCTTTGTCATCAGTCACTTGTATATTAATTGTGGCATCTAATACAGTGTATCCATATTCTTATTTCATTAGGTTTGATTTTTATAATTTCATGAGCCTTTTATTTTTCTTTATTGTTTATGAACATTGGTCACTCCTGGTTGTAAGCTGTAGGTATCTGACTGCAGTGTTTAAACAACATGAGGGTAAAAGTATGTATCTTCCAAGTTCTCAAAGCACTAGAAGCTTATTTTTGAACTTTTTGATGCTGCTGCTGCTGCTGCTGCTAAGTCGCTTCAGTTGTGTCCGACTCTGCGACCCCATAGACGGCAGCCCACCAGGNTTCTCTTGTAGTTTCCTTTCTTATTTATCAGTGGCATGATCTTGGTTGTTCTAAGATGTAAAATTTTCTGGGATCTCTTTCCACTAATATGAAATTAGCTCCCTGTGCTAACTTCTTCCTGATATGAGGAGGAATTCTTTAAAGTGGAAATACTGGAAGATTACTTTTTAAGTGGAGTTGGCTCATAGTTTAGTACAGTTCATTTATTGTGTTAATTTAGACCAAGGTCTCTTTACTGCTTCTGAAAAGTGGGATTTTGTCTAGCTATCATGAGCATCTCCAAAATTGAGGGTACTATATTTATTTCAGTAAGAGTACCATGAATATTTATCATGTTTTAGAAAATGTTTGAATTTTAAAAATAGAATAATTTTTCTAGATAGTATGATTATGGAACTAAAATGAGCTTTTATGTCTAGTTTTAATTCAGAAACATATTGACCAGCTTTTATGTCTAGTTTTAGTTCAGAAACATATTGACCAATTCTGTTTATATTTCTGTTAGCACCTCCTCTTTGCTTAAATTTTTGCTCAGCAAGTTTAATACTTAAAACTTACAATTAAATGAAAATGTATTTTAATTTTTATAAGAATGTGTACTTTTTATATACTTATCTTTCTTAGAAGGAGGGTCCAGAAAGCACATTTAATAATAATTAATGCAATCAAAGTACAGAACTTTAGCATCAGAAATGTAGTCAGAATGGAAAATATGGCCATGAATACATTTTATAGTGCATGGAACAAAACCCCAGAATGAAGAATTTTTCCTATAGCTTGAAAATTTTGACCTGTAAAACTGCAGGCTTACTACAGTTTAAATGCATGTAACCCACAATCTGGCACATAGCAAATGCTAAATAGATGTTTACTTAATGATTATAACATGCATTTTGGTGAGCCCACCACTTATACCTGTTTGAAATACTTAGTGGAATAGAATCATAAAATAAATCAAGTGCATATAAGAATTTATTGATCCCAGTGTTAATTTATTGTTGTGTTTACATGTATACAGCCACCGCTGTTCCTTAAGTGGAGAGGATTTGAATAGACAATGGCAAAGTCCAAATCCAGACTTACACCCTACAATTTATCATGCCAAGGGTCTGCTACAGTACCTGGCTGCCGTGAAGCGTTTACCACTGGTAAGTGGCAGTGTTTGTTTGCATAATCAAAGAGGTGATTTTGTTGATTGGTAGCTTAGTATTTTATAAATAATTGTCTGGTTATAAAAGCTGTATGTTAGTTTCAAAAGCAGTTTCTTTAAAGTATCTTTGTCATCAGTCACTTGTATATTAATTGTGGCATCTAATACAGTGTATCCATATTCTTATTTCATTAGGTTTGATTTTTATAATTTCATGAGCCTTTTATTTTTCTTTATTGTTTATGAACATTGGTCACTCCTGGTTGTAAGCTGTAGGTATCTGACTGCAGTGTTTAAACAACATGAGGGTAAAAGTATGTATCTTCCAAGTTCTCAAAGCACTAGAAGCTTATTTTTGAACTTTTTGATGCTGCTGCTGCTGCTGCTGCTAAGTCGCTTCAGTTGTGTCCGACTCTGCGACCCCATAGACGGCAGCCCACCAGGCTCCCCTGTCCCTGGGATTCTCAAGGCAAGAACACTGGAGTGGGTTGCCATTGCCTTCTCCGTTTGAACTCTAGCCAGTTCTAAAGCTGGTAGATCTTAAGTATCACATGGGAAAGGTAGTATAGGCATGGTAGGAGACCCTGTGCCTATGTATTTCTTCTGTTTTCAGCAACTTTTGTTTTGAATGTTTCCATCATGTTAAGCCTTATTCTTTCTTTGGGAAAGATGGAATATTTTGTAGAGTGGCAAAATTGACATGCAAGTCTGACCGTTTTCCATTTTTAAAATGATGTTCTTTCAAACCATACCCTCTACCCTCTTTAAAAAAAGTGTTTTTCATGAGAGCATTTTTATGTTCTCTTATGTTAGGTAAGTATTTTAACAACCCTTGGGGCAATGATGAATGCAGCTGTACATTTGACCTAAAATTATATTTATTATTTTTTAGATGATGGATAGTAGCTACAAAAGAAAGAGTGGAACTGATGGCTTGATGCAGGACATGCCTGCAAAGGATTTAGCCATTCTAGTATTAATCATAAATCCTTTCCAAAGGTAGATATGTACTGTTACTTTTAGGAATTCTACTTAATAAATGGTGGCTTATTTACAACAAAATGACCAAGGAACACAGACCAACTGTTATTGGCTTTATACTAACTAGCTTTACTTGGCAATGCATGAATTTGCAGGATTTTAATTTTAAAAATATATTGTCTTTTCAAGGTTTATTGTGATTATCATGGTCACTCCCGAAAAAAGAATGTATTTATGTATGGCTGCAGCATCAAAGAGACGGTGTGGCATACAAATGACAATGCAGCGTCATGTGATGTTGTGGAAGATGTGGGATATAGGGTAATTATTATAATTTATAATAATAGGCAGGAAATTTAGAATTTCAAACATGCATGAAACCACAGAACACAAAACATATAGAAATTACTTAGAGTCAGTAAATGTTGCCATTTTGCTATTCTGTTTCAGATTTTTTTATTGAAATGTTTCTTCTAACAGTTTTTGCTTTTCATATTTTTTAATTAAAGTATACTTGATTTACAATATTATATGAGTTTTAAATGCATTATATGGTTATTTAGTATTTTTATAGATTATACTCTATTTAAAGTTATTATAAAATGTTTACTGTATTCTCTGTGCTGTACAGTATATCCTTGTATTGTTTATTTGTTTATTGTATACATAGTAGTATGTATCTCGTAATCCATTATCCTAATCTTGCCACTACCCGCATCCGTCTCACTACTGGTAACAACTAGCTTCTTTATATCTATGAGTCTGTTTCTGTTTTGTTATATATAGCCATTTGTTTTATTTTGGGGGGTTCCACATATAAATGATAATATACGGTATTTGTCTTTCTCTGTCTGACTTATTTCACTAAACATAATATTCTCCAGATCCATCCATGTTGTTGCAAATGGCAAAATTTCATTATTTATGACTGAATAATTGTCATTGTGTATATGTACCACATCTTCTTTATCCATTCATCTGTTGATGCACACTTAGATTACTTCCATGTCTTGGCTATTATAAATTGTGCAGCTATAAACATTGGGATGTGTGTGTCTTTTTGAATTAGTTTTCATGTTTTCTGGGTATATGCCCAGGAATAGGATTGCTGGATCATATGGTAGCTTTATTTTTGTTTTTTTTACTGCTCTCTTTAGTGGCTCAATCAGTTTACATTCCCATCAACAGTGTAGGAGGGTTCCATTTTCTCCATACCCTCTCCAGTATTTATTATTTGTAGAATTTTTGATGATGGCCATTATAATCCAGATGAAATGATGATAGCTCATGTGGTTTGATTTGCATTTCTCTACAAATTAGTGATGTTGAGCTTCTTTTTATATGCCTATTGGCCATCTGTATGTCTTCACTGGAAAAATACCCATTTTCTGTCCATTCGGTTTTTCTACCTACTTTTTAATTGGGTTGTTTATTTTTTAATATTTAATTGTATGAACTGTTTATATATTTTGGATATTAGCTCCCTCAGTCATTTGCAGATATTTTCCCCCATTACATAGGTTGTCTTTTCATTTTGTCAGTCATTTCCTTTACTGTGTAAAAACTTTTAAATTTAATTAGGTTCTAGTTATTTATCTTTGCTTTTGTTTTCTTTACCTGAAGAGACAGATTAAAAAAAAATATTGCCACTACTTATGTGAAAGTGTTCTGCCTATGTTTTCTGCTGTGAGTTTTGTTGTGAAGGGAAGGGAAAGTCACTCAGTCGTGTCTGACTCTTTGTAACCCCAAGGACTATACAGTCTGTGGAATTCTCCAGGCCAGAATACTGGAGTGGGTAGCCTTTCCCTTCTCCAGGATTCTAGCTTAAAAGGTCTAAACAATTGAAAACTGAATAGAATCTATTTATTTATTAGAGGCAAATAGCTGGAGTAAAACTATAGTCATGGTACCAAATCTGTAATTTGCCTTTCATAATTACACAAGATTGTGGCATGTATTTCTGTGTGCAGAGTTTTACTGCTTTTGCCTCATGATATCTCCTGTATTTAACTTCTGTACTGTTTATTTTATACTTTGATTGTTCAGATTTCAGCAAGATAACTTAACTCCTCTCCATGAGGGGACAGTAGTAGTAGTAAGCTTATAGTACACTAAACAAAATTAAATGGCTACGAAGTAACTTCACCTCCTCTTTGCTAAATTAAAGTTTAAAGTTATTTGTTAACAGTAAAACAAAGAACTAATACTCTCAACAGCTGCTGCTGCTGCTAAGTCGCTTCAGTCGTGTCCGACACTGTGTGACCCCATAGACGGCAGCCCGCCAGGCTCCCCCATCCCTGGGATTCTCTAGGCAAGAACACTGGAGTGGGTTGCCATTTCCTTCTCCAGTGCATGAAAGTGAAAAGTGAAAGTGAAGTCGCTCAGTCGTGTCAGACTCTTAGCGACCCCATGGACTGCAGCCCACCAGGCTCCTCCGTCCATGGGAGTGTCCAGGGAAGAGTACTGGAGTGGGTTGCCATTGCCTTCTCCTAAGTCACTAATAATAGAGCAGGTGCTTTGAGTCATTTTTTCCAACAATAGTGAAAATTTAAGCACTTTGATTTGCAGTTTCTTCCTCTTGTTTACCAACTTTTTAAAAAAGATAACTAGAAAAGTCATGTGATAGTTCCAGTGCCATGTTCAAAAAGGAATAGAGAAGGAAGAGACTAAATTCTTGACAATGATCATCCTGTTATCTTTGTACTCAGCAGATAAACTAGTAATATCTCAAAGAAGAGAAATAAGGAAGCTGGATTTTTCTTACAGTTTTCTTTTTTCATGTTTTTAGAAAACCAGAATTAGCACTTAACTTCTAAGAGGTTAATCAGCCTGGTAAACTAAATAGAGAGCAAAGTACCTGTCAGAATCAGCCTATCTTTGTGAGTTTTATTGTATGCGATCTTAAATTTAGGTCTTCGATTAATTTTTAGTTTATTTTTACATATGATGGGAGGAAATGTTTTAATTTCACTCTTTTATATGTAGCTAACCAGTTTTTCTAGCACCAGTTATTGAAGAGACTATCTTTCCCTATTGTATATTTTTGCTTCCTTTATCATAGATTAATTGGCCATATGTTAGTGGTTTATTTCTGGGCTCTCTATTCTGTTCTGCTGATCTGTGTGTTTGGTTTTTTTGTGTGTGCCAGTACTATCCTGTTTTGATTACGGTAGCTTTGTAGTATAGTCTGAAGTCAGGAAGTCAGTGGTACCCTCAGCTTTTTTTCCCCTCAAGATTGCTTCTATGATCTTTGAGGTTCCATATAAATTTTAGGATTATTTGTTGCACTTCTGTGACAAATACCCTATGTATTCTGGGTATTTTGATAATGACTGCATTAAATCTGTAGATTGCTTTGAGTAGTATGGATAGTTTAGCAATATTACTTCTTCCAATTCATGAATAGGGATGTCTTTCCATTTTTTTGTATCATCTTCAGTTGTCTTCATCAGTGTTCTGATTGTCAAGAGTATAGGTCTCTCAGTTTATTTCTAGATTTTCTTAATAAGATCTAGAATGTAATTACCTTTGGATTCCTGAACTATATGATAGTTTTTTAGTGTATATAAAAGCAACAGATTTTTATAGTTTGATCTTGATCCTTTACAAGAAAAATCCCAAATAAACATCCTAACCTGCTATCCACATTAATTACAAAAAGAAGAAGAAAGGTCAGAGTCAGCAAAAGAAAGGAAATAAAGAGAGCAGAAATAAAATTGAGACCCTGCCACATCTCCTTCAAATAGAAAATGTCAGTGAAGCCAAGAGTTGATTTTTTTTGTTGTTGTTAAAAAAAAAAAAAATAGCCAGGCTCATTAAGAAGAGGCCCCAATAAACAAAATAAAGAGAAATGTCAACCAATATCATAGAGATACAAAAAATCATAAGAGAAAACTATGAACAGTTTTATGCCAACAAAATTGGAAGACCTAGAGAAATGGATAAATTCCTAGAAATAGACAATCTTCCAGAACTGAGTCAGGAAGAAATAAATAACCTGAACAGATTGATCACCAGTAGTAAAATTGAATCAGTAATCAAAAAACACCTAGCAAACAGAAGTCCAGGTCTTGATGACTTCATAGGGGAATTCTACCAGACATACATAGAAGAGGTAATACACACCTTTCTCAAACTATTTCAAAAAACTGAAGAGAAGAGAACACCTAAATTCATCCTATGAGGCCAACCAACATTGCCCTGATACTGAAATCCAAAGACACTGCAGAAAAGATTATAGGTCAGTATCTCTGATTAATGTATACCAGGGTCCAGCCCCGGTGGATCCAGGGTAATTAGAAGGTGAGATGGAGTCAGCGTCTAGGAAAAAACTTATTTAATTACAGATATATAGAGAGATTAGAAACAGATAGTGTAGTAGGAAAATTAGTGGAGAAAAAGAGGCTGAATAACTTGATTTACGTGGAATACCAGTCACCACCTATGTAGGACACAGGCGTCTTTCCGNGTCTAGGAAAAAACTTATTTAATTACAGATATATAGAGAGATTAGAAACAGATAGTGTAGTAGGAAAATTAGTGGAGAAAAAGAGGCTGAATAACTTGATTTACGTGGAATACCAGTCACCACCTATGTAGGACACAGGCGTCTTTCCGTTCTCCCGAAGGAGAGGAGGCACTGAGGCCTCCCCGGTCCAGTCGTAGAAGCCCAGGCAAAATTAGCAGGCTTGGTGAGTACGCACATTCCAGATGGGAATTCGGCCAGAAGGGGAAAGAACGACACGGGGGAGTCAGTCTTTCCAGAAACCGATCCGATTTCTTTATTTTTCAGGTTTGCTTATTTTACAAAATGTAGGGATGAATACAGAGTCATGCGGGGGTCAGCAGTCCTGAGCTTTATCAAAATCAGGTGCTTCACATAAATGTATACAATAAAAAGGTCTTAAGGGTTTTACATCATCTTCTGGCCATGAGGCCTGCTGACATTTTATGATCTTTTCTTTCTGATAACCAAAAAACTTATTTTTCCGAGGGTGTTTTTTCTTAAACCAGGCACCCCTCCAAATAAAGTTGCATTCCTATAGGGTGAGGGTGTAGTGAGTTACAATCAAGAAAGGAATTTATTTAACCCAAGGTTCAGTTCAGTCCAGTTCAGTTCAGTCGCTCAGTCGTGTCCGACTCTTTGCGACCCCATGAATCGCAGCACGCCAGGCCTCCCTATCCATCACCATCTCCCGGAGTTCATACTGAGCGACTGAACTGAACTGAACTGAACAGAATAGTAGGAGGCAGTTATGCCTTTGAATCTTTGTCCCTCCCTGTTGTCTCCTACTTTTCCAACTATGACTTATGTTCTTTCTACTCCTTTTGCTCTAAATGAAGACCCTCTTCTATGCAGCTTTGTCTTTGACAACAGTTGCTAGAATACAGCATTATAAGCGGAGGCATGCAGAAGTTCCAAAGTGGAGGGTTTTTTCATTCTTCCACTGATCACAACTATTGTGTAGCGGCATTTTGGAACTGACCTGAGATTACCAGTCAAGGGCTCATCTTCCACAGAACTCTCCTTAGAATTTTATACTTCAATATCTTGGAAGCTTTTAATTTCCTGGCATCACACATTTGATACAACAAGACATCTAATAATAACATCTGCACATCCTATAATATCCTTTTCCTTCTTTGTTGATTTATGCCTCAAGACTAATGTTGTATTCAGGGATGTTAAGTTCAACTCCAGTGTTGCATATTATCCATAGCCACTCTTTCAGGACGTCTTTTGTGAGCCCTCCATTGCAGGCCTATTGTTCCTTGGAGGAGTCAAATATTTTATTTTAATATTCACTGTACTGTAGTTAAATGGCCCCTTTTGAAAGCCTCCCCCAGGGCAAGGCCATGGCATTTTTTACCCCTGTATCCTCAAGGCCTAGAACAGTGGACACTTGAGAGATATATGGTGAACTGAAATTGACTTACATAACTAGAGCCAACTTCACTGAGTTTTGGCCACATAATAATGGGGTTCAGTTCAGTTGCTCAGTCGTGTCCGACTCGTTGCGACCCCATGAATCGCAGCACGCCAGGCCTCTCTGTCCATCACCAACTCCCAGAGTTCACTCAGATTCACGTCCAATGAGTTGGTGATGCCATCCAGCCATCTCATCCTTGGTCATCCCCTTCTCCTCCTGCCCCCAATCCCTCCCAGCATCAAAGTCTTTTCTAATGAGTCAACTCTTTGCATGAGGTGGCCAAAGTACTGGAGTTTCAGCTTTAGCATCATTCCCTTCCAAAGAAATCCCAGGGCTGATCTCCTTCAGAATGGACTGGTTGGATCAGTTTCTCTAATACATATTTTGTATTTCTGTATCACATGGAGAGTTAATATTTCACAAAGTAAATTTTTTATGTCAGAATTTGAAATTATTCCCTTGATCAGATTAATGTATTAACTTTGTGCCACTTCCTGGCAGGACTATAAGATTTTCCAAATGTAACTAAACCATTATCCTTTATCTAGACTATTGAATTTCTTATCCATCTCCCCACTCTGAGACAATATCAAAAAGATGTCTTCTTCAGCAGATTTGCAGCAATTTTTACTGTGGTCACACCTGCTTTTCCCAGGAAGAGTGGTGTATTTGCTGAATCGGTCAGCTTTCACTCTACTCTCAGCCCTGAGTAACTTAATTGTCAGAGTGTTTATGGTACTTTTATGGCAGGGTTGCCAACTTTTTTCTGGTTTTCAAGGACACTAGTTTAAGAGAAACAGTAGGCCTCTGTTTATCTCAATATACTCCATTGTTTTGTACCATGGAATATGAAGGTATAATTTCAGATGTTTGACAAATCTAAATGACATATTAGAAATACAGGATTACCAAGGAGTCCCTCTGTTTTAGGCAAAGAATAAATTTATTGAAGAATTTGTAAATTTCATAGCCAACTGGAAGGTTAACAAATATTTCTTCCATTATTAATTAGCCAAAATAAGTTATCTGGAATTTTTTTGTAGATTATGAAGCACCAACTCTATGAAAATTAACTTATATTACTTTGTGTAGTTGTAGTCCAATGTCCTGTTAAGATTTCCATTGATATGTTAAAATTCCAATGTGATTTAATATGACTTCAAAAATCACTACTTATCATTGGTCATTCCTTTAAAAACAAAAAAACTATTTTTGATTATTAAACTGTAAGCCAGGTTTACTCTGATCAGTGAATAATTTCCTGCCTTCACAGAACTTACATTTTAGCATGGAAGTGAGATTATATGCAACCATATACTTAAAAAAATTATGCTTAGTACAATGGCAAGTGGTGTGAAAAGAACACTGTTCAAGTGGATAAAGAATGACTTTATAAAAGAGGGTGGTCAAAGCAGCCCCGTTTCAGCAGATGAGGTTTGAACATAGACATGAATGTGTTTATGAGTCGCTCAGTTGTGTCCTACTCTTTTGCAACCCCATGGACTATAGCCTTCCAGGCTGCTCTGTCCCTGAGATTTCCCAGGCCAGCTTACTGGAGTGGGTTCCCTTTTCCAGGGGATCTTCCAGACCAAACCCATATCTCTTGCACTGCAGGCAGATTCTTTACCATTGAGCCACCAGGGAGGCCCGAGATGTGAATTGTACGCAACAATTAGAATATTTTAGTAAAACAAACTCATGCAGAGAAAAGTAGCAAATGGGAAGTCCCTGAGAATATAATGGGTTTGGTCTGTCAAAGGAGCAGGAAGGAGGCCAATGTGGCGAAAGAGTAGGTATGAAGGGGAGGGTTAGAAACAAGGTTAGAGAGCAGGACAAAGATCTCATAGGAGGTTGTAAGCAATGGGGAAAAATGTAGGGACTTACTGAAGTCAAATTAAAAAAACAGCTGGAGAACTTTAAGTGAGATGGTGCTGTGATGTGGTTTGTGTTTTAAGAGGTAATTTTGGTGAATGTGCATACAGAAAAGGGCTCTAGATGAAAGAAATATCCCAGGGAGGAGGCTATTCAGTCATTTGACAGTGATGGGAGGCCTCAGAATAGGGCACCAGTGACTTAGGTGTTGAGAAGTCAGAATTCAAATTTTAGGTAACCATGTGGCTTTCTGATAGCATGTGGTATTGAAAATAAGGAGTAAAGGTATACACTTATGCTTTTAGAACTGAGAAATTTGATCAATATTAATGATGGGAGAAACTAAAGGGAAAAAAAGATTTAGGGATGATGGAAGGCAGATCTGCTATTTTGCCTTTGAGCCTGTAAAGTAATCATAACCACTGCCTTAAGTTCAAAGGTTCATAAAACATCATCAGAAAGAAACTTTCATTTTCCCACAATAACCTGCAGCAAATATCTACCTGTTCAAACATACTTCAAGTTTTTTTTTTTTAATCCACTATTTGTCAGAGGTTTTTAAAACTTTGCTAGTCACTCTCAGACTTAAAAAAGCAAATCCTCTGAGTACTTCACACACACACACAAGCACACTACAGGATAATATTCAAAACACTAAACTTCTTTCAAGCTTCCAGCTTCTTATCCCACCATATCAACTGAGCAGTGAAAGGATGAATATGTGGCTGCATTCTCTCTCTCCATCATTCACTCCTCTCCACCCTGGAGGAGTTGTGTTTTCTGACATAGTCAAGATTACAGAGAAGCTAGTATAGCCTCCATCAGCTCTTAAACATAATTTTCTCAAGGGCCAGCCAACGTCCAGCAAACCTCCTGACCCCTTTGACATCATTTCATGTAAATCATTTATGAAAGCAAGTTATTAGGAGACTTAAAACAGCTTTTGGGATACATGTTTTGCCATTATTACATGATTATTTAGCACCTTGCTTTGCAATGAATGAGTAGTTGGTGCATATTTTCTTGGGAGTTCAACAAAACCAAAACTGAAAGAGTTTTATTTTAACATCCTGTTATGGCTTCCCTAGTGGCTCTGCATATCAAGAACCTGCCTGCAATGCAGGAGAGACAGGAGATGTGGATTCGATCCCTAAGTCAGGAAAATCCCCTGGAGAAGGAAATGACTACACACTCCAGTATTCTTGCCTGGAGAATCCCACGTTCAGAGGAGACTGGCAGGCTACAGTCCATGGGGGTGTAAGGAGTCGGACATGACTGAGCAACTAAGCATGCATGCCTAGTAGGCCCTCAGATTTGATATATGAACAAACAGAAAAGAGAAGTAAATGTAAATTTTCCTTCATTGTAAGTGTTCTTAAACTTTTCCCAGTGCCTTTCTTCATCAAGCCTCACAACACAAACAGCTGGGAAACAAGAGATTAAGTGTCAGGACATATGAGTGCTATTCTGGTTTCACCATTTCCTAGGAGGACTGTGAATTTGGACAGGTTGTTTGACATTTCTGATCCAGTTTCCTTGCTGGTACTCTGGGCCAATAAGCCTTGCCTTCCTCAAAATCTTGCTCAGATCAAACAAGATTAAGTGTGTGAAAGCACTTTATAAATATGAATTATTAATCAAGTATAAGCATGCTAAGTTTTTGGTTTCTTTCAGTCAAACAGAAACTTGGTATAAAAAGTAGCCTTACTCTTTCCTTTTCCCATAAGTATGATTACATTTCATACTTTTCACCTAGACTGGTGGCTGGCAGCTAGTTCTTTATGGAATTCTCTAATCATGACCCTCACTATCACTTTCTTATTAGATCATTGAAATACCACTGATAATCATTCAAACAATTTAATTAAGATATTTCAGCAAAGGAATTGTTGTTTTTAATATATTACTGTATCTAATTATTTGATCTACCACAAATGAGAAAGGTACTGTTCTCCCCTCAAAGGGCACAGTAAATGTTCAATTGATTGTTACTATCTTCAAATGTTCAAATTCCATGATTTAATTACTTGATGAGTTTGATGTATCTTAGAAACTGCTGCTGCTGCTAAGTCATTTCAGTCATGTTCGACTCTGTGCAACCCCATAGATGGCAGCCCACCAGGCTCCCCCGCCCCTGGGATTCTCCAGGCAAGAACACTAGAGTGGGTTGCCATTTCTTTCTCCGAAGCATGAAAGTGAAAAGTGAAAGTAAAGTTGCTGTCGTGTCTGACTCTTAGCAACCCCGTGAACTGCAGCCTACCAGGCACCTCTGCCCATGGAATTTTCCAGGCAAGAGTCCTGGAGTGAGCTCCCATTGCCTTCTCTAATCTTAGAAACTGAATAACTGCAAAATGAAATATACAACTGCACATATCTTAAGAGGTCTAGTTGTATAAATTTCCAACTAGAAATTTGAGCACATTAATTTTAGGTTAATATGCTCAGTTTTGTTCAAGGACCCTCGTGAGAGGTCTGTAAATCCTAGTTTAAAACCACTGGCCAAGAGTTTTCAATTGAGTCTCTCTAGCTTTAAAATCTGGTTTGTGTGTGTGTATATATATATATATTTAACTTTCTTGTTTTTAGATTTCTTAAGACCATCTAGAGATAGTTTGACATTTCACTTGATTGTTTTGTCAGAGCAGAATTTTCATATGAGTAAAGTTTACACAGTACTTCTAAAGAATCTACTTAAATGTAGTTCTAAAGTCTCCTTAAATACAAGACCCCAAGATACTACTGAATTAATACATTCATATTTGTTTATAAAGTTAACAAGTTAACATTTTATAAATTTAATATTCATATTTTCTAACTACTTATACCTATTATTGGCTTCAAAGCAGATAACACATAAAACCACAGCTGATATTCTTATGTAAGATTTTACTTATGGGTATTTTTTACTCTGACTCAGAGCCCCTACTCTCTCATAATTTCTTAACGTATCTACTTTTTGTCCACTCAGGTCATTAAAGAGACTGAATTTATTGATCAAAAGTTGTTTCATTTTCTGTTGTTAATTTTATTTCTACATTGCTTTGGTAAAATGAAAAATCTTGTTCTACTTTTTAAAGGTATTTTCAAGATTGTATACTAACAGGAAATAAAAATAGGAATAGTTCATGTTGTCTTTACAAGCAATGATTTAAATGAATGTCAAAGTTATATACCTTTTTTGTTGTTTCATTTTATAGCATAAATACCATTATTTTTCCTAACAATGTAAAATATATTAAAAATAAAATGATTTTTCCTTCGAATAAATTCCTGTCCTCACTCAAGTGGCAACCATACTCGAGTGCATCCTCTCATAAACTATATTTTTTCAATAATAGAATACTTTGTGATCTTTTTTCTTTTAACATGCATAAGATTAATGACATATATACAGATCACTCTATCCTTTTTACGATACATAAACTTCTACAATAAATCCATATAAAAATAAATTTTACTACTATCATATATATGGTCATTTAAATTGATGCATTTTTTTCATTAAATAATTTAGCACTAACCATCCAAAGTATTTGGGGTTATTTTTGCATATTAGTTTAAGAGACATCTTTAAAAGTAGAATTAATTGATCAGGGTAATTAAAACTTAAATATTAGAATATTCAACCAAAACCTTTTCTAAAAATATTTCACCATTTTTTGATTTCCTGCTATATGAAGAATTTTTATTTCCCTGAAATCTTGATCATACTGAGAGTATAATTTTCTTAATCTTTTGTCTCATGTGAAAAATAACTAATTGCTTTTAATTTGCATTTCTTTCATTGCTAGTGAGATTGAGCATAATTTAAATGTTTCTCAGAATTTTTCTTTGTCTTCTTTTATGTCCTTTGACTTTTTGCCTGTAGAGTTGTCTTTTTTAAAATTGTTCTTAACAGCTCTTTAAGTATTTTGTTTATTTTTTTAACCCCAATATTTCATTAACTTTTACATTTTGATAATAGGATTTTTAAAATATTTTTGATCATTTATGTTTGTTTGAAGGTTTGTTTGTTTTGTCTCATAAACATACATTCATCAGTTTCTTTCTAAATCAAAATATCTTCCTCACTGCAAAAGAAAGAGAAAATTTTTATATTTTCTTTGAATGTTTTCAAGGCTATTTTAAAATAATTTAAAACTATTTAAGAAATGTGTCTGCAAGGAGATCCAACCAGTCCATCGTAAAGGAAATCAATCCTGAATATTCAGTTGAAGGACTGATGCTGAAGCTGAAACTCCAATACTTTGGCCACCTGATGTGAAGAACTGACTTATTTGAAAAGACCCTGATGCTGGGAAAGATTGAAGGCGGGAGGAGAAGGGGATGACGGAGGATGGGATGGTTGAATGCCATCACCAACTCAATGGACATAGTTTGAGTAAGCTCCAGGAGTAGGTGATGGACAGGGAGGCCTGGTGTGCTGCAGTCCACAGGGTTGCAAAGAGTTGGACACGACCTAGTGACTTAACTGAAGAAATGTGTAGGAAATCTGTTAATGACATGAGGTTGTCTATTCATATAGCTGTCAAATTACTTTAGGCTACTTGTTGAATAATCCATTCCTTCAGCTTCCCTGGTGGCTCAGGTGGTAAAGAATCTGCCTGCAAAGCAGGAGACTTGGTTTTGATCCCTGGGTGGGGAAGATCCCTTGGAGAAGGACATGTCAACCCATTCCAGCATTCTTGCCTAGAGAATCCATGGACAGAGGAGCCTGGTGGGCCACAGATCATGGAGTCACAAAAAGTTGGACATGACTGAAGCAGCAGCAGCAACAGCAGCACTCTCAATTATACAGTCAAATTTATCAAAAACTAAATTTACCTTATACAAATAGAAATGAGTTTCTGTATACCTTATTTATTTTTGACCTAATATTTTTAGCTATATCTAAAGTACACACATTTTGATTGCTATTTCTGAGAAATATATTTGACATGTTTGCTATGTGGTGGGATAATATATACTTTCTTACAAATCTATACTTTTACATTACTGGGGACTTTCTCCTTCTATCAAATTTAGAATTAGCTTTTAAATTTCTTATAAAATCCTCTATACTTGTATTAATGCAGATGTTGTATATTTCTTATCAGATTTACCTCTAGATATTGCATGGTTTTTATTAAGAATCCTGTGCATGCATGCAGGTTCAGTAGCTTCAGTTGTGTTTGTCCTGTCCGACTCTGTGTGAACCTATGGACTGTATAGCCTGCCAGTTTCCTCTGTCCATGGGATTCTCTAGGCAAGAATACTGGAGTGAGTTTCTGTGCTCTCTTCCAGGGGATCTTTCCAACCCAGGGGTCAATCCCGTGGCATCTCCTCCATCTTCTAAATCGCAGGTGAATTCTTTACTGCTGAGACACCTGGGAAACCCAGGAATCCTATAGTTTTCATTCAATGATATCTTTTTGCTGTTTATCACTGTTATATAAAAAGGCTATTTGTTTGAAAATTTTTGTATATAACCAAGTTATTGAATTATCTTAATAGTTGAAAATTTTTTAGAGTTGATTGCCCCAGAAGATAATCATATTGTCTGCAAAGTGATATCAGTGCTGCCCTTTCCAGTATTTTTCATTTTTATTAACTTTGGCAAGCATCTGCTATATGATGTAAAACTGTAACATCAGTCTTAATTGTATATTATATTTAATAGGAATTATTTTAATACTTTAATCATTTAGCATGATATCTAATCTATGTGCTACTAGATATTCTTTATTCAGGAAGTAATCTTCTAAAACTTTCTAACTTCCTAAGGCCTTATATTTCATTTCATTGATGAATTAATACTTATTTTTAAAATATTAAAATTATCACATTTTCTTCCTTATTTTCATTTAATGTATTTAATTTAATACATTTTATTTTATTTTATTTTATGTATTTTTATTTTATGTTTCCTTACTTGTGCTATAATGCAATTATATGAATGACACTTGTGAAAATTAGAATTATTACTCTAAGAATGCAAGCTATACTTTTGCTGTAAATCACTTGTTTTCATTTGGTAATGTTTTATTTAGAATTTTGCCTTTATATTTAGATGCAGGATTAGAGAGAAACTAATGTATATATATATATATTTTTTTTATGAATATTCTACTAAGTATATAAACATGAAAGTATGTTTTATTTTTCTGTTCTAAATATTTACACATAGAAATTTTAAATTTCTTGACATGTTTCTATAAACAATTTCTATAAAGAATCTGTAACATTTTATTTTTCTTTAGGGTTTTTTAAAATTTATTCAACTAACCATTAACATATTTATTATATTGTAGCATTTATATTTTTTCTAACAGTTTAGATAATAATATTTTGCAACATAATTCATATTATTTAGGTACTTATTAAACATGAAAGTATGTTTTATTTTTCTGTTCTAAATATTTACACATAGAAATTTTAAATTTCTTGACATGTTTCTATAAACAATTTCTATAAAGAATCTGTAACATTTTATTTTTCTTTAGGGTTTTTTAAAATTTATTCAACTAACCATTAACATATTTATTATATTGTAGCATTTATATTTTTTCTAACAGTTTAGATAATAATATTTTGCAACATAATTCATATTATTTAGGTACTTAAATATATGCACATAAAATTATATATTGAATATTCTGATAGACATCTCTATAGTTATGTCTTCTTACCTTTTATCTCTGCTCTCTTGTTCAAATTGCAAGAAATACATTAATTTTGTTATCTTAAAAACATGTTTTATTTTTTAACTTTCCCTGAATTTTTTTATTATTTTTATTATCAATTGCCGGGGTCCAGCCCCGGTGGATCCAGGAAATTCAAAGGGTGGACTGAGTGGGCGATGGGAGATTTATTTAATTAGAAATATAAGATTAGATTAGGAAAGAGTAATGTAATAGGAAAATTAGTGGAGAAAAGAGGCCGAATAACATGGTTTACATGGAGAACTAATAAAGCCTCGAGACAAGAGGTTTGCACCATCTATGTTAGGCCACTGGCACCCATTTGAATAGTGGAGGGTGCCCCGCCTTGGGCTTCCTCTCTCATGGGTCTTAGAAGCCAGGACAAGTAAGTAGACATGAGCCTCCACGCCCCAGATGGAAATTCAGCGAGAAAATAGAGTAAAGAAGACACGAGGAGACCAAGCTGCTTCGGTGAGTGAGGCCCCATAACTTTATTTTTTAAAGGACTTTTATACCTTCACCACAAACGATGTTGTGTACATTATCTTCTGGCCTTGGAGGCCTGTGAAACATTTTAAGATCCTCCTTTGATAAAAAACAAACAAACAAAAAACATCTATTTCTGCTTTATTGACTATGCCAAAGCCTTTGACTGTGTGGACCACAATAAACTGTGTTCTCCTTTCCAAAATAAATGAGTAGAGTCATATTGAAAATAGAAACACTCCACAAATACAAAGTAGTAAGCAAAAGTTATCTTCTCTCAATCACTAATTAATCACTTTCACAATGTGTATTGTGAGACTTGCCTGTAAGCGCATTCATTCATAGGTGTGTGTAAACATAGTATATGATGTCTTAGTATTTTTTTTCACACTCCACAGCAGTTTTTTTTTACATAATGTTTGATGCCCATCTTTTCATCTTTATATCTGTCTCTGTCTCTTTTTGACAATTACGCGAGATTTTCATTGTGTATTTTTGTTATTGTAGCATATATATAGCATGTATATAGCATAATATATTCAGTTTCCCTTGTTGGCCACTTCGTTAGTATTGCCAAATTGTCTTTCATAAAGATTGTACAAATAGTACTCCCCAATGAATGATAGTGCTGTTTCTATAAACATCTTACCGTTACCTTTGCCAGATGAAAAAATATATGATGGGTTTAGTTTGTGTATCTGTAATTATAAATACATGAGATCAAGTATCTTTTCTTATGTTTGATCCCTATTTTTGTTCCTTTGTTTGATCCAATTATGATCTCTAGTTTTAAAAAATGGCCTTTTTCATATTCTCTCTTTGCTTTGTATAAATCACCTAATTATTATTTTGAAAATACTCTTCATGTGTATTATATTACTTTTTTTATGATGTGTAGTAGTTTAAAACTTCTGTCATATTTGTTGATTTTTTAAAAAGCGGTTTCTTCTTTTGAGGCTTAGAAAGATTTTTCTCATTCTAAGATTTTTAAAGTAGAGTTCCATATTTACTTTAGAACTTTTACTTTCATTTAAAAATCTAACTTACTAATTTAAAATTTAAATTCTCAATCTCATTAGAGTTTAATTTGGTAGAAAGTGACTTCAGCTAGTTTTTCTCAGTGGCTGAGCAGCTCTGTCAGCATTTTGTGAATGATCAGTCTTCCTAACTAATAATAGTGCTAACTTTAGCAAATACCTTTGACTTTAATTCTGAACTCTCTTTCTAAAGATGTACTATTCCTACACTAGTATCACCATTTAACTTCTGTTAGATATATATTTATCTGTTGGATTAGTTCTCTAGTCATAGCCTTTGATTCAGAATTCTCCAGGGAATTCTATATTTTATTTTCAGGTAAATTTGAGAATAATTTTAAGTTGCAAAAATGTGGGCATTTAGATTGTAATTATCTTAGCTTTATTGATTAATTTAGGGATGATTAACATTTACAGTGTTAAATCTCTTAGTCAAAACATCTTCATGACTAAAGTGAAAAAACATCTTCATGACATATTCATTTTAAATGTTTTTCTTAATATTTTAAAACGTGATTTTCTTACATAGTTTTATTTCACTTATTGGTTATTACTATGAATATTACTTTTTCATTCTGTTTTCTGACTACTGTTTGTCTGGGAAAGCAGAAAAATCTGACTTAGTAAAAGGATTATTTTGATATTTTGGATAGCAGGGTATATACGAAGAAGATCCACATGACTGCTGTAATGACTATGCTTTCATTAAATTTTTTTTAAGAAATTTAAAAAAATTAATGACAAAAAAGAAAGCTCTTGAAATATTTTATCATTTTTATCTTTGCAGACTTTGCCTAAGATTCTAAGCCATATTGCCCCAGCATTTTGCATGAGCAGCTGTAGCTTCGTAGTGGAAAAATCTAAAGAATCTACAGCTCGTGTTGTAGTTTGGAGAGAGATAGGAGTACAAAGAAGCTATACCATGGAGAGTACGTTGTGCGGCTGTGACCAGGGAAAATATAAGGTAAAACATCTCAGGATCTCTAGCCATAGAAATATTTCAAGACTGTCCTTTCATATATATTATAGTAGTTTTCAAATGTATATTAAATGATATGTTTGTTACATTGAGTTATATGTAATTCACAATAATGGAATTGAATCATATTCAGTCTTAAGAACAGTCTCTCTCTTTTTTTTTAATTCTCTGAGCTAATAGCTTGCTTTGGGTCCTTATGAAGTTTTAGTTGAGTCTATTTATAGTCATAATTTTTAAGAAAGTACACTGTAGTACACATTTAAATAGTGGTTAGTGATTATGATTTATAATGAACTCTGAAGGTAGTACATTACTGATAAAAAGTTCCATCAAAAAATTTATTGAATGTAAGTATATTTTTATACATTTAGAAATAGACACATTACCCTAGAAATAGACACATTTATTTATAAAGTTTTTTTTTTAATATTTAGATTTTGTGTATGTGTGACTTATAAATGCATGAAGTGTTTGTTACTTGTTCAGTTGTGTTCGACTCTTTGCTACCCCATGGACTATAGCCACCCAGGCTCCTCTGTCCATGAAATTCTCCAGGCAATAATACTGGAGTAGGTGGCCATTCTCTTCTCCAGGGGATCTTCCTGATCCAGGGGTCGAACCTGGGTCTCCTACATTGCAGGCAGATTCTTTATCATCTGAGCCACCAGGAAGCCCTTTAAATTATATCCCTTCACTAATTTTTTTTTTTTTTCTTTACTAAGACTCTTCTGTGCTGCCATAGGCTTTTATTGGAAGAGAGTTCAGTCTTTACTTTTGAAATTTAAGAGTAAATTTAAGAGTAACTTCCTTGGTGGCTCAGAGGGTAAAGATACACCTGTAGTGCAGGAGACTCAGGTTTGGTCCCTGGGTCAGGAAGATCCCCTGGAGAAGGGAATGGCAACCTACTCCAGTATTAGTGCCTGGAGAATTCCATGGACAGAGGAACCTGGCAGGCTACAGTCTGTGAGGTCACACAGAGTCGGACACGACTGAGTGACTAACACACACATCAAATGTTAGGTGACTTTGAATTTTTTAAAGATTGAGCACGTCACAGGAAATAAATAGACCTTAGGTAAAACAACTGTTATTCTCTTTAGTTGTGTCTTGTTTTGTTTTTTTTTGATGTGGTACAAGAGGAAAGTGAATCTCATGGTGATTTTCACATATCTCACAGAAAATCAATTATAGCTTTATGTTTAGAAGGAGTTTAAAAATCTTCCAAGTGGTTAGTATTAAACATGTTATATATTAAATATTTAATGTTATATATCAAGTATTAAATATATATTTAGTATATATTGAATATTATGGTTGGTGCCAGAATCTTTAAGTGGAGAGCTTTGTGACTTTTCCATTCTGTAACAAACTAGAAAAAAAAATATAAATTTTACAACTGATGTTCAAACTTTGGGACTCTGGATGGGTAGAACTTGGTGAAATTCTAGTACTTTGTGGAGAGTGACTTTTCCCTAATGACTTTAGGTTGACCTCAGAATACTATTCTTTCAGAATGTGCTATCTTTTCAAATCTCTCCAAATACTGTAAAGTGGTGACTTCTAGACTCCCAGAGTCATGGTTGTGGTGAGAGAGGAGCTTGAGTACCGCAGCCCGCAAATTGTGCCTCATGGTTATTGCTTTAGTGGACTGTATGTGTGTGGGATGGGCAAAGCTTGACAGTCACTTTTGTAAATGACCATAGGAAAAAAAAAGTCTTGTGCTTTGTGATTTAGGGAAACAGACTGTAAATTATTTTTTCTTAAAGAGATACTTTATGTAGCCAGGTTGGAAAAGGAAACTAAAAGCATCAGTAACTGTGAAACTGGTCTCTGGGGGTAGGGAGAGAGGATGTCAGGGAGGCTGAAACTTAAATGCCCCTTGAAATCATCTATGGCATAATAACAGCAGTATTTTCTTATTAGATTTGTATTCTACTTATAGACTTTCATTGGGCTATTTTAAATGTTCTGCTTTTGCTTTTTTTTTTTTGGTGATGGGTTTTCTTTTTTTTTTTTTCCAGAGCTTCCACTTCACTCCATTTCACTCCA
>SJYX01014529.1:51886-80231 GCA_006410675.1 Oreotragus oreotragus | reverse complement strand
TCCCACCCCACACCACCCCTCCGGACCATCCCCATACACCAGCCCCAAGCATCCTGCATCCTGCATTGAACATAGACTGGCGATTCGTTTCTTACAAGATAGTATACATATTTCAATGCTGTTCTCCCAAATCATCCTACCCTCTCCCTCTCCCTCTCCCTCAGAGTCCAAAAGTCCACTCTACTTGATAAATATATTTGGTTATTGAAAAAACCACATAAAATATCTAAAATGTATTTTGAAACATAAAATGTTAGATGAGTTTTATAAAAAATTATTAATTTTAACTTAAAAAAATGGATACAAAATAAATAGTTGACATCCCAGGTGGCTCAGTGGTAAGAATCTGCCTGCCAATGCAGGAGACTCAGGAGATATGAGTTTGATTCCTAGGTCAGGAAGATCCCCTAGAGAAGGAAATTGAAACACTCCAGTATTCTTGCATGAAAAAAAATCACATGGACAGAGGAGCCTGGTGGGCTACAGTCCACGGGGTTGCCAGGAGTCTGCTATGGCTGAGTGACTGGGCACACAATGAATAGCCATTTCTCTTTTATATGATTTATATTGATATACTCTATGTGATTTATACTGGTAGAGTTACATTGATTTAGTAAAACTCTTAGAAGTATGTCTTACTACTAAAAATGAGTTTTTACATATGAAATTCAATCCTTTTATCATAACATATACTTCTTTTAAATTTTTTTAGCTAGCAAACTTTTTAAAGAGCAACTTTATGTACACAGAAAAATTGACTGCAAAATACAAAATTCCCATATACCCCCACCCTCCTCTCCCACCATATAATGTATACTTTTCAAACTTGTTAATGTTAGCTAATAAGTTGTGTGAGTCTAATAATATTTTAAGAAACAAATCTTTTCACCCTCAAGAATGTTCTTATATTACTGAATTTTAGGTTTCAAATATTCTTTATTTTTGATGAGCTAACTCAGGAATAGGCATAGCCTTTCTAAACCTCTTAGATTAAGAAGGCAAATGCATTTTCTAATAAAGTTAGTTAGGTTACATTTCCTAGAGTATTTGGAGGTAGCCAGACTATTTAAACAATCAATCAATCATTATTTTAAAGGCATGTGCTTCATAGAGTAAATAACAGTTTTTATGATTTATCTCCTCAATTGCTGTATGGTTTTAGATGGTCATTGAAAGTCAAGTTCACTCTTATGTAAACCTGCAGCCTTTGTTGGTGTAAGGATTTTATTTACTTTAGAGTTTCATTTTTATCTTAAAAGTAAATGATAAATAGTATCTTGATTTACAGTAGTCAATTTTTATCCCTTATGTGGTAATGTTTAACTTTTGCTGAACCTTATATTGTTTATTAGGAAACTATTAGTTTAAAAAGTGTTGTGGTAAAATTTTATTTTTGTTTTATTAGATCAAATTTGAAATGGGCATTCTTAACTGACATGAAACATAAGAATTTATTTCTATCTCATTGGCTTAGATTTGTTTGCTTCTTTTTTTTTTTTACATAACCTTTCTTTTGTTTGTTTTTTACTCACTGGTTTCTATTTATCATGTAGAAAAAGTATGTATAAACTGACATTCAAGTATACAGATTGGAGCCTTGATTGTAACACTATTTCGACGTCAGCATCTGAGTAGTAGATTACAAGTACTAGCAAGATCTTGTAAAAATATACTTTTACATATGAGCTCCAGGAATAACTTACCTTCAAGATAGTGATCTGCTTTTTTCCCCCTTCTCAGTGTATTGGTAAAAATATTTTGCACACAGTAAATGAGAATAGACATTTCAGAAATTCTTTTTTTAAGATGGCTTCCTTTTTGACTTAAAATAATCTTATTTGTTAAGACACTGTGCTTATGAGTTGTAGGTTCATACAAAGCAACAGGCTTTTATTTTATTAATATAGCTTCAAATTCCTTTTATGTAATTTTAAGGAGAAGGCAATGGCAACCCACTCCAGTACTCTTGCCTGGAAAATCCCATGGACGGGAGAGCCTGGTAAGCTGCAGTCCATGGGGTTGCTAAGAGTCGGACATGACTGAGCAACTTCCCTTTCACTTTTCACTTCCATGCATTGGAGAAGGAAATGGCAACCCACTCCAGTGCTCTTGCCTGGAGAATCCCAGGGATGGGGGAGCCTGGTGGGCTGCCATCTATGGGGTCGCACAGAGTCGGACACGACTGAAGCGACTTAGCAGCAGCAGCAGCAGCAGCAATGAGATATAGCCAGAGGATAGCAAATGTCCTAGGTACATGTTTATTATTGCTTTATTTCTAGGGTTTACAGATTGGTACTCGAGAATTGGAAGAGATGGGAGCAAAATTTTGTGTTGGTCTATTGCGTTTGAAAAGACTGACATCCCCTTTGGAATATAATCTGCCTTCCAGCCTGCTTGATTTTGAGAATGACTTGATTGAATCGAGCTGCAAAGTAACTAGGTAAGACACACTTGTTTTATTCTTTTGTTATATGGTAGTATACTGTTAGACTTCATAGTTAAGTAAGAGGAAAGCAGAGAGATTTTGACAGTCAAGCATTTTTATAATTTATATAAATAAGTTTGCACATCTAATGTATGTTCCAAAATGTGATAATATTCTTGATTCTTTTAACATTGGTATTTGGATAAAATTTTAGTAAATTACCCTTATATTTGAAATGCTATTTTAGTAATCTTAATGATTTACTTTTAACTCAAAAGTAAGCATATATCAGATAATATATAAATTAAGAATGCTTGGAGCCAAAATTCATACTTCAAAAGAAATTTTATTTTGTTGATAATCTGTACACATCAAATGGCTTTCCAATATCTTCTGGTTACATCTACTAGAAACAGATAATTTTGTATCATTCTGAAAATTTAACTACATGTGACAAGTATTTTTCTAAGTAGGTAATCTTTTCTCCTAAAATTCAATGTATGTAAATTTTGATCATATACAGGCTCAGACATAATTTGATATCATATTTCTTAATCATAATACTAGAGTTTAGCATTTTATAGTTTGATACATATAGTTAGAAATAGTCCCATTTTATAGAATCTTCATGGTTTTTGTTGGTAGACATTGACATCAGATTTGTCAGTTTATTGCCAGGCTCTGTTGTATGTATCAACTTAGCAGTTTTAAGTGTAGTAAAACATTAATTAGAACTCTATTTTTATATAATGTGGTAACTGAGATAGTGATTACTTATATTCTCTATACTTCAAAACACTTGGTAAACAAGAATGGAAATAATTATAGATATATTTATTCAATAAATATGCATAAAGTTGTTCTCATTGATGTTTAGAAGCTTCCTTTTCATTTATGTACTTTTGATTTCTGTTCCTAATGTTTCATTGTTGGTGTTACCTCTTTATGGAGGTAAAATTCACAAATAAAATTGTAAGATATTTAGTGTATACAATGTGATGATTTGGTGTATATAGGTATACACTGTGAAAGGATTTCCCCATTCAGTTATTAACATGTCCATAATCACATCACACATTTACTTTTGTGTATGTGTGTCGGGAAATATTTTTCAGTTCTGCTCTCATAGTAAATTTCAGTTACACAATGCAGTTATTGTCTAGTATAGTCACCATGTTATTCATTACTTCCTCAGACCTTATTTATCTCAACAACTGAAAGTGTGTATTATTTTTACCTCTCCCTATTGCCTCCTCTGCCTGCCTCCTACCCACTGGCAACCACTCTGCCACTCTGTTTCTATGAGTTGTTTCAATTTTTTTTTTTTTTACATTTCACATGTAAATGACACCAAGCAGTATTTCTGTTTGTTTGGCTTATTTCATTTAGTGTAATGCCCTCCAGTTTCATCCATGTTGTAGCAAATGAAAGGACTTCCTTTTTTTAAAGGCTGAATAATATTCCATTGTATCAGTTCAGTTTAGTTGCTCAGTCATGTCCAAGTCTTTGCGACCTAATGGACTTCAGCATGCCAGACTTCCCTGTCCGTGACCAGCTCCCAGAACTTGCTCAAACTCACGTCCATTGAGTTGGTGGTGCCAAGCAACTGTCTCATCCTCTGTTGTCCCCTTCTCCTCCTGCCTTCAGTCTTTTCCAGCATCAGGTAGCCAAGTATTGGAGCTTCAGCTTCAGCATCAGTACTTCCAGTGAATATTCAGGACTGATTTCCTTTAGGATGGACTAGTCCAAGGGACTGCCAAGAGTCTTCTCCAACACCACAGTTCAAAAGCAACAATTCTTCAGCACTCAGCCTTCTTTATGGTCTAACTCTCATATCCATACACGACTACTGATAAAACCATAGCATTGATTAGACAGACCTTTGTTGGCAAAGTACTATCTCTGCTTTTTAATATGCTGCCTAGGTTTGTCATAGCTTTTCTTAATGTCTATCTGCATTTTCCTTATCCATTCATCTGATAGTTTTCATACTTTGACTATGTGAATAATACTGCTTTGAACATAAGAGTACAGTGTCTTAATGGTTTTTAGTATACAGATCTTCCACTTTCTTGGCTAATTTATTCCTAACTTGTTTTTGATGCTATAGTAAGTGAAATTGTTTTCTTGATTTCTCTTCCTGATGTGTCATTGTTAGTGTATAGAAATGCAGCTGGTGGTATTTTTACGGATGGTATATGATGTCTTGTCTATTGCAAATAGAGAAAATTTACTTTTTTCTTTCTTATTTGGGTGACTTTTATTGCTTTTCTTGTCTAATTGCTTAAGCCAGTACTGTGGTGAGAGTGGGCATCCTTTCTTTGTTCCTTATCTTAGAAGAAAAGCTTTTAGTATTTCATGGTTAGCTGTGGGCTTGTTGTATTAGCTTTTATTATGCAAGAGTGCATTTTCTCTTTACTTGGTTTGTTGAGAGTTGAATGAATGGATGATGAATTTTGTCAAATGCTTTTCTGCATCTGTTGAGATGATTATATGATTTTTAGCCTTTGTTTTGTTAATTTGGTAAATCACATTGATTAATTTGCATATGTTGAACAAGAGTGCAAGGTGATCAAGGGTGCAAGGTGATCAAGATTTATGTATGAGTCTTTTAATGTGTTATTGAATTTGATTTCCTAATATATTTTATTGAGGACTTTTGCTTCTAAGTTCATCAGGGATATTGACCTATAGTTTTCTTTTTTTAAAAGTTCTTTCTCTGACTTTGGTATTTAGGATAATGCTGACCTTATAAAATAAATTTGGAATTGTTCCCTCCTCTTTTAATTTGGGAAGAGTTTGAAAATAATTGCTATTATTTATTCCTTAAATATGGCAGAAAGTGAAGAGGAACTAAAAAGCCTCATGATGAAAGTGAAAGAGGAGAGTGAAAAAGTTGGCTTAAAGCTCAACATTCAGAAAATGAAGATCGTGGCATCTCATCCCATCACTTCATGGGAAATAGATGGGGAAACAGTGGAAACAGTGTCAGACTTTATTTATTGGGGCTCCAAAATCACTGCAGATGGTGACTGCAGCCATGAAATTAAAAGACACTTACTGCTTAGAAGAAAAGTTATGACCAACCTAGATAGTATATTCAAGAGCAGAGACACTTTGCCAACAAAGGTCCATCTAGTCAAGGCTATGGTTTTTCCTGTGGTCATGTATGGATGTGAGATTTGGACTGTGAAGAAGGCAGAGCGCCGAAGAATTGATGCTTTTGAACTGTGGTGTTGGAGAAGACTCTTGAGAGTCCCTTGGACTGCAAGGAGATCCAACCAGTCCATTCTGAAAGAGATCAGCCCTGGGATTTCTTTGAAAGGAATGATGCTAAAGCTGAAACTCCAGTACTTTGGCCACCTCATGTGAAGCACTGACTCATTGGAAAAGACTCTGATGCTGGGAGGGATTGGGGGCAGGAGGAGAAGGGGACGACAGAGGATGAGATGGCTGGATGGCATCACTGACTCGATGGACCTAAGTCTGAGTGAACTCTGGGAGTTTGTGATGGACAGGGAGGCCTGGTGTGCTGCCATTCATGGGGTCGCAAAAAGTCGGACACGACTGAGCAACTGAACTGAACTGATTCCTTAAATGGTTGGTAGAATTCATTGAAGCCATCTGCTCCTGGGATTTTCTTTCTTGGGAGGTTTTTGAGCATTGATGCAGTCTCTTCACTCATAATTTCTCTGTTCAGATTTTCTATTTATTTCTTCATGATTCAGTCTTGGTAGGTTGTATCTTTCTAGGAATTTTTTCCATTTGTTCTTGGTTGTCCAATTTGTTGCTGTATAATTGTTCATAGTAATCTCTTATGTTTCTTTGTATTTTTTTATGTATCTTTTGTGATTTCTCTTTCATTTATAATTACTCCATTTTTTAAGGAAGTCTTAACAGTTTATTCTTTTCTAAAAAAAATTAACTCTAGATTTCATGGATCTTTTAATCTTTGTAGTCTCCATTTTATTTATGTCTGTCTGATTTTTGTTATTTCCTACCTTCTGCTAACTCTAGGCTTATTTATTCTTATTTTTCTAGTTCCTTGTGTAAAATTGGGTTATTTATTTGAGATTTCTTTTTTCTTCATGTAGTCCTTTATTGTTATAAACTTCCCTCTTAGAAATGATTTTGCTGCATGTCATCAGTTTTGGTATGTTTTATTTCCATTTTCACTTCTCACAAGATATTTTTGATTTCTCTTTTACTCTTTGGTTGTTCAGGAATATGTGTAATCTCCACATATTTGTGAATTTTCCAGTTTTCCTAATTGATTTCTACTTTTCTTTTCTGGCCACACCATACAACTTGTAGGATCTTATTTCCCAAACTAGCAATTGAACCCAGGCCCTCAGCATTGAGAGTGCAAAGTCCTAACCACTGGACTGCCAGGGAATTCCCAATTGATTTTGAATTTTGTATTGTTGTGGTTGGGCTTAATATGATTTTGGTCTTCTTAACTCAATTAAGACTTGTTTGTGGGCTAAGATATGATTTACCCTGCATAGTGTTCCATATGTGCCTGAGAAGAATATGCTTTTTTTTTTTCTGTTGGAAATCATGTGCTATATATCTTGTCAGGTCTGTCTGACTTAATATGTAGTAGAATTCCATATATATAACTTGGGGGAAATGGACAAATTCTTAGAAAAGTATAACCTTCCAAAACCGAACCAGGAAGAAACAGAAAATTTGAACAGACCAATCACAAGCACAGAAATAAAAATTGTAATAAAAAAATCGTCCAGCCCATAAAAGCCCAGGACCAGAGGGCTTCACAGGTGAATTCTACGAAAAATTTAGAGAAGAGCTACCACCTATACTACTTAAACTCTTCAAAAAATTTGCAGAAGAAGGAATACTCCCCAAATCATTCTGCAAGGCCACCACTATCACCCTTCTACCAAAACTAGACAAAGATGCCACAAAAAAAAGAAAACTACAGGCCAATATCAATGATGAACATAGATACAAAAATCCTCAACAAAATCCTAGCAGACAGAATCCAACACCATATTAAAAAGATCATACATTGTGATCAAGTGTGCTTTATCCCAGGTATGCAAGGATTCTTTAATATCTTCAAATCAATCAGTATGATACACCAAATTAAAATATTGAAAGATAAAAGCTCACAGTGGATTAAAGACCTAACTGTAAGAACAGAAACTATAAAACTCTTAGAGGAAAATGTGGGCAGAACACTCTCTGACATAAATCACAGCAAGATCCTCTATGACCTACCTCCTAGAGTAATGGAAATAAAAACAAAAATAAACAAATGGGACCTAATTAAATTTAAAAGCCTTTGCACAATAAAGGAAACTGTAAGCAAGGTGAAAAGCCCTCAGAATGGGAGAAAATAATAACATATGAAACAGCTGACAAATTAATCTCCAAAATATATAAGCAGCTCATGCAGCTCAATACCAGAAAAATGAACTACCCAATCAAAAAGTGGGCCAAAGAACTAAACAGACATTTCTTCAAAGAAGACATACAGATAACTAATAAATACATGAAAAGATGCTTAGCAGCACTCACTATTAGAGGAATGCAAATCAAAACCACAATGAGGTATCATTTCACACAGGTCAGAATGGCTATATCCAAAAGTCTACAAGCAATAAATGCTGGAGAGGTGTGGAGAAAAGGGAACCCTCTTACACTGTTGGTGGGAATGCAAACTAGTACAGCCACTATGGAGAACAGCGTGCAGGAAACCAGAATTGAAAGAGACATAAGTCCCAGTGTTCATTGCAGCAGTATTTTCAATAGCTAGGGCATGGAAATAACCTAGATGTTCATCAGCAGATGAATGGATAAAGAAGTTGTGGTACATATACACAATGGAATATCACTCAGCTATAGAAAGGAACACATTTGAGTCAGTTCTAATGAGATGGATGAACCTAGAGCCTACTATACAGAGTGAAGCAAGTCAGAAAGAGAAAAACAACTACTGTATATATATATATATGTATATATATATATGTATGTATATATATATATATGTATATATATATACACACACACACATATATATGGAATTTAGAAAGATGGTACCGATGATTCTACATGCAGGCAGCAAAGGAGACACAGATATAAAAAACAAACTTTTGGACCCAGTGGGAGAAGGTGAGGGTGAGATCATTTGAGAGAGTAACACTGAAGCATGTATATTACCATATGTAAAATAGATGACGGTGCAAGTTTGATGTGTGAAGCAGGGTACCCAAAGCCAGTGCTCTGGGATAGGGTGGAGAAGGGGGATTAGGTTGAGGGGCGCACACGTATACCTGTGGCCAATTCATGTTGATGTATGGCAAATGCCACCACCATATTATAATTATCCTCCAATTAAAATGTAAATTAATTAAAAATAAAAATCACCAGTGTAAGATCACACACACACACACACACACAATTCTTAATTGCAATGAATTAAGGGGAGATTAGGGGGAAAGAAACTCTCAAAAAAAAAAAAAGACTCGGGAGAATGATTTTTTAAAAATTGATAAACATTGCCCAGGCTTTTAAGTCCAGCATTGTGGAAGCCCAGTAGAACTTATTTAGAGGAGGCTTTTACTTACTCTTCTCACTTTTCTCCCTTTCTGCCTTTTGACTCTTAAGTGAATAGCATCTCTGATAAAACATCTTTGAAAAGTCAGCTTCCTTCTATTTGGATTAGGGATGGCCTAAGCAAGGAGATCTAAAGGTCTGATTGCTCTTATAAAGCCTTTTTACCAATTCTATTTTCAGTTTCCCCTGATAACCATTATCTTCAATTCCTGAACTTTTCTAGTGCTTTGTGATACAAATCGGCACTTTTTTCCTTGGCCTCCCCCTTCTGTAGATGCTCAGCAAAGTGGATCAAGTTAGAACTCAAGCCTCCTGTTTTTATCCATCTTCTTCCATCTTCCAACATTTTGTTGATATCTCATCTTTGCTATTATCTCTTCAGTTTTCTTTTTTTTATGTATTTATCCTTTTTAAAAAGTTATTTTTTTCTGTCATCCTAGTGGCTTTTGAGATCCACTATGTTTATCATAAGTTATACAACTTTTTTTTCAGTGAAACGAAAAGAAATTATAATTTAATTATATTTTATATTGTTAGGGCATTTATTGGAAATTACCACACACAAATCACTTTAATTTTACCCAATTGTATTTGTTGTATAATAAAAATTCCATTTCATACAACACTAAGTCTGCCTTATATCTTTCCTAGGGGGTGTGTTTCTTTTAGGTCAAAGCTGGGAATGCTGGTGAAAGTCATTTAAGAACTTAAACCTTGTTGGGCTGCACCCTACAGGCCTGCAATTCTTGTAGTTGCCCAGCCGTAAGACCAAATAAAGCACCCAGAGATAACTAGAGAGATCAGTGGTTTTCTTTAATAGTGAGTTCTAACATGTCTGATGTAGGGTCCTGGAGAGCAGACAGTGGGTAGGACAAGGAGCAGTTTTTGCTATGGTGGTGGGGGTGGGTGTTACCAGTTTTACAGGGAATTGGTGTCAGGTTGTCTCGTCAGTTACTAGGGAAACCAGCAGAAGGGCCTGTTCCTCATCACCACTTTGATAAACTATTAATAGTGGGTGGGGCCATTCTTAAAGCTCAACATTCAGAAAACTAAGATCATGGCATCTCGTCCCATCACTTCATGGCAAATAGATGGTGATCAGTGGTTTTCTTTAATAGTGAGTTCTAACATGTCTGATGTAGGGTCCTGGAGAGCAGACAGTGGGTAGGACAAGGAGCAGTTTTTGCTATGGTGGTGGGGGTGGGTGTTACCAGTTTTACAGGGAATTGGTGTCAGGTTGTCTCGTCAGTTACTAGGGAAACCAGCAGAAGGGCCTGTTCCTCATCACCACTTTGATAAACTATTAATAGTGGGTGGGGCCATTCTTAAAGCTCAACATTCAGAAAACTAAGATCATGGCATCTCGTCCCATCACTTCATGGCAAATAGATGGGGAAACAGTGGAAACAGTGACAGACTTTATTTGGGGGGGCTCCAAAATCACTGCAGATGGTGACTGCAGCCATGAAATTAAAAGATGCTTACTCCTTGGAAGAAGAGTTATGACCAACCAAGACAACATATTAAAAAGCAGAGACACTACTTTGCTGACAAAGGTCCATCTAGTCGAAACTATGGTTTTTCCAGTAGTCATGTACGGATGTGAGAGTTGGACTGTAAAGAAAGCTGAGCACCGAAGAATTGATGCTTTTGAACTGTGGTGTTGGAGAAGACTCTTGAGAGTCCCTTGGACTGAAAGGAGATCCAACCAGTCCATTCTGAAGGAGATCAGCCCTGGGTGTTCATTGGAAGGGCTGATGCTGAAGCTGAAACTCCAATACTTTGGGCACCTGATGCAAAGAGCTGACTCATTAGAAAAGACCCTAATGCTGGGAAAGATTGAAGGCTGGAGGAGAAGGGGATGACAGAGGATGAGATGGTTAGATGGCATCACTGTCTCAATGGACATGAGTTTGAGTAAACTCCAGGAGTTGGTGATGGACAAGAGAGGCCTGGCATGCTTCAGTCCATGGGATCACAAAGAGTCAGACATGACTGAGCAACTGAACTGAGCTGGAGCCATTCTGATCCAAAAAGTAGAATAGTCACTAGCTAGGAGTGGAGAGATGGAAAGTGGGGCAAGTTATGATTAAGAGAGAAGGTTAATTATGTGAACAGGCTGTGGGTGAGGCAAGGACTCCTTGAGCAGGGATGTACACAGAGCAGGAGTAAAGCCATCTTGAGTGGCCCAACCATACACAGCCACATAGTGTTTTTGAACTTAGCAAAAAATTTTTTAATTTGGCTGCACTGGGTCTTAGTTGCAGCACTTGGAATCTTCATTGCCATTTGTGGGCTTAGTTACAGCATGCAGGCTGTAGCTTCCTAACCAGGGATCGCACTTTGGCTGCTTGCATTGGGAATATAGTGTCTTAAATCTTTGGACCACCAGGGCAGTCCCCAGCAAAAGTGTTTTTATCTGTTAGCTGAACTATTAAGCAGTATTTTTCAGTTCAGTTCAATCGCTCAGTCGTGTCTGACTCTTTGCGACCCCATGAATCGCAGCATGCCAGGCCACCCTGTCCATCACCAATTCTCTGAGTTCACTCAGACTCATGTCCATCGAGTCAGTGATGCCATCCAGCCATCTCATCTTCTGTCGTCCCCTTCTCCTCCTGCCCCCAATCCCTCCCAGCATCAGAGTCTTTTCCAATGAGTCAGTGCTTCACATGAGGTGGCCAAAGTACTGGAGTTTCAGCTTTAGCATTATTCCTTCCAAAGAAATCCCAGGGCTGATCTCCTTCAGAATGGACTGGTTGGATCTCCTTGCAGTCCAAGGGACTCTCAAGAGTCTTCTCCAACACCACAGTTCAAAAGCATCAATTCTTTGGCGCTCATCCTTCTTCACAGTCCAACTCTCACATCCATACATAACCACAGGAGAAACCATAGCCATGGCTAGACGGACCTTTGTTGGCAAAGTAATGTCTCTGCTTTTGAATATGCTATCTAGGTTGGTCATAACTTAACAGTATGAAACAGTATTTTTAGTGACCCTTTTTTAAAGGATTTGAGAACTGGTAAAACAGTTAATGGGCTTCCCTTGTAGCTCCGTTGGTAAAGAATCTGCCTGCAGTGCAGGAGACCAGGGTTTGATCCCTAGGTTGGGAAGATCCCCTGCAGAAGGAAATGGCAACCCACTCCAGTATCCTTGCCTGGAAAATCTCATGGACANTTTAAAGGATTTGAGAACTGGTAAAACAGTTAATGGGCTTCCCTTGTAGCTCCGTTGGTAAAGAATCTGCCTGCAGTGCAGGAGACCAGGGTTTGATCCCTAGGTTGGGAAGATCCCCTGCAGAAGGAAATGGCAACCCACTCCAGTATCCTTGCCTGGAAAATCTCATGGACAGAGGAGCCTGGAGGGCTGCAGTCCATGGGGTCGCAAAGAGTTGGGCACGACTGAGTGACTAACACGTAACACTTACTTATTTAAAACAATTAATAATATTTCTCATTAGGATTTGTGATGGTGAGTAAATTTCAGGATATTAAGCATATGATTTTAAGTTTAAGTATGTTTTAAAAGATTATGGGAAAGTAAAGTTGAAAAATACCAAACTCTACACAGTGTTTTATTATAATTAAAAATAAGCCATGTTTAAAATGAAGCCTATTTACTATCTTATAATCAATCAGTGTCTGGATTTTTTATAATTGAGATGAAATCCACATAGGATAAAATATACCATTTTAAAATGAACAATTTAATGGCACTTAGTATGTTCACAATATTGTACAATCACCTCTGTCTAATACCATTTTTTAAAAAAAATCATCTGCCCAGAGGAGATCTTCATACCATTAAGCAGCATTTCCAGTGGGGTATGGGTTTGATATCTGGTTGGGGAGCTAAGATTGCACATGCCTCATGGCCAAAAAACCAAAACATAAAACGGAGCAATGTTGTAACAAATTTAATAAAGACTTTCTTTTAAAAAAACAGTATACATCAAAAAAAAAAACTTAAGAAAAAGAATAAAATTATTCTTCTTACATAGATGTCTATTTGAAGCTTCAAAATAAGGCTATTAGAATAAGGAAGAGCACATATTCATTTGAAGAGGATTCAGTCTCTCCTCTGACAGGCCATAGTGTAGGGCAGATTGTCCCAATTTAGTGAGGAACTGAGCTGATTTGATGTAGGCTTGTAAAACTTATGAAACGTGTAATTCTTCATTCATTCCTGCCCCCTTTATAAGTGTCCCTTTCCAGTCGTCACAGTTGTAGGCCCAGGGTTTCTCACAAGACTGCCCCAAATTCTGTTATTTTCTGTTGTATTTGTTTTGCCGCTTTCTGCTTTGCTTTTCAGCTTCTTGCTCTGTGTATTTTAAGAATTTGTCAAATGCCACTAGAGGAAAACCGTTGGGTGTCACATCTCTGTAACTCCTTTCTTCCAGGAAACTTGGCAGCCTCGAACTCCAGCTTTTGCCTCCATTCTTTTGACATTGCTGAAAGCTTTGATGACTACTCTACCTCTTGGCTGTGGCTCTTGCTGGGCTTTGGTTTCCTCTGGACTTTGCCCCATGCACCTTTTCTCTTGGTTGATTTTGCTTTGTATATCTTCAGTGTAATAAGTAATAGCTTTGAATATAACTCTGTGCTAAATCTTGTAAATCTTCCTAGAAAATCACTAAACCTAAACCAAGATCATTCTACCCAGCAAGGATCTCATTCAGATTCGACAGAGAAATCAAAAGCTTTACAGACAAGCAAAAGTTAAGAGAATTCAGCACCCTCCAAACCAGCTTTACAAGTACTAAGGGAACTTCTCTAGGCAGGAAACACAGGAGAAAGAAAAGACCTGGAAAGACAAACCCAAAACAATAAAGTAAATGGTAATAGGATCATAATATCAGTAATTACTTTAAATGTAAATGGATTAAATGTTCCAAACAAAAGACACAGACTGGCTGAATGGATACAAAAGCAAGATCCATACATGTGCTATGTACAAGAGACCCACTTCAGACCTAGGCTAACAATACAGACTGAAGGTGAGGAACTAGAAAAAAAATATTCCATGCAAATGGATAGCCAAAGAAAGCTGGAGTAGCAGTACTCATCCCAGATAAAACAGACTTTAGAATAAAGACTGTTATGTAGGAAGAACAGTAATTGTTGATCAATTGATTGAATCAATCCAAGAAGAAGATATAACAATTATAAACATATCTGCACCCAACAAAGGAGCACCTCAGTGTACAAGGCAAATGCTAACAGCTATAAAAGGGGAAGTCAACGGTAACACAACTAATAGTGGGGACTATAACAGGGGACTGTAACACTGAAGTCACACCAATGGACAGAGCATCCAAACAGAAAACTAATAAGGAAACATAAGCCTTAAGTAACACATTAGATCAGATGGACCTAATTGATATCATTAGGATATTTCATTCAGAAGCAGCAAAATACACGCTTTTCCTCTAGTGCACATGGAACATTCTTAAGGAAAGATTACATCTTGGGTCAAAATCAAGCTTTGGTAAATTTAAGAAAATTTAAATCATATCAAGCATTTTTTTTTTTAACCACAATGCTATGAAATTAAATATCAATTACAGGGAGAAAACTGTAAACAAACAAACAAACAAACAAACACATGGAGGCTAAACAATAGGCTTCTAAATAACCACAAGATCACTGAAGAAGTCAAAGAGGAAATGAAAAAACATCTAGAAACAGATGACAACAAAAACACAACCCAAGGCCTGTGGGATTCAGCAAAAGCAGTACTAAGCGAGAAGTTTAAAGTAATACAAGCCTACCTCAAGAAACAAGAAAATCATCAAATAAGCAACCTAGCCTTACACCTAAAGCAGCTAGAAAAAGAACAAAAAACACACAAAATTAGTAGAAGGAAATAAATCCTAAAGGTCAGCAGAAATAAGTGAAAAAGAAATAAAACAGTAGCAAAGATCAATAAAACTAAAAGCTGGTTCTTTGAGAAGATGAACAAACTTGACAAGCCATTAGCCAGATTCATCAGGAAAAAAAAGAGAATACTCAAGTCAATAACATTAGAAATGAAAAAGGAGAAGTTACAGCTGACACCACAGAAATACGAAACATCATCAGAGGCTACTGCAGGCAACTATATGCCAATACAATGGACAGCCTGAAAGAAATGGACAGATTCTTAGAAAAGTACAACCTTCCAAGACTGAACCAGGAAGACATATATGAACAGACCAATCGCAAGCACTGAAGACAAAATATGAACAGACCAATCTCAAGCTCTGAAATAAAAACTGTGATAAAAAATCTTTCAGCAAACAAAAGCCCAGGGCCAGAGAAGCACTCACACCTATCTGCTCAAACTCTTCCAAAAAAATTACAGAGAAAGAAAAACACCCTGAAAATGTGAAGCACCATGGTCAAGATAGAATGAATCATAGGTTTTTGAAAGTAAAAGAATAATTGTCATTTTAAAGGCAAATAATTAATTCAACTTTTTTTTCCCTAAAATCCAAACGGAGTGATGATATTTTAGTTGTGTAACAATGAAATTGTTCTTATGAACGTTAGATGTGTTGTAAAGTCTTATACAATCCTCCAAACCACTCAGCCTGATTTATCAGTACTACTGTGTCATGGTGCAAGCTCTGAACGTTTAAGAGGAAGTTTACAATACAAGATCAAGTTGATTTTGCAATATATTTTTCTCTTTCCTTTAATGAGCAATATTAAAACAATTCTAGGAAAAATGATACTCTCATCAGATGAGGTTTGCCTTCTCAAAAAATTAGAACCATATAATACATTAACTTGTCTTTCCCATTTAAACTTCAGATATTTGAACTGAATTTAGTATTCAGTTGCAGGAATTCTTTCATTTGGGGTGCCTAATAACATCAGCTTCTCTGCTCATTTGAAAATATTATTGTTCCCTTTTTATTATCTGATTTTATAGCTTTTAGTTGCTTCAGCAATAGAAAATTCTTTTTTGGAAGTAGGTAAGTTATAAACAAACATAGATCTATATGAAATTTAGATCGTTTTGGTCATAAAGGGGGATATTGAGATGTTTCTGTAATGTTTTTTTGATTGTATGTGTGTGTGTGTGTGTGTGTGTGTGTGTGTGTGTGTGTGTAAAGTCTTCCAAATGGGGAGAAATCAGAATACGTGATTTTTTTCAAGAGGAAGGAATATGTTACCTAGTGGAAGGGTTGCCTTAATCCCAAACAGCCTACCTAATGAAATATTTAGAAGCACTTAGCGCTTTTAAGCAAATATCTTCTTCTGTGTCCCAAGGGAAAGTAATTAATCTGGGTATGGAATGTTCCCTTGTTTTTATTTTTATTCTTGACCAGTGGAGTCTGAGAGGATGGGTATATGGGCTGTTCTTATGGCAAATGACTGAAGACTTAGAATAAGTGGTCTCAGGGTATTACTGGAGGAACCAATTAGATACCACAGTTTCTTATAAAGCTTCTTGAAATTATCTTTTACTTGATTTATAGTGATCAAAATAAACTCCTAAGCCTACAAATTGATGAAATCCTTCCATGAAGTAACATACTGTGAGAGTCCTTTTTTTTTTTTTTGCTATTTAATTGTAGGATATATATTGATACTCTTGTCAGATAATTAAAAGTTAGCATTTCACCCTATATTATCAATGCAATTGTTTTCAGCTATTACAAATGTCTTAATTTGTTCATTTGGATAACATTTTTAAAATTAACCCAAATTACTGCTTGTATTGTACTGAAATCAAAGTTAATCCAGTATAGTCAAATAATCTTGTTTTAAAGCCTTGTAACCTAACTAAGTCTTGTGTGTTCTGTATGCTTTGGCTATAGCCCCACCACTTATGTTTTGGATGAAGATGAACCTCGATTCCTTGAAGAAGTTGATTACAGTGCAGAAAGTAATGATGACTTAGATATTGAATTGGCTGAAAACACAGGAGACTATGAACCTTCTGCCCAAGAAGAAGTACTTTCTGACTCTGAATCAAGAACATACCTATCTTGAACCCTTTGCCATCACTTATTAATTGCAAAGAAGAAATGAAATATCTTGGTTTTTGTTACATAGAAAGTTTGAGAGAAATGACTTTAAAGAAAGCTGACTCAGAAAGACGGAAAGCATCTTGGACCTGTTTGGTTTCAAGACAATAAATATGTTATTAATTCATGATAAAATTGGCACATGTTTTATTTTAGATTTTCAATGCACTTTATATAGCATTGAAGTATGAAATATTGGATTTACTTTTTAAAAAAATCCTGAGTGTCACTGCATGAGTTTTTAATCTTATGGTTATATATCCTGCATCAAATGGATAATTTTGAAGTGTGTGAGAATATAAAGTCTAAATTCCAGAGTTGCTGAGAATCCTGAGTTGCTGAAAACTAATATATATGTACATGGATTCCTGTAGATGTGTCTGTGTAAGGATGGGTAGATATTGAAGATAAGACTGTTCTTCACAATCATGTTAACTGTTGAGTTGTGACTGAAATCATCCAGTTTGCCTTGAAACCATTACATTCTACATTTACCAAATTAAATAAAAACTATATCAAATGTTGCATTCATTTTGTCATCCTTTTTAACCAGCTCAGATTATTTGGTCTATGGAATCTTTGGGGAAATATTACAATAATCTGACATCTGAATACACTGATAAAAATTTGTGAAAAAGAGTGCTTATAGCATTGTTTGTATAGTAGAGGCATACCTATCGTAAAAATATATTTGAACAGCTCCTTTCTCTAAAATTGTGTCTCATGGGTGCACCTAAAGTCTGCTGCTGCAGACTATTAAAAAGCTTTAAAAATGTAGTGAGGGTATGAGCCAGTGTTAAATATATATGAAGCTTATGCTGCATCTCCTGAACTGTGCAGTTATTAAATGTACTGACGTGAATTCATTTACGGCATGTTGACACTGTAACTGAGTCCTAGAAAAGGCAGTGAATTTCAGCTTTTTCTTATAGTGACATCTTCCCAAGTTTAAACTGTCCTGCTGCAGGAATGACTTTGTCCTTATTTATGAAGCAAAATAAAATAAGTCCAATGACATTGGATAAATGCTCTAAGAACTAAGTTTCTGTTGTAACAAAACAAATCCAAAAAGATAATGTATGAACAGACTTGCCAGGGCTTTGGTGCTACGGCATGTTGACACTGTAACTGAGTCCTAGAAAAGGCAGTGAATTTCAGCTTTTTCTTATAGTGACATCTTCCCAAGTTTAAACTGTCCTGCTGCAGGAATGACTTTGTCCTTATTTATGAAGCAAAATAAAATAAGTCCAATGACATTGGATAAATGCTCTAAGAACTAAGTTTCTGTTGTAACAAAACAAATCCAAAAAGATAATGTATGAACAGACTTGCCAGGGCTTGGGTGCCTCAGTTTTGGCATGTTATCTTCACATATTCTGGAGAATTTTTCAAAATCTTTCTTTAGAGACCTGTAATAATGAAAAAGAAATTATAAAAGTGTTTCAGATTTTTGCCCTTTCCATATCAACAATTTTCATTGTCTTGTTTGAGACATTTCACCCACAGTGTGGCTTCTTTTTGGTACCAGAGGAACCATGTTTAAAAACATAGCAAGGGGCCATAATATTGAGGTCTTATCTCTAAATAGCCTAATTCTTACTAATCTCAGAAAGTAAAGACTAAAATAGATTGTGAAGTTGAACTAGCCCTCTTAGTGTGTGGTGACCTGATCATTAGGAAATATAAGGATACTTTAGCATTATTTATTTAATAATGATTTGTAAAGTTAATTATTATTATATATATATTAATAGAAAGTAATTACATATATAACTACAGTTTTTTCAGAGCATGGATTATAGAGCTACTATGTCTGTATGTGAACTTTTCTTAGCTCTTACAAAACTAGAAATTAAGAATCAGAGAAGTCTTATATGAAAGGCAACTGCAGCTACTAGAATATGCAGAATAACTCAGTGTTAGCAGTATAAAAACCTCTTACCATATGCTGCTGTCATACTTTATATTGATGAGGCATATCTTTTAGTATATGTTACACACCTGAACATGCTTTTTATTAAATAATTAGTCATAAGATTGAAGAGAAGTTCTTTATAGTTAGAAGATGACTAACAATAACTTTGGAAAAGTAAGAAATAATTTAAATCCTAATTTTTCTAATTAGGGGTAAACTAAATATCATTGGCTATTTGTAGCTAAAAATGCCCTAAATTTTACCTTTTTAGATTTTCATAAAATGACTGAGATGCCTTCAGTGCCATAATCCTGATAATAAATGTGGCTAATAAAGTGAAATTGAAAGTCACTCAGTCGTGTCCGACTCTACGACCCCGTGGATTACACAGTCCATGGAATTCTCCAGGCCAGAATACTGGAGTGGGTAGCCTTTCCCTTCAGGGAACCTTCCCAACCCAGGGATCGAACCCAGGCCTCCTGCATTGTAGGCAGATTCTTTACCAGGTGAGCCACAAGGGAAGCCCAGGAATACTGGAGTGGGTAGCCTATCCCTTTTCCAGTGGATCTTCCCAACCCAGGAATCAAATCAGGGTCTCCTGCACTGCAGGTGGATTCTTTACCAACTGAGGTATCAGGGAAGCGTGGTTGATAAACCAAGTCTAATAAGCAAAGAGTCGGACACGGCTGAGCGACTGAACTGAACCAACCTGAATAAATGAATTTAGACTTACTTGATTTACTTCACATTTGGAACTGTGAATTTCATAACTGTAGTTTTTATCTAACCCATTGGTTCTCAAATTGTGTATATTGTGTGCATCAGAATCACCTGGAGAACTTGCTTCTCAAAACACAGATGACTGATTCTGTGGATCTGGGGCCGGGCCCCCAAATGGGCATTTCTTAAATATTCTCAGATGGTGATGTTGTTGGAGTCACACTGTATGAACCGCTGATATGATCTGATGCTCTGTTGCCATCACAGTTTCCTAAGAATCACAGGACCTATGAATTGGAAGTCAGCACCAGAGATGAGTTAGAGCAAGATAATTTGTAGAATCAAGAAAATAGGCAGAGATCAAGAAAGTCACTGGTCTTTAGCCCAGCTCTCTTGACAATTAGCCTCATTTTGTTACCAAAGAAGGAGATGCTGTCCTTTGCCTTTCCCCCTAAAGTGAGGAATGTTAAAAGCTTAAGGGTCGGTCTTTCTTGAGTTTATAAAATTCATCTGGCAAAAACCTATGGTTCACAATGGCTTTTTCTTTATTGCAGTCATAGTGTTGTTTGGATACAGGATTTTGTTCTGGATTAAGTGTTGTTCTTAATCAGTCTCTGCCACTTCTACCAGTTTGTGTGTGGTGTTTAGAAACATGGAGATTTGTCTGAATCCTAATTACAAATAAGTAAGCTGGTGGTCCACTTTGGATACTACATTAACCACAGTGAATAGGATACTTCTAAATTTCAATTATCCAAATTAAGGTAATCATATTTAATATAAGCACTGAAATGGATAATATAATAAGGGTACTAATGGCGTTGTTTTTGTGCATGATCCAGAAATAAATTACAGTAATGAGATGATAAATATCCTTATAAATCTTTTTGCTTTCCTATATTTATTTTAATAATTATAAAATATTAATTGAAAATTAGTGAACTTTTTTCTTATTTTGGTGAAAGGTTAAACACTAGATCTCCATTAAGGAAAAACCTGTAGAAGCAATATTTTAATTGAAAGGCTTCCCAGGTGGTGCTAGTGGTAAAGAACCTGCCTGCCAATGCAAGAGACACAGGTTTGATACCTGGGTTGGGAACATCCCCTGGAGAAGGAAATGGCAACCCACTCCAGTATTCTTGCCTGGAGAATTCCATGGACAGAGGAGCATGGTGGGCTACAGTCCATGGGATCACAAAGAGTCAGACATGACTGAGCGACTGAGCATGCACACTAACCCATCAATTCTGTTTTACATGACAGAATGTTATCATTAATTATTGCTTCCCTGGTGGCTCAGACAGTAAAGACTCCTCTGCCTGCAATGCTAGAAGACCCGGGTTCGATCCCTGGGTCAGGAAGATCCCCTGGAGAAGGAAATGGCAACCCATTACAGTATTCTTGCCTGGAAAATTCCATGGACAGAAGAGCCTGGTGGGTTACAGTCCATGCGGTTGCAAAGAGTCAAACATGACTGAGCTACTAACATCCATCAATTCTACTTTACATGACAGAATATTATCATTAATTGTTAAGTAAATATTACTCTGGTGAAAGCATATTCCCACATTGAAAAAGGAAAACTCAGAAGAAAGTCTCATTTTCTTTATGATGATTAGTGTTTTGAAGACAGAGTCCTTGAAATGTTACATTTCAGTCGTTTCTCACTATTAGTGATATTTATAAAGCACTTCTTGCCTGAACTGGGCTGACGCTGGCTGTGGGAACTCCGCCTTTGTGGTGCCCTCCTCTTTCTAGACCCGAACAGTGACTTTGGTCCAGGGCCACTTATTCTTCCCGCCCCACCTCAAATACCTTCTTCTCTGTACTCAGGCGCTTGGACCTGCTGGCACCCTTTGTCAAATCCGATCAAGTCTTCAGAGCTTGGCTGGTTGTTGAGGGTATTGAGTCATTAAAAAAATTTTTTTTTTTTCTCAGTTTGAGTTTGCTAAGCAGGCAATGCCTAAATCCAAATGAATGGCCCTGTTTTGGCGGCATGGGAGGCATCATGCAGGCCAGTCAGAGTGTTATGTGGGAGTCTGGGACACGGTTGACACTGGTGAGTGTGGACAGGGTTTCTGTGGGTGTGCACTTGTGCAGAAGATGGTCACCCCCGTGAAATGGAAATGGATTTGTGGTACCTTTCTAGCTGTAAGCCCAGACAGCTTTAAAGAGCTAAAGAGATCTGGCTCTGAGTATTTAGAAAGGTTTATTTTTGTAATATCAAATGTATGATACTATCCATCTCAAAGGCATCACTGATAGAGTACCAAGTGAAGATGAGGTGAGGATCAGGAAAAATCTGCTCAGAGTAATTCTGATGCTGATCTTCCAATTATGTTTAATGTACTTTTAAACCACATAAAGATCCATGATAAATGACAAATATGATGAAATTATAAAAGGCAAAGATGCTCATTATTGAAAAAATAGACTAGCTAGTGTTTAATAAATGTGAGGTCTACACCTTTGAAAATAGGTCAACTTCTCTGTAAGCTTATTTTCTCTAGCTGAAGGTGTAATTAAGTAGAAATTTTTAAGACCATATTTTCATGTTCAGTGCTCACGGTAAAATAGTAAAGTTATGTATTCTGTTTACAGTGTCATTTTAAAAAATTATTTATACTTTCCTAGATTTTATATTATCTATGATTGTTTTTCCTCCTTTTAATTCTTAGAAATGTTTGACATTTCATCTCTTTTCTTTTTTTTTTTCAAACTGTGAGCACTTGAAACAGTGCATAGATTGGATAGGATAAACTTCAGAATCTAAAAAAAGTCATATTAAAGGATTATATATTGTATTTCATATAGAAGAAAGTCCAATACATAACTATCTTTGCCATCCTTTATTTCCCCCTCCTGAAGAGCTACACAAGATGAAAAAATAACAAAAACTAAACCACTGTCTGACCCAGATCACTTACAGGATGGAGTGGGCACACCCAGTCTCCCCTTTGCCCTAACCAGCCTTCAAAATCTGTGTTCTGAGGTCGCCAACTTTCGGAGTGGAGCACATGACCTGAGCCAAGTCAGCCTGCTCTTCTTTCTGCTGAGCATCTGCAGTGGGCACATGATCTAAACTAGTCCAAACAGAATGTTGGGACTTAGAGAAGGCAGTGCTGAAACAAAGGCCCTGCCTTGGTAACGAAGGGTATTCTGCTGGCAGCCACAGTGCAGCCTTGAGAGGAGAGCGCGTCCAAGACAGCCAGCATCAAAGGAAAAAGACTTAGAGAAACTGAGACTTCTTCTCACTTCAGTCCCACATCAAGCTATACAGGAAACCTCAATTGCATCAGTTATATGGGCCTATAAATTGCCTTCTTAGTTTAGGCTATTTAAATTGAAGTTTCTGTTACTGAAAAGGCTGTGTCTGTTACACAAGTATGTGTGTCTGAAACCTGCCTGAAAACCCAGCCATCTTTAGTATCCATCCCTGAAGGGGTGGCTCCGTGCAAAGCACATGTCTTAAGTTACAAGGGAAAGACACCCCGGACAGGTCAAAACAGCAGATAGCCACTCATACATGTCAGACAGAAAGTGAAAGTGAAAGTCGCTCAGTCACGTCCAACTTTTTGCGACCCTGTGGGTATAGTCCATGTACTTCTTTAGGCCAGAATACTGTAGTGGGTAGACTTTCCCTTCTCCAGGGGATCTTTCCAACCCAGGGATCAAACCCAGGTCTCCCACATTGCAGGTGAATTCTTTACCAGCCGAGTCACAAGGGAAGCCCCTCATGTCAACAAACTCATGTTTATTTTGTGTATACCAGGCAAGAAAGGAGTCATATTTTTGTCATTGCCTACCTAAACTCAGAGATTATTTCCTCAAGTGATGAAGCCTGTTGTTACTGGCTTGTTCCAAGAGAATATTATCCCAAGAGCTGAGTTTTCAGTATCTTGAAAGTTCTCTGTAGTAGTGGAGGACACAAATGTTGTGAACTATTAATACTGAAAGTGAGTACCTCTTCTGTGGAGCGTCATACAAGGTGGACCCAGGGAGCAAGCTGAGAAGGAACAGAGCTCCCTTTGTCGAGTTACGTCAGTTAGACCAATGAGCACATATAATGAGATGAAGTTGTACTATTACTCACTTATAATCTCAAAGCAATTTCCATCCAGCCACTGCTTAGAACTGCAGATCCCTGCCTTTCATCCACAGGTGATGCACAGATAAAGAACATTTCAATAGCTCTTTAAAATTTAAGAAGTTCTTTTCTAAGTTATCTCATTTGAGCTTCACAAAAACACTATTAATAAACAGAGACATTAGCATTTCCATTTAGTATGTGAGGAACACAGGGCTTGGAGAGGCCATATGATTTACCTGGACTTTAGTGTGTAGCAGAACAGAGACTCAGACCGCCTTGGGCGCCTCCGCCGACCACCTGCACTTCTCACACAGGTGGTAACCAGCGGCCTGTGCCACCTCTGTGAGCAAGCTAGCCCATCAGCCTTGTGTGGGGAGTTTGATGACACTGGGAAAATAGGCAGCTGTGTTATCACCGCGCACCACAGGGCCCCTCAGGCAGATGGGCAGAGCGACAACCTTCCCAACCAGTATTTTTATAGATAGGAACAAGGCAGTCCAACCAGTTTTTGTTTCTAACCATATATTTTTTTTTTGAAGGAAGGAGAGTCTGGAGTCTTTTTTATTTTATGTTTAATCAACTAGGTAATGGTTTTGTACAAGTCTTTCTCTGTCTTTTCTGCTTTCTCTTAAGGCCGCTTTTCTAACTATAATGGTGAGGGAAAAGATTTTTGTCTAATATACTTACCTATGGAGAAGGAAATGGCAACCCACTCCAGTGTTCTTGCCTGGAGAATCCCAGGGACGGGGGAGCCTGGTGGGCTGCCGTCTGTGGGGTCGCACAGAGTCGGACACGACTGAAGTGACTTAGCAGCAGCAGCATACTTACCTAAAGTTAGAGGTATCTCATAGACTCAACCTAAAGTACATTTTAAAATAAATTTATATTTTTACCAAGAAGATACTTTCTTTTTTTTTTTATCACTTTAACTGAGGGCCAATCAGTAAGCTTTAGAAATAAGCTGTTTTTTACCCTGTCTTTCCAGATTGAATTGTAGTTAGAGGAATATAGCCTTTTATAATATAAGACAAGAATAAGATGACCCAAACACTCCAACCTTGTATTTGTATTAGTTGATGACTGAGTCCTTGGCCCATCTTTAAGCCCATCAAATTTATAAAACCTTTTAGTAATACCACTCCAAAACATGTCCATCTGTCCAATACTTGGAGTGAATAAAATAATGCGATTCACTTTGATGATAATAAAGGCTAGCACATGCAGAGCACCTACTATGTTATAGGCACTGACCTGGGTACTCTGTATATGGCTATTTAATCTTCACAACAGCCCTATGATAGGTACTATTATCCCCGTTTCATAGATGGGGAAGCTAACTTGCTAAAGATCATGCAATTAATAAATGTTGGGACATCAGTTGATTCTTAAGTTGAGCAGGAAAGTGACTACTGAGGACTACCATATTAGGGATTTTACAAAATTTCATCCCAGATTCCACAGCATCTCACCAGGGAGGACATTTCATGACCAGTATGGTTCAAGCATGGTGTATTTATGTGGGCCTGTCATTTTGCTTATACTGCCAAGGAACAGGTACAGTGGAACACTAGTAAGTCCAATCTCAGGCCCCTTGCTAACTCGGGAACTGTAGCAGGATGTCCATCACATTTAACTTCTCAGGAGTATCTCTGTTTATGGGCTGTTCCCTGTCATATGTCTTCTTTTGAGTAAGCCTCACAAGGCTTGAGGAGTCTCTCACGTTGTTGTGTAAGTAGAATCTGGTTTAAATAACCTGTGGGCCTTAGATGTACTGTATTAGCTTGGATTTACTGTCTATTTAATTCATTCACCAAATACTGTTACAGCTTGTGAGGTTATAGAAACCCAGATTTATACGGTGTAAAGTACAAAGCCCAGGACAAAATAACAGCTTAGTAAATCGTGTAACCTGTGGGTGCTGGCCCATTTGACTCCTTTTTGTTTATTCTATTTAGTATTTCAGAAATTTTCTGTCCTTCTGTAGAATCCTTAGTGCTGGAAAGGCCCTCAGAGGTCACCGAATCTCTCCTTTTTTAGATGAATTCAGTCCAAGAGAGGGTAAAGAGCCTTCCCTTAGGCCACCTCATTTTCTGTTTCAGCTCTTTATAAGATCCCCCTGATACATACACTCTACTGGCACCATCAGTATAGGCTAAGCAGGACTGACTCAGTTTCAGAGTTGTTCCATATTCTGTTGACAGTTACATTGCCCATCTTGCCACTTATAGCTCTGACTTTATAGCTTTGGGAAGCACCTTAAGGATAATTGCAAATTCTCTACCATCCAAATATGCACTCCCCATGCCTAATAATGAGGCTTTTAAGAGGTAAGATAGGAGAGGAGCAAGATGATAGCTCATGTGAAATGATAAATCCGGGTAAATGGGATGTGATAATGGACTTTTCAGTGACACTTCTTGTCTGATCATTGGTCCACGGTTATGCTGGTACATTCTGTACTTTGAAAGGCATAAAATGTCAAGAGGCCCAAATATTGGTTAAGATTTTGATTATTTCGCAGAATTGTAGAAAAAAGAACCTCAGGACTGATTATTTCCCCCCAAAGCTTTATGTTTAATGTTCTTATCCCTTGTTTAGAAGTTGCACTTTCTATTGTTTGTAGGATTGTAGGACTATCCAAAAAAATTTGTTTGTTCTTTCCTATTGCCTCAGTGATTTAACGGTTCTGTTCTTTGAAGAGTAATTCCAGCTGCCTTTTGATTTGAGACATGTAGAAAAATCTGCTTATGAGCTTGGCAGCTCTTGTTTGAGAGCATCCATTCACTCATTGATCTGTCAAATTTTATTAAGTACTGATGTACATGGTACTGTGGCAAGTGAAAGGAACGTGAAAGTGAGTAAGACGTGGTTCTTATCTACAAGGAACTTGTAGTCCCATGGAGGAGACAGGCCTGGCTTCAATAAACAACGAAGCCAATTTTGCAGGGACAAGATTGCCAAGGGGGCACATGGGAATGACCCATCCCCAAGTGGACCTCTGAGAAAGGTACAGGGATGTGAGACCAGCTGGATCTTAAAGGATGTGGGGGCTTGAAAAGTGGAGAAAGGAGCTGGTAATGGGGATGAGGGTGGTGGGGAGGTATTCTAGGCGGAGGGAGCAAGATGCACAGAGGCTGGTGGTGGGCAGGTGAAGAGAGGTGAGGGGACGGTGTTCAGGTCATGAGGGTCTAGGAAGCTATGCTGCAGAGTTTGTATCCATAAGTCAATGGGGAGCTACAGAATTATCTTAAGCAAACAAATAATGGAATTAGTGTTACATCTTAGAAAGATAAAGAATGACTGGAAGGGTATCAACCCCTGATTTCACTTTTGGATTCAAAAACCAATTGGGTTTCTTAGGTTTGCCTCACAACTCCCGTCTTTGGGGTTGAGTTTGTAGCTGACCCCCAGCTCCCTCAGGCCACTAGCTGCCCCTGAATGACAAGCTCACAAGGAGCCCTCAGAAACAGGCCCACCCTCTGAGCCAGGGCCTGCTGCAGCCTGCTCCACAGCCCAAGGGGGGAAATGGACAGAGACAGTCGCACCAGAGTTACCTGTGCTTCTGTTCAAGACATGAAGACGTGCTTGGAATATGAGGGAGCAAAGACAGGTAACAGGCTTCCTCGCTCGCTCCCTGGGCAGTGAGCTGGTCCCTTAAATGGAGTGAGGGTAGTGGGGGAGTTGGTGGGTGGATCAGGAGACGGAGCCTAGGTGGTCCAACCAGTCCTTGATGGTGCTGTGTGCAGGGATCATGTGAAGGACCCTGATTTTGTTCCCTACACCTCAGAACTGGCAGCAGAGTCTTGGCCTTTTTATAACTTGCTGTTTGTAATTTTCCCTGCATGCACAGTTATTTTTAATTTTTATTTATTTCTTAAAATTTATTTTAATTGGAGGATAATTGTTTAGTTGTGTCCGACTCTTTGAGACCCTAAGGACTGCAGCATGCCAGGCTTCCCTGTCCTTCACAGGGGAATAAGTACTTTACAATATTGTGATGGTTTTTTGCCATACATCCACATGGATTGGCCATAGGTATACATGTGTCCCCTCCATCTTGAACCCCCTCCCAGGTTGTCACAGAACGCTGGCTTTGGGTGCCCTGCTTTATACATCAAACTCGCACTGGTCATCTGTTTTACATATGGTAATGTATATGTTTCAGTGCTATAGTTTCTTTGTTCTCTGTTGCTTCCGAGAAGAGGAGACATTTGTCCAAGTGCAAGCATGGAACAACAGACTGGTTCCAAATAGGAAAAGGAGCACATCAAGGCTGTATATTGTCACCCTGCTTATTTAACTTCTATGCAGAGTACATCATGAGAAACGCTGGGCTGGAAGAAGCACAAGCTGGAATCAAGATTGCTGGGAGAAATATCAATAACCTCAGATATGCAGATGGCACCACCCGTATGGCAGAAAGTGAAGAACTAAAAAGCCTCTTGATGAAAGTGAAAGAGGAGAGTGAAAAAGTTGGCTTAAAGCTCAACATTCAGAAAACTAAGATCATGGCGTCCAGTCCCATCACTTCATGGGAAATAGATGGGGAATCAGTGGAAACAGTGTCAGGCTTTATTTTTCTGGGCTCCAAAATCACT
>SJYX01014529.1:37031-51834 GCA_006410675.1 Oreotragus oreotragus | reverse complement strand
GTCCCATCACTTCATGGGAAATAGATGGGGAAACAGTGGAAACAGTGTCAGATTTTATTTTTGGGGGCTCCAAAATCACTGCAGATGGTGACTGCAGCCATGAAATTAAAAGACACTTACTCCTTGGAAGAAAAGTTATGACCAACCTAGACAGCATATTAAAAAGCAGAGACATTACTTTGCCAACAAAGGTCCATCTAGTCAAGGCTATGTTTTTTCCAGTAATCATATATGGATGTGAGAGTTGGACTGTGAAGAAAGCTGAATGCTGAAGAATTGATGCCTTTGAACTGTGGTGTTGGAGAAGACTCCTGAGAGTCCCTTGGACTGCAAGGAGATCCAACCAGTCCATTCTAAAGGAGATCAGCCCTGCGTGTTCTTTGGAAGGACTGGTGCTAAAGCTGAAACTTCAATTCTTTGGCCACCTCATGCAAAGAGTTGGCTCATTGGAAAAGACTCTGATGCTGGGAAGGATTGGGGGCAGGAGGAGAAGGGGATGACAGAGGATGAGATGGTTGGATGGCATCACCAACTCTATGGACATAAGTTTGAGTGAACTCCGGGAGTTGGTGATGGACAGGGAGGCCTGGCATGCTGTGACTCATGGGATCACAAAGAGTCAGACAGTACTGAGCGATTGAACTGAATTGAATTGAATTTTCAATGACTAGAGAATTGTTTGTCTCTCGAAGTTCACAGTAGTTTCAAGATAAACTCTCTCCAATTAGAAAATACCACTATATGTTCATTTCCCTGATAGCTCAGTTGTTATAAGAATTTACCTGCAATGCAGAAGACCCTGGTTTGATTTCTGGGTTGGGAAGATCCCCTGGAGGAGGGATAGGCTACCCACTCCAGTATTCTTGGGCTTCTCTTGTGGCTCAGCTGGTAAAGAATTCACCTGCAATGTAGGAGACTTGGGTTCAGTTCCTGGGTTGGGAAGTTCCTCTGGAGAAGGGAAAGGCTACCCACTCTGGTATTCTGGCCTAGAGAATTCCATGGACTGTATAGTCCATGGGGTTACAAAGAGTTAGACACAACTGAGTGACTTTCACCTTAACAAATGCATATTGAGTCACATGATATAAAATCTTATAATGCATACAAAATTTATGCATATGTTTTCATATTAATTCTATTATTAAGAGGAGTGGAGAGATGAGATTTGAAAGACTTTGCATGAATATAATTTCTTAAGGCTTTGCTTCAGTAAAAGGAAACTAAAGCGGATAATTTCACTGTCCTGTCCATATACTCCTGTAATCTATTTCTGTGTCTCTAGGCTTCATTTTCAACTGCAAAATGTCATTACTTTTTGCCTGAGGGCTTTCTTGGGCCTCCAGTGTGTGGGGATGGGGATGGGAGGGGGCATGGTATGTAAGAAAGGTACAGGACAGAAGTGCCAGGGACTTAATGAACCATGAATCAACCATTCTGAAAACCCAAGCCATACTCACCAATGTCTGCTGGGCATTGATGGAAAATTGAGGGAGTTGATGACTACCCCTGCTGACTCATGCTCCACACTGCCTCATAGTTGCCCAGTGGGACTGTGCTCACCAGGGATACCACTTTGATTGGCTTGGAACCTGAATCCTAGAATCAGGGTCTGCTTCTAAAGGATAAAGTGAAGACAGTTGATACTAAAAATAGTCCTAGAAAGCCACTTAGAATGTGATTCTGGAATTGAATCTGTCACTGGCTGTGTGCAATAAGGACCTCATTGCTCTTAATGAGTGGGGTGGTGATTACTCCTGGCTTGTTATAGCCCAGGAATAGTAGACTGCCACCTGTGGTGGGATGAAACACAGATGGAAGGGATGTACTCTGTTTCATGCATTTTACAGATGTGGTGGAAATGAAAATTATAATCTTTCTGGAGGGGCTGGTTTTTGTTACCAGCTATCAGAGCTTGGAAGGAGGAAAATAAGTTCAGATAAGCCAGCTATCAGTCTAAAAAGGAAACACAGATGTGTAGAGTGGACTTTTGGACTTTGAGGGAGAGGGAAAGGGAGAGGGTGGGATGATTTGGGAGAATAGCATTGAAATATGTATATTATCATGTAAAAAATGAATCACCAGTCTATGTTCAATGCAGGATGCAGGATGCTTGGGGCTGGTGTATGGAGATGATCTGGAGGGATGATGTGGGGTGGGAGGTGGGAGGGGGGTTCATGTTTGGGAGTTCGTGTATACCCGTGGCAGATTCATGTCAATGTATGCCAAAACCAATAGAGTACTGTAAAGTAAAATAAAGTAAAATGGAAGCTCAAAAAAAAAAAAAAAAAAAGAAGTAATAAGTTGTAAAACAATGAATGTAAACATATATTTGTAGGAACAAAATAAACCATAAGTATGTGGAAAAAAAAAAAAAACAAAAACATGATGTGAAATCCAAAAATGTATGGCTACATTTAAAGACACTCAAATTCTTTCTGTTGGAGGATGGGCTGTTCAGAAAAATCATGATCATGATTTTATTAGCAGTGTGGTAGAATTAAAGAAAAGAAAAACCAACCAACAAACAAAAAAGCCAAACAAACAACCAACCAGACAGCAAACAAAGCCCCAGCAAACTTTCTATTCTTGATTAGGGTGCTGGAAGGGACACTTAAGCCTCAGTGGAGATACCTGGGTCCACACAAAAGGAAATCTTAAACATCTAGCTTTTTATGACCATGGTGAATTGACATGCATGCCCTAGTTGCTAGCAGAAAACAGCTTCCTCTAACTTGGAGTCCATTTAGAGGCTGTATTTGAGGCCATTGCCTCACAGGGTCATGATTGACTTCTAAGGTCTGTGCCCCACTGCCTTCATTGAATTTAGACCAATAACTAGTGAACAGTTTTAGCATGGGCCCACTGGGAAAGTGCTACCTGTGTTATGGGAAGAAGAGTGTTATTTAATAAAAGATCTAAATGATCTGGCCAGTATGTTGCAAACAACACTGAAATATGCCTAAAAATGGACTCTGAGGGTTCTAGATTAGAAATGGGGCATGGAATATAAAGCTAGATGGGAGATATTTATTGATATAAGGACACTGTCCTGTGGCACAGATTTAGTATAATGTAGCAAGAAGAGTTATGAGTATAGCAAGTTATCTCATAACAAGAATAACTATGACAAACCTAGACAGCATATTAAACAACAGAGACATAAATTTGCCAACAAAGGTCCGTATAGTCAAAGATACAGTTTTTCTACTAGCTCTATATGGATGTGAGAGCTGGACCATAAAGAAGGCTGAGCATCAAAGAACTGATGCTTCTGAACTGTAGTGATAAAGAAGACTCTAGAGAATCCCTTGGACTGCAAGGAGATCAGACCAGTCAATCCTAAAGGAAATAAGTCCTGATGCTAAAGCTCTAATGCTTTGGCCACCTAATGCGAAGAGATGACTCACTGGAAAAAACCCTGATGCTGGGAAAGATTGAGGGCAGGGGAAGAGAGAAACATTGGATGGCATCATTGACTCAGTGGACATAAGTTTGAGCAAACTCTGGGAGACAGGGAAGGATAGGGAAGCCTGGTGTGCTGCAGTCCACGGGGTTGCAAAGAGTCAGACATGACTTAGCAACTGAACAACAACAGCAGCAAGGATAGTTAAAATATGTTAACGGCCATAGTGAAAAAATCACTTCTTCACTCAACTTCCAGACTTGAGCCAGTTCTCAGACCAAAAACACACAGCTCCATGTCTTCTAGAGACAAGACTTTGCATGATCTAAGTGGATACTGACTGATAACTCATGCTATCAGTCCTAACCCTTTGAGTCTGGAACCTTAGAAGGGGGTGAGGATGATAAAATACAAGGACAAAGGTTGTGTGGAAGGAGAAGAGAAGATAATCCATAATGGTCTAAGGAGTCTGCTGTCTGTGTTTGTGGGTGGTGGCTTCTGACACATCTCAAGATTAATTTATGCTCCATTATAAATAGACCAGGAAAGCAACTTTTGAATCGTCGCTATTTTGTACTCTGCAATTGATGCCCATATTGCTTGAATATTAAGTGAAGAATGTATGACACATTCTTCTGATTTTTTATATAGTTTCACGAGCTGGTGGAAAGAAATGAGGCCCACCCTCTCTCTCTCCCCTATCTTAATGCGTCCCAGGACAAATGACTGAGTTCTTCTTGTTCTGGCTTCTGCCTCCCTTTCCAATCTTTTTTTGCATGCTCTCTTTACCCTCCACTCACACTCAGTTCACCAGCAATACTAAATGTCTTCCATCCTTGTATTTCTGTTTTTCTCTTCTCCTGATCTTCAGGCATGCTGTGTCCTCCTTTTGGAGTACTTCTTCTCTCTGTCCACTAGACTCCCTGCTTAGCCACCTACTGCTCTCACTGTTATAAGCTAGATCAGATTAGACAGCTCTTATCTCAGGCATCTCAAGCTCATATGTTTGGCTGTTTTATTTTTGGATAAAAGATAAACATATTTTATATTTTTATTTTTTCTTCTTCTTGAACAGATTTAATTCCAAATTTCATTTTAAGCATATTTTATTTCTTCCTTTATAAGAGTTATTTTCAGAAGTTATTTGGGGAAGTTAAAGGGATCTTAGTACCAACTTTGGCTTACTGAAGATCTTTATCTTCCAACTATTTTAATTCCTTATCCATTCTTTCTGACTACGATTAAAATAGACATCAAATGTAGAAAAGGCAAAGCATCAAAGGAAAAGTTAACGTCCTCTTTCTTCTTAAAAGCTTTTATTGTAATATTTATAATTCTTATGAAATTATTATTTATTTACCACCTCTAACGCCATGAGCCCATCTCATTTGTCCCAAAGAAAGAAGGGACTGGGGAAAAGTCTGAAAGATGAATTTTCTTTACAGCATATTTATTGAAAATATATATCACTGGGGTTGGAAACTGAAATCTCTAGTTTTGTGTTCCTGACTTGCCTGGAAAATTCCATGAACAGAGGAATTTAGCCTATTAACTCAGCTTAATTAGTCAAGACAGCAGGGACATAGAATGAAAAACACTTTTTGTATTTTTGTGTGTATATGTGTGCATGTGTATGTACATGTGTGTGTGAGTGCTGATTTTCAAATGTGGGTGTGTGTTTTCTAAGTGCACTTTTTTTGTGATAGTGGGTTTGGAACATATATGCGTTTGTGGCAATGCAGAGAGGTATAAAAGATTTCTACTGAGAGGGTGTCTTTGCATTTTTTTCTGCATTACTAGTGCCTTCCAGCAGTAATTTCTAAATTGTGCCTTCTTCTGAATGTGGTGGCTGGGAATGTCTTTTCTAGATATCATTATAATAGCTTCTGTAAGACTCTCACTTGTCCAGAAAAATGGAGAAAAACTGGATAACAAATGTGACCAAAAAAGAAAAATCACTCAAAGGAAAAATTTGAATTAAAGTGGCCAGCCATTCCCAGGGTTCACTGTGGACAGGAATCATAGGCAAAGAGTGTTCACCCTTCTGCTCTGGTTACTGGCTTAAGTGAATTTGGGCAATTCACTTAACCTCTCCATGCCCCCATTTCCTTCTTCTGGCATCTGATGACACTGGTTGTGAGTTTCCTTGCAATTACCCAATTAATGACTACTAAACTCTGTGAAAATAGAATGCAAGGAAATGCTTAATAAAATGGTAAATAAGGGGAAAAAAATGGACAGTAAAAGACCTGTAGCCACAACTGGAAAAGCATTATTAAAGGTTACTTTGAAAGGAACAATAAGAGGTGGTATACTAACATCATCTAATTGGGGACTGCCTGATCTTATAACTTGGAGCTTGGCCTAAGCTTTTGTGGTGCATGACAACTGGGTCTTCATGAAGAGGCTTCATGAAGAGGCTGCCACCATCACCAAGTTCCCAATCACACCAGCATCTAAACCACCCCACCTCCCCACGCCAAGAGTCACTTGCAGTTCATAGCTACCTCTTGTTAAAAAACTAGACTTTTTTTTGCAAAGATAAAGTACTAAGTCATTTCTCTCCCCTCCACAGCAAACTTCCCCTCCTTTCTCTCTAGAATGGCTTTACTTCTGTAGCTTCTTGTAGTTCAAAGGCAGAAACAGAAAATAATGGGATTTGGCTGAAGGGTTATAACCCTAAGAATTCCAAAACTTTTCATTGAAGGACCATTTCTAACAAGAGCTGTTATTCATTGGCAATTTCCACTGAGAGCTGTTCAGCCTGACTCAGGAGGAACCACATAAAGGTTTTAACATACCCTGGCCTGCCACTGTCCATTTGCAAGGACAGAGACAGAGCCTCTGTGTGGTGTTTCTCAGTCCATTTGTGAGGGCATTCATTTGACAGAGGAAGGTCCTGAATCTAAACTGGGAGTATTCAAAAGCTGTTTACTCAGCCAAGTCTACTGTCAGAGGAGGGACTTCCCTGATTCTACCCACTGAAGGAGGCCTTAACATTTGTTACTAGTCAGGCTCAGCTAGGGAAATATATGATTCTGAAGAAGGCTTATTTTCATTTAGGATGGCCTCATGACAATGGGGAAGAGGACATGGTGCTTTGGGACCTAAATATCAGAAGGGATGTAATCACACAACACACACACACACATACACTCATGCTTCACCACCTCATCTTTTCCAGTTTCAAGGAAACAATGAGATGTCTCTTCTATGGAAAAAAGTGAATGTGTCTACAGAGGTTAAACATGTGCTCTTGGCCACAGTCCATACCTCTGCCTTTCTGGATATAACCTGGCATCTCTGCCAGCCATTACTCACAATAAATAGGGAGACTTCTGAGCAATTTTTCCTTTTAGAGTAGGAAAATGTTAATATAGGACAGTAATTTTTAGAAATACTCCTGTAGTATTTAGTGAATTATACACATTTCCATTGCCTTAGGAGAGGGTAAGAATAATTTATTTCGACGTATTCCCAGGCTCTTAGGATTAAGCAATGAAGCCTCCCCAAGCACTCAGAGAACAGGGAAGTAAGATTGTCCTGTGAGAATTAAATGACTTGAAAACAACACTTAGCAAAATGCTTTCTAGTTCCATGGGAACATACTAGAAGATCACTTAATTAGTGAAACTGTCACATGTGCAGTCAGCATACATCATGAAAAAGGAGCAGCCATGTAGCAAGTGGGCTTTGGAGGATCTGTGTCTGTACAAACCAAGGGGCAAAAAGAGAGACCAGGAGACCATGATCTCCCTGATCACAAGGTCTTACAATGTCTGAATGAACCTCAAGACCTTTGGCCATTCTCTGTCCTGACAGTGCAGTTTCTGAGGAGCCTGTTGATTTATATTTCATCTTACTCCTGAGTAGGAAACATAAGAACCTTAGCCACCAGAGAGTAATATTCCCTGATTACAAATTAATGACTTGGCTTTCTAGTTCACTTACTAGTTTCAAGTGAATTTAATTCTGATAAGTTTGTCTCAAAGAGTTTAATTATTTGTTTTACTTATAAAATCCTGCATTCATATCTGTTAGACCAAGGACCATGGTGAATTCACTAAGATAACGCTGCCCAGGGAGGAATTTGGAGGGTCAGTGACTGCATCCTGGGTAATTGATCCTCCATGAATGTTTTGTTCCATTTAAACTTCAATAATTCCTAATTTCCACAGGTATGGTAAAGAATCTTTAGAAACTGAGATAATCATCACGTTTTCCTAACATATGAAGCTGATATTGTTGTTAATAAAGTTGAGTCTTTTCCTCTGGAATGTGCACTTTTATCATTTAGGATTCTGGTTCTCAGAATGATGATGTTTTGTCATTCTTACAGCTAAAGGGCATGAAGAAAAACCAACTCTAACCAAAGGCCTTAAGATGAGTGACTAGGACATAAAATAGGAAGTGATTTATTTTAAATTATTGCCTATCAAAACACACTCCTTTCAAGTATCCATTTAATATTATTTTACAGTTCTCACTATGTTCCAGCTATTTGCTGGACTTCAGAAATATATTGGTGAACAAGGCAAACCCTCACAGAATTATTTGTAGAAAAGATAAGCATGAAGACAAACATTCCCAAGACAATCTATTCATAGGAATTGCAGGAGTGTTAGGTTCCAGAAAGAGTACAAACAAGATATTGTATTGAATGTCGTGGGGCTTTATCAAGAAATGATTCTCTGACAAAGTAGCATTTAGGTTTGGCCTTAAAGGATAAGTGAGGACTTATCAGGGAATGGCATTGAAGAATAGCAGTCAAGCATAGAAAAAAAAAAAACAGTAATTTTGAGGCCAAAAAGAAAATAATGTGTTAAAAAACTTGAAGGAAGTCAGATAGCTAAAAATGAGGACTGTGAGGTAAGGATGGAGGTTTAACACAATCTGTGCCTGCACAGCATCCCAGTTTCTATGGTGGATTTCTTTTTAACAAATGCCTGTAGAAGGCCTCATATGAACTAAGAACGAACTCTCCCAGGTTTTGATCAAATAACTGGGGACCATCTCCTTGTTAGGGAAGCGGACAATACATCAGCACATTTCTAGTATATCAAAGGTGGCTTATATTATGAAAGGCAATAAAACAGACAAGGGAAATGGAAGCATGAGGGTTGAAGTTTGGGGACTATTTGGTGTTAAGGGATGGCCTTACAGATAATGTGGTGTTTGAGCAGAGACCCAAAATGAGTTTGAGAGAGCAAGCCAAGGAAGAGCAGGAAAGAGGGCAAAGTTAATACAAAGGCCCTATCATGAGACTTAATTCAAATGCTTGAAGAACAGGATGAGACAAGGAATTAAGGGGAGAGTAGTAGGAGATGAGATCAGAAAAATTGTGCATAAGTGGGGTCCAATCATTTAGAAACTCCTTGGTCTCTGTAAGATTCAGACTAGGAGTAGGATAAGAATCTGTTATCAGGGTTTGAATATTCATTGGAAGTACTGGTGCTGAAGCTCCAATACTTTGGCCACCTGATGCAAAAAGCTAACTCATTGGAAAAGACCCTGATGCTGGAAAAGATTGAAGGAAAACAGAGAAAGAGGTGGCAGAGGAGGACACGGGTAGGAGGCATCACCAACTCAATGTACATGAATTTGAGTAAATTCTGGGAGCTGGTGAAGGACAGGGGAGCCTGGCATGCTGCAGTCCATGGGGTCACAAACAGTCAGATAGGACTTAGTGACTGAACAACAACAATCAGATTTTGAGCAGAGGAGTGCCATGATTTAATTTCCATTTAAACAGCTCACTCTGTTTTTTGTGTTCAGCAAGATGATGAGGTGCAGGGTGGGACAGGAAAGGGACATGGCAGGAAGACCATTTAAGAAGCTATTATCTTATCGTAAAAGTAATGGGAAATAAGTAAAGAGGTTTAAGTAAGGGAATTATACTTCATTAAAATATCATCATGGTATATATTCTAATTATGAACCTCAGTTGAGCAATTAATTAAAAATACAAATGCCTTAGTAAATTTAAGTACTTTTCTGTCTTTACTATATTAATTGATTATTGAACGTATTCCCAGGCTCTTAGGATTAAGCAATGAAGCCTCCCCAAGCACTCAGAGAACAGGGAAGTAAGATTGTCCTGTGAGAATTAAATGACTTGAAAACAACACTTAGCAAAATGCTTTCTAGTTCCATGGGAACATATTAGAAGATCACTTAATTAGTGAAACTGTCACATGTGCAGTCAGCATACATCATGAAAAAGGAGCAGCCATGTAGCAAGTGGGCTTTGGAGGATCTAAGTGTCTGTACAAACCAAGGGGCAAAAAGAGAGACCAGGAGACCATGATCTCCCTGATCACAAGGTCTTACAATGTCTGAATGAACCTCAAGACCTTTGGCCATTCTCTGTCCTGACAGTGCAGTTTCTGAGGAGCCTGTTGATTTATATTTCATCTTACTCCTGAGTAGGAAACATAAGAACCTTAGCCACCAGAGAGTAATATTCCCTGATTACAAATTAATGACTTGGCTTTCTAGTTCACTTACTAGTTTCAAGTGAATTTAATTCTGATAAGTTTGTCTCAAAGAGTTTAATTATTTGTTTTACTTATAAAATCCTGCATTCATATCTGTTAGACCAAGGACCATGGTGAATTCACTAAGATAATGCTGCCCAGGGAGGAATTTGGAGGGTCAGTGACTGCATCCTGGGTAATTGATCCTCCATGAATGTTTTGTTCCATTTAAACTTCAATAATTCCTAATTTCCACAGGTATGGTAAAGAATCTTTAGAAACTGAGATAATCATCACGTTTTCCTAACATATGAAGCTGATATTGTTGTTAATAAAGTTGAGTCTTTTCCTCTGGAATGTGCACTTTTATCATTTAGGATTCTGGTTCTCAGAATGATGATGTTTTGTCATTCTTACAGCTAAAGGGCATGAAGAAAAACCAACTCTAACCAAAGGCCTTAAGATGAGTGACTAGGACATAAAATAGGAAGTGATTTATTTTAAATTATTGCCTATCAAAACACACTCCTTTCAAGTATCCATTTAATATTATTTTACAGTTCTCACTATGTTCCAGCTATTTGCTGGACTTCAGAAATATATTGGTGAACAAGGCAAACCCTCACAGAATTATTTGTAGAAAAGATAAGCATGAAGACAAACATTCCCAAGACAATCTATTCATAGGAATTGCAGGAGTGTTAGGTTCCAGAAAGAGTACAAACAAGATATTGTATTGAATGTCGTGGGGCTTTATCAAGAAATGATTCTCTGACAAAGTAGCATTTAGGTTTGGCCTTAAAGGATAAGTGAGGACTTATCAGGGAATGGCATTGAAGAATAGCAGTCAAGCATAGAAAAAAAAAAAACAGTAATTTTGAGGCCAAAAAGAAAATAATGTGTTAAAAAACTTGAAGGAAGTCAGATAGCTAAAAATGAGGACTGTGAGGTAAGGATGGAGGTTTAACACAATCTGTGCCTGCACAGCATCCCAGTTTCTATGGTGGATTTCTTTTTAACAAATTCCTGTAGAAGGCCTCATATGAACTAAGAACGAACTCTCCCAGGTTTTGATCAAATAACTGGGGACCATCTCCTTGTTAGGGAAGCGGACAATACATCAGCACATTTCTAGTATATCAAAGGTGGCTTATATTATGAAAGGCAATAAAACAGACAAGGGAAATGGAAGCATGAGGGTTGAAGTTTGGGGACTATTTGGTGTTAAGGGATGGCCTTACAGATAATGTGGTGTTTGAGCAGAGACCCAAAATGAGTTTGAGAGAGCAAGCCAAGGAAGAGCAGGAAAGAGGGCAAAGTTAATACAAAGGCCCTATCATGAGACTTAATTCAAATGCTTGAAGAACAGGATGAGACAAGGAATTAAGGGGAGAGTAGTAGGAGATGAGATCAGAAAAATTGTGCATAAGTGGGGTCCAATCATTTAGAAACTCCTTGGTCTCTGTAAGATTCAGACTAGGAGTAGGATAAGAATCTGTTATCAGGGTTTGAATATTCATTGGAAGTACTGGTGCTGAAGCTCCAATACTTTGGCCACCTGATGCAAAAAGCTAACTCATTGGAAAAGACCCTGATGCTGGAAAAGATTGAAGGAAAACAGAGAAAGAGGTGGCAGAGGAGGACACGGGTAGGAGGCATCACCAACTCAATGTACATGAATTTGAGTAAATTCTGGGAGCTGGTGAAGGACAGGGGAGCCTGGCATGCTGCAGTCCATGGGGTCACAAACAGTCAGATAGGACTTAGTGACTGAACAACAACAATCAGATTTTGAGCAGAGGAGTGCCATGATTTAATTTCCATTTAAACAGCTCACTCTGTTTTTTGTGTTCAGCAAGATGATGAGGTGCAGGGTGGGACAGGAAAGGGACATGGCAGGAAGACCATTTAAGAAGCTATTATCTTATCGTAAAAGTAATGGGAAATAAGTAAAGAGGTTTAAGTAAGGGAATTATACTTCATTAAAATATCATCATGGTATATATTCTAATTATGAACCTCAGTTGAGCAATTAATTAAAAATACAAATGCCTTAGTAAATTTAAGTACTTTTCTGTCTTTACTATATTAATTGATTATTGCTAAATTTCACTTTGATTTTTCCTTTTTTATTTGGCTTCCTCTAACTTGCAGTCGTTTGACTTGGATGCATCTTTTCTCTTTTGATATTGGAATAAAATGGATTAATTTTACCTCTAACAGTCCTACTAAGACAGCATTGGGTCTGTGATTTTCCCAATCCCAGGAAAAGCCTTAGATCTCTAAGGCTTCCTTGTGTAACAGGTATCTACTGCATTAGAGTACAAGAAAAAGCCAACTCATCAATATTGTCAAGAATTCTAATATCACTCATTCTGGGATTTCTTGCAGCCTCCACTGGATTGTGTAAAATTCCCAGAGCCATGATGCTGCCAGAGAATGGAGAAATTTCCCTTCTATTCTTGTTGCATGTAGTGTGGCTCCCTTCTGCGTTCCCAAGGTCATTTAAATGGAGAAGACACCATCCATCAGTGGCATTTATTATTGGCTCAGTGCCAAACTCAATCACGAGAACACTTCAGCTCAGCAACCAAAGTTTTGGCCCTTATTGTTGGCTGCCACCACGCTGACATCTAATATCCAGCTAGGTCACTGCTGTTGTGTGCCCAAGAATGTATAGCCATGGACACTCCTGGCAACTAGCAAATTGTGGTCTTCATTTCCAGAGAACTGATAGTTTTCTGGATGTCAGATTCAGATTCTCAAAAACTAAACATCTGGAAAGTTAGTGTGGCCCATGATATGTGAGGATTCAGCTAGATTCAAAGACTCAGGACTTTGACTAACTGCCTTTCTTCCCACAAAAGCAGGTAGAGAAGCCTTATTAAGACCTAAACATCTCCCCGGTGCCATAATCAGGAAATTCTTGTTCTGTATTTCCTTCCGTGTTCTCTTTCTTAAAGAGTAGTCACGTTTACACAATAGTCCTGGCCCTACCTCCCACCTCCATCAACACCATTTCCTCCTCCATCCACTAAGAAAGAAAGAAGAATATTCTAAAACAGGAGGGAAAAAAAACAAGATGTGTATAAGAGACAGACACAACTGAGCAACTGAACTGACCTGGTCTGAAGGTGAGGATATTTATGTATAAACTTTCTTCAATTCCAGTCCTTCAAGCTGCCATGATACTAAGACACAAATTCATAGTAGCAATTCAGTAGCATCCCAAATGATCCATGGATGAAATTAGAACAGAGTAAAGAAAGATATTTTGGGGCTCCAAAATCACTGCAGATGGTGACTGCAGCCATGAAATTAAAAGACGCTTACTCCTTGGAAGAAAAGTTATGACCAACCTAGATAGCATATTCAAAAGCAGAGACGTTACTTTGCCAACAAAGGTCCATCTGTCAATGCTATGGTTTTTCTTGTGATCATGTATGCATGTGAGAGTTGGACTGTGAAGAAGGCTGAGTGCTGATGAATTGATGCTTTTGAACTGTGGTGTTGGAGAAGACTCTTGAGAGTCCCTTGGACTGCAAGGAGATCCAACCAGTCCATTCTGAAGGAGATCAGCCCTGGGATTTCTTTGGAAGGAATGATGCTAAAGCTGAATCTCTAGTACTTTGGCCACCTCATGCGAAGAGTTGACACATTGGAAAAGACTCTGGGAGGGATTGGGGGCAGGAGGAGAAGGGGACGACAGAGGATGAGACGGCTGGATGGCATCACAGACTCGATGGACGTGAGTCTGAGTGAACTCCAGCAGTTGGTGAGGGACAGGGAGGCCTGGCGTGCTGTGATTCATGGGGTCGCAAAGAGTCAGACACGACTGAGCGACTGATCTGAACTGAACTGAAAGAAAGATTTCATATCATTCAGCTGCTGTTGCTGCTGCTAAGTTGTTTCAGTCATGTCCTACTCTGTGCAATCCCGTAGACGGCAGCCCACCAGGCTCCCCTATCCCTTGGATTCTCCAGGCAAGAACACTGGAGTTGGTTGCCATTTCCTTCTCCAATGCATGAAAGTGAAAAGTGAAATGAAAGTCACTCAGTTGTGTCCGACTCTTCGTGACCCCATGGACTGCATCCTACCAGACTCCTCTGTCCATGGGATTTTCCAGGCAAGAGTACTGGAGTGGGATGCCATCGCCTTCTCTGATCATTCAGCTAATCCATCACAAATTGTTTTTACAACCGAGGAAAAACATAGAACATCAAATAAAATCAATACTTGAAGTATAGATACTTTTAAGCCAATTGATAGCAGAGCCCTATCTATAAGAGTTAGTCAAACTGAGACAAACTTGATGTTTGCTTATGAAAACTAAGAAGCCCAACCAAGACATAGGCTGAACTGGAGTCGGAGATACAGTTATAACTAGTGTTAGTTTTAATTTTAAATATAATAGATATTTGAAAATGTAATCATCACATGAATGAAAAACCCTCCTTACACCCTCTCAAATGATGTTTTTTATCATCCACCACTAGTGTAGCCTATAGTTCCTTTTCCTGAGTGGAATTTAGGGACTTTGTTGATTTCCAAGAAAAAGTTTTTGCACATTATTTTCTAAAATATGTCATTTGAAATGCTTAACAATTTATCCACTAAAAATTAAAAGGCTTAAACTTCCATAAGTCTTTTATGTTGATCCAGTTCTAAAATGGTTGGCAAGCAGCAAAATTAAGTATAAAAATAAAGTTTTGGGATTCGCTGTTAATCAGAGAAGTTGATGTTGGAATGAATAGAAAGAGTTGCCAACAAAAGCTTTCTTTCAACTGAAAATGAGAATTTATAGGGTACTTCACAGACCTAGGGTGCCAGAAGACTTAAAATCTTCAGGAATCTATGATAGGTAAAAAGTCGTTATTCTTTCAAATTAGATGGAAGGGAAGAAGAAAGGAAAGAGATGTCACAA
>SJYX01014529.1:14485-26708 GCA_006410675.1 Oreotragus oreotragus | reverse complement strand
CTTCTCTTCTTTTCACAGCTATTTGTAAGGCCTCCCCAGACAGCCATTTTGCTTTTTTGCATTTCTTTTCCATGGGGATGGTCTTGATCCCTGTCTCCTGTACAGTGTCACGAACCTCCATCCATAGTTCATCAGGCACTCTATCTATCAGATCTACTCCCTTAAATCTATTTCTCACTTCCATTGTATAATCATAAGGGATTTGATTTAGGTCATATCTGAATGGTCTAGTGGTTTTCCCTAGTTTCTTCAGTTTAATCTCAATTTAGCAATAAGGAGTTCATAATCTGAGCTACAGTCAGCTCCTGGTCTTGTTTTTGTTGACTGTACAGAGCTTCTCCATCTTTGGCTGCAAAAAGTATAATCAATCTGATTTCGGTGTTGACCATCAGGTGATGTCCATGTGTAGAGTCTTCTCTTGTGTTGTTGGAAGAGGGTGTTTGCTATGACCAGTGCATTCTCTTAGCAAAACTCTATTAGCCTTTGCCCTTCTTCATTCCATATTCCAAGGCCAAATTTGCCTGTTACTGAGGTGTTTCTTGACTTCCTACGTTTGCATTCCAGTCCCCTATAATGAAAAGGACATCTTGTTTGTGTGTTGGTTCTAAAAGGTCTTGTAGGTCTTCAGAGAACCATTCAACTTCAGCTTCTTCAATGTTACTGGTTGGGGCATAGACTTGGAGTACTGTGATACTGAATGGTTTGCCTTGGAAATGAACAGAGGTCGTTCAGTCATTTTTGAGTTGCATCCAAGTACTGCATTTCAGACTCTTGTTGACCATGATGGCTACTCCATTTCTTCTGAAGGATTCCTGCCCGCAGAAGTAGATATAATGGTCATCTGAGTAAATTCACCCATTCCAGTCCATTTGAGTTCGCTGATTCCTAGAATGTCAACGTTTTCTCTTGCCATCTCCTGTTTGACCACTTCCAATTTGTCTTGATTCATGGATCTAACATTCGAGGTTCCTATGCAATATTGCTCTTTACAGCATCGGACCTTGCTTCTATTACCTGTCACATCCACAACTGGGTATTGCTTTTGCTTTGGCTCCATCCGTTCATTCTTTCTGGAGTTATTTCTCCACTGATCTCCGGTAGCATATTGAGCACCTACCAACCTGGGGAGTTCCTTTCAGTATCTTATCATTTTGCCTTTTCCTACTGTTCACAGGGTTTTCAAGGCAAGAATACTGAAGTGGTTTGCCATTCCCTTCTCCAGTAAACACATTCTGTCATTGAAAATTAGGTGGCCATATATTATGACCATATACCATATATTGTTTTAACGCCTCAAACTGATGATAAACACTTTTTAAATTAAAAAATCAAATATCTCAGTACATGTGTAGAAATGCTTTTCAACTGGTCAATACATTTTTTCATCTATTCAACAAATATTTGTTGGCTATGTGCTATGTCTTTGGCATTTGATTTAGGCTTAGGAAATAAAGCAGCAAATAAGACACAAGTAACTTTTGTCTCACAAAATGTGTATATATGTTTGAGTGTGCATGTGTGTGTCTGTCTGATATTTATCCACTAAAATTCTACACTGCACTATATTTACTTAGAACCCAACATTTAAAAGAAATCACAATATATTATTTAGCCATGTAGATCATACAATTTTTCAAAGAAACAGGGCAACACTATAGTAATAATTAAGCTCTATCAGCAAGTGATTTTGGGGAAAATGAACAAGACAAGAAAGGAGACTAAGCAAGCTGAGTGATGAATGAGATGATATTAAAATTTCTGACAGAGAACATAGGTCATACTAAACACAGCAAGAAGAGATTCATTTGGTACAAAAAAATGTGGCATCTCCATTCATAGAAACTACTCACTACATTTGCTCTATTACAAGGCTTTTTAATTTTATTAAAATAAAAATTAAATTCTTAGGCTGGAAGAAGCTTATGGAATTAATTACGATGATATATGAAGGGAAAAGAGGTGTTTCTATAGGACTACTAATGTATGAGAAGAATAGAAGACACAGCTCCATTTGGGGCTTGTCAAAGTCTTTCTAGAAGAAATTATTCAGATATTTTAGAAATGGGGTAAGTTTGGTTTTTATATACAAAATAAATTTTGCACGATAATTCCATGTAGATTGTAAATTAAGAGAGTGTCTTTTCCATACCTTCCCACAATTCTTTGGGTGTTTTTACCAGTACACCCTATGGGAATTTGTGAGCAGGTGTGGACATTTTTTTTTTTATGGAATGATCCCAGAGGATCAGGCTTCATAATGAAGTGAAAATGAACCCTCTAAGTGGCTCTCAATCAAACAGGAGGAAAAAATGAAGCAAAAAGAGTGTGGCAGAAAGTATTACAAATAGCACTCGAGATTTCCAGAAAGAACTCTAAACTCAAATCATCAAGGGCAACATCTGAATGCTGATTATGGGATTTTGTTTTCTTTATCCATATTCACGCATTCACCAACTGCTCCTTCACTTTCCTTCTTGTTTATTTGTTTGCCAGAAAGATAGATCAGCTAATCATAAACAATGAGGGAAATGGCAGTTTGAAAGCAATAAAGTTAAAAAAAAAATCATGAGAAGAAGAACTGAAATCAAAAGATGAATGTTTATAATATAGTGCAGGACAGGGGGCAATCCGGGCAGACTTGATCAGACACAGGACGATGAGAGCAACTTTATTAAAGTCTTTGAAAAGTCTTTGGGGACTTGGATACAAAGAAGTCACTAGATACCTTAAATGTGTGATATGCTGTGGCTTCAGAACTGAGTCTCACGTCAATAGGCTCCGGTTTATTAAAATACAGACATTGGCCCAGTTATGCTATTTTGCTGAAGGGTGTATAAAACTCTTTTGTGACACCCAATAGACGAGCAGAGGACTACAGTGATGTTCAAATCATACCATGTATACCATAATCTCTAGATCCAGATAATGTTAATTCTGCAAGTACTTTCTAAAGGTGAACTTAATTTTCATACCTTAATAAGGTACCCAAAACCTTAATAACATGTGAGAATATTCCAACCTCCCGTAGTGCAGACTTCAAGTATGATCAAAAATTACTCAAGGTTTTAGGACGGTCTCCAAACCTTAGAACAAACACCCCATGAGATCTTTAATGTCATTACAAAGCAAAGGAGTCTAAGTTTATAAGTTCTTATCTAAAACACCCTAACACAGTGAAGTACGTGCTGGATGATTTATCCCTTCTGGAAGAATGAAAGGTTGCAATGGACCTGGTGAGATTTTAACCTGTGATCCTAGAGAATCTTCCAGAGCTTCAAACCTGAAGTTTGATGTGTAACCTACTGGTTTAAAGGGACCTACATTTTAGTACTGGAGAGTCTGACATAGTGGGTGGATATATCAGACATCAGAAAGAACAGTTTAGTCAGCAAGATACCTGTATTCCCTGTTTTAATCATAAAAAGATGATCTTTCCAAGAGCTACCACAAGGAGAATTTCAATACATACTGAGTGAGAGCAAATTATGATGCTGGAATTTTCCTTTATGGAGCTTCAGCCTCAATTTAGGAAAAAAGCCTTCCCTTGTTCCTGAGAATGTAATGCCTTATTTTACTAGTAGAATGCTTGTAATGATGTATGTTATGCTCAAATATGTATGATGCTATTTTTGCATATACATCATTCTTGGGTTCAAAGTGCAGTGATCTTATTTATCTTGATTTAATTAATATTCCTCAGTACTATGGACTTTCATTATTATTACAAGGATTCAGACAGTTAAATAGCATTTTTCGAAACACAGCATACTAAATTATACTTAGTGAACTGCTATAGCAGTGGTTCTTATTAAGGGAAGCTTTTGCAAATGACATTCTCACCCATCATCATTCCACACTACCTGTTCCAACAGGAGGCCAACATCTCAGCCAGCAGAATAGACTTTCTTCCTTTCCTGACTGTTGTTTTTAAGCTTCCTGAATACATCACTTTTCACACTTTATGTTTATATGTTATTTTATTTTGTGGAGGGTAAGGAGGAGAATGGGAAGAGAAGACAGTTTGAAAGGGTGAAAATCAAGATCAATTCTATTGGAATATTATGTAAATCTCAATACAACAATTTTTTTTTTTTTCTAATCAGAAGCAGTACCAATTTGTGTGACTACTTACTGGTTAAATTCATTTTTTTTTCAGCCACTATTACCAGTTTCTGCACAAATGATTAAATTTGCTTTGGAGTTAGTCCAATGTGGATTTTTCAAACAAACAGACAGCTAGGAAAAAAAAAAAAAAAACCCTTATCTTGTCTTTCTTTTTTCTTTTCTTCTTATCTCTGTTCTTCTCTTTGAACCAAGCTATTGCCCTTCTCAAGAAAATGAGTCTAATTTTAAAATAATGGCTTTTGATTACTATTAATGCAATAAATAAAAAGCAAATTTTAGTAAAATTTAACATGCATAATGTCTTCCCATTTCCCCTACAAAAATGAAATGAGCCTCAAAAAAAAAAAAAATCACATATTGATGTGTTACACATCTGTGCAACTGATTTCCAGAATATTTTGATAGAAGTTTCCATTTTGCATTTTGGCCAACTTAACTGCCTAGTGACTAGTCTACCAACTTAAATTGTATATTGGGAAAATAAATTTTTCCTCCTAAGCACATTACTTACTGTGCTTAGGTTGCCAGATTAAATACAGGATACCCAGTTAAATTTGAATTTTAGATAAAAAACAAAGAATTGTTTAGTGTGTTTATGTCTATAATACTGCGTGGAACAGATTTACACCAAAAAATCAGTGTTTCTAATCTGAAATTCAACTTTAATTGAGTGTCCAATATTTTCATTTCTTAAATTGAACAGTCCTCACTGTGCTCAAAGATGAAATAAAAGGGTTAAAATGACCTTAAAGTTCAGTTCAGTTCAGTCGCTCAGTCGTGTGCGAGTCTTTGTGACCCCATGAATTGCAGCACACCAGGCTTCCCTGTTCATCACCATCTCCCGGAGTTCACTCAGACTCACGTCCATCAAGTCCGTCATGCCATCCAGGCATCTCATCCTCTGTCGTCCCCTTCTCCTCCTGCCCCCAATCCCTCTCGACATCAGAGTCTTTTCCAGTGAGTCAACTATTCACATGAGGTGGCCAAAGTACTGGAGTTTCAGCTTTAGCATCATTCCTTCCAAAGAAATTCCAGGGTTGATCTCCTTCACAATGGACTGGTTGGACCTCCTTGCAGTCCAAGGGACTCTCAAGAGTCTTCTCCAACACCACAGTTCAAAAGCATCAATTCTTCGGTGCTCAGCCTTCTTCACAGTCCAACTCTCACATCCATACATGACCGCTGGGAAAACCATAGCCTTGACTAGATGGACCTTAGTCGGCAAAGTAATGTCTCTGCTTTTGAATATGCTATCATAACTTTTCTTCCAAGGAGTAAGCGTCTTTTAATTTCATGGCTTCAATCACCATCTGAAGTGATTTTGGAGCCAAAAAAAATAAAGTCTGACACTGTTTACACTGTTTCCCCGTATATTTCCCATGAAGTGATGGGACTGGATTCCATGATCTTCGTTTTCTGAATGTTGAGGTTTAAGCCAACTTTTTTGTTCTCCTCTTTCACTTTCATCAAGAGGCTTTTTAGCTCCTGTTCACTTTCTGCCATAAGGGTGGTGTCATCTGCATATCTGAGGTTATTGATATTTCTCCTGGTTTGATTGTGCAAAGATTTTGTGGAGTTTTTATCTATAATTTGAATAAATTCTTATTTGAGACTTTGACTAAAAATATTATTTCTTTAACTGTTATTCATATCTTGATGACTACCCATGTGTGGATGTTTCTTTTGTAAATCTTATATAGTTTGGTATTAAGGATTGTTATTTTGATCCTGTATGCATGTCTGTTGGCTGTTATGGTAAACCTCAGATTTGTATTTTGATGGTGTCAGGTCAGACATGGTTACAGTCACAGAAAATGCTAGAACTACAGAGTGTTGTTTTCTCAAATATTCCTCCTTGGTTCTTCCACTCTTCCATCACTAAGAAAATGGGAATAATATTGGCAAGAAAGGTGTACATCCCAGATCCCCAAATTCTGAATAGATGAATCTCAGAAGAAGGCTGAAACTTCTTCTGAGAATTAGAATTAGAAGCCTATTCCTACACTCTGTGGTTTTCATCTTTACTCTTCCCAGAGTGTTGACTTCCGTCTTCTCCTTAAAGACTTCTCTCAGTTCTTCATGGGTGCATGTTAAAGCACTTCAGTCATATCCAGCTCTTTGGGATTCTGTGGACTGTAGCCCACCAGGCTCTTCTGTCTAGATTCTCCAGACAAGAATTCTGGAGTGAATTGCCATTTCCTTCTCCAGGAGACCTTCCTAAGCTAGAGACTGAAACTGCATCCCCTTAGTCCTCTTTAAAGGCAGGAAGGTACTTTTCCACTAGTGCCACCTAGGAAGCCCCTCAGATTTTCATACCTCATGATAAAACTGTGACACCCCAAAATTATGACTTTAAATGTACTGCTGCTGCTACTGCTAAGTCTCTTCAGTTGTGTCCGACTCTATGCGACCCCAGAGATGGCAGCCCACCAGGCTCCCCCATCCCTGGGATTACTCCAGGCAAGAACACTGGAGTGGGTTGCCAGTACATGTGTGTCTATTATCAAATCCTCCATTTCAGTTCCTATTTCTTAAGAATAAAAGATATCACTGTTCCAACAAGAAACAGATGAGCATCTCTGCACTAAGAAGCTATGGTCAAGGATGGTGGCATCTAGTACCTGTGTGATGGTGACTCACTCTTGATGGAGAGTAGCCCCTATAGAGAAGACCAGCCATTAGTATGTAGGCTGGAAAGATTACCAGTAAGTATCCATTCTGAGTACTAAAGAAGAGACGTTTGCAACTAAAGTGGGATTCAAGAGAAATTTTGTGGCATAGGATAAGATTAGGCTTGGGTAGGTTGATGGAGCTTATGGAGCCTCTGGGAATAAAGGTACAGCAAGCAACCAGACTGTGAAGAAAGCTGAGCGCCGAAGAATCGATGCTTTTGAACTGTGGTGTTGGAGAAGACTCTTGAGAGTCCCTTGGACTGCAAGGAGATCCAACCAGTCCATTCTGAAGATCAACCCTGGGATTTCTTTGGAAGGAATGATGNGCCGAAGAATCGATGCTTTTGAACTGTGGTGTTGGAGAAGACTCTTGAGAGTCCCTTGGACTGCAAGGAGATCCAACCAGTCCATTCTGAAGATCAACCCTGGGATTTCTTTGGAAGGAATGATGCTAAAGCTGAAACTCCAGTACTTTGGCCATCTCATGTGAAGAGCTGACTCATTGGAAAAGACTTTGATGCTGGGAGGGATTGGGGGCAGGAGGAGAAGGGGACAACTGAGCATGAGATGGCTGGATGGCATCATGGACTCGATGGACGTGAGTCTGAGTGAACTCTGGGAGATGGTGATGGACAGGGAGGCCTGGCGTGCTGCGATTCATGGGGTCGCAAATAGTCGGACACGACTGAGGGACTGAACTGAACTGAACTGAAGCAACCAGAAAATTTGGCTTTATACCAGCAATCAGAGATACTTTACATTTCAATGATATGCAAAGGTGATGTTCTAAATACTTCTTTTTCCAGTGTCTCATTTTAATGTCACACTGAAACTTCAACTTAAAATGATTTGCTTTACAATTTTGAGTACGACACACAAACATATCGCCAAAGCTGTAGTGCATAATTACTGTGGGAAGACTGTATGCAAAGTGCTCAGAAGTTGTTTTAGAAAGGAACAGGGGGTAGGATATAGATTTTGTATTTTTATATTTAGGTATTTGTTCATGATAGTAATAGTTAGAAATGTATTGTTTGTTCATTACAATGATATATGAAGTATGTATAATGACAGTTTCCTTTAGCACTTTTAGAAGAAAAACTAGCTATTATCTCCTTAACTTGTTTAGAAGTAGGATACAATATTTTTATTTCATTAAACTTTGGTAACATTTTTGGTACTTTTAGATCCAGCTCTCACGTGAAGTTACAGTTTAAAGTCTTAAAGAGTCTGCTCTCTGCATTATTTTACTAATTCTTACAGGAGATTTCATTAATAATACCCAAAGGCAACCATAGCAGTTAAAGAAAGAAATTGAATTTAATTTTTCAAGTTGAGATTAACTACTCTTGAAATATATTTTAGGCTTGTGGAGGTAAACCAAATTCGGTGAATGATAACCATGGGCCAGACACTGTTCTAGGTATTTCATGCCCAGAATACTTAAATATTACCTTGAGTGTTAACTCATTTAAACATCAGAACAACAATGTGAGGAAGATGCTATTATTACTCTAATCTTTCAGATAAGGAATCTGAGGAACCGAGAGGTTAGGAAGTCTTCCAAGGATGCGCATCCTGGAGTTTGTGAGCTAGAGTTTGCTTCCAGGCAGTCAAACTCTGTGGTGCTTGCTCATTATACCAGGCTATCTCATAACCAAGGCATCAGCACAACGATTAAATCATAAGAACAATATCTTTCTAAAAAGAGTGGATGCAAGGACTTCTCTGGTGGTACAATGGTTAAAAATCTACCTTTCATGGCAGGGGACACAGATTTGATCACTAGTTGGAGAATTAAGATCACACATGCCACAGGGCAACTAAGCCTGTGCAGCACAACAAAGATTCAGGACAGCCCAAAAATACTAATAAAATAAAAACCACTAATATAGATGATCACATTTCAAAATAAACATTAGGCTTACTTATTTTATGTGCCTTAGTTCAGTGCAGTTCAGTCTCTCAGTCAGGTCCGATTCTTTGCAACCCCATGAACTGAGCACACCAGGCCTCCCTGTCCATCACCAACTCCCAGAGCCTACTCAAACTCATGTCCATCGAGTCAGTGATGCCATCCAACCATCTCATCCTCTGTCAGCCCCTTCTCCTCCCCCTTTCAATATTTCCCACCATTAGGGTCTTTTCTATTGAGTCAGTTCTTCATATCAGGAGGCCAAAGTATTGGGATCAGTCCTTCCAATGAATATTCAGGACTGATTTCCTTTAGAATAGACTGGTTGGATCTCCTTGCAGTCCAAGGGACTCTCAAGAGTCTTTCCCAAGACCAGAGTTCAAAAGCATCAATTCTCCCGAGCTCAGTTCTTTTATAGTCCAACTCTCACATCTATATATAACTCCTGGAAAAATCATAATTTTGAAACATGGACCGTTGTTGCCAAAGTAATGTCTCAGCTTTTTAATATGCTGTCTAGGTTGATCATAGCTTTCCTTCTGTCTGACTGTTTGTGACCCCATGGACTGTAGCCCACCAGACTCCTCTGTCCATGGAATTCTTCAGGCAAGAATACTGGCGTGGATTGCCATTCCCTTCTCCATCCAAGGAGCAAGCATCTTTTAATTTCATGGCTGCAGTCACCATGTGCAGTGATTTGGGAGCCCAAGAGAATAAAGTAAGTCACTGATCCATTGCTTGCCCATTAATTGCCATGAAATGATTGGGCCAGATGCCATGATCTTAGTTTTCTGAATGCTGAGTTTTAACCCAACTTTTTCACTCTCCTCTTTCACTTTCATCAACAGGCTCTTTAGTTCTTCACATTCTGTCATAAGGGTGGTGTCATCTGCATATCTGAAGTTATTAATATTTCTCTCGGCAGTCTTGATTCCAGCTTGTGCTTCATCCAGCCTGGCATTTTGCATGATGTACTCTGCATATAAGTTTAAAAAGTAGGGTGACAAAATGCAGCCTTGACGTACTCCTTTTCCTATTTGGAACCAGTCTGTTGTTCCATGTCCAGTTCTAACTGTTGCCTTTTGACCTGCATACAGATTTCGCAGGAGGCAGGTCTGGTATTCCCATCACTTGAAGAATTTTCCACAGTTTGCTGTGATCGACACAGTCAAAGGCTTTAATGTAGTCAATAAAGCAGAAGTAGATGTTTTTCTGAAACTTTCTTGCTTTTTTGATGATCCAGCAGATGTTGGCAATTTGATCTTTGGTTCCTCTGTCTTTTCTAAACCCAGCTTGAACATTTGGAAGTTCCCAGTTCATGTACTGTTGAGGCCTGTTTGGAGAATTTTGAGCATTACTTCGCTAGTATGTGAGAGGAATGCAATTGTGAGGTAATTTGAACATTCTTTGGCATTGTCTTTCTTTGGGATTGGAATGAAAACTGACCTTTTCCAGTCCTGTGGCCACTGCTGAGTTTTCCAAATTTGCTGGCATATGGAGTGCAGCACTTTTATAGCATCATCTTTTAGGATTTGAAATAGCTCAACTGGAATTCTATCACCTCCAGTAGCTTTGTTTGTAGTGATGCTTCCTAAGGACAACTTGACTTCGCATTCCAGGATGTCTGGCTCTAGGTGAGTGTTCACACCATCGTGGTTATCTGGGTCATGAAGATCTATTTGGTTTAGTTTTTCTGTGTATTCTTGTCACCTCTTCATAATATCTTCTGTTTCTGTTAGGTCCATCCCATTTCTGTCCTTTATCAAACCCATCTTTGCATGAAATGTTCCCTTGGTATCTCTAATTTTCTTGAAGAAATCTCTAATCTTTCCCATTCTAATGTTTTCCTCTATTTCTTTGCATTGATCATTGAGGATGACTTATTTTTATCTCTCCTTGCTATTCTTTGGGACTTTGCATTCAGATAGATATATCTTTTTTTTTTTTTTTTTCTTCAGCTATTTGTAAGGCCTCCTAAGATGAACCTCCATCCATAGTTCTACAGGCACTATGTCTATGTCTATCAGATCTAATCCCTTGAATCTATTTCTCACTTTCACTGTACAATCATAAGGGATTTGGTTTAGGTCATACCTGAATGGTCTTGTGGTTTTCCCTACGTTTTGCAATTATGTCTGAATTTGGCAATAAGAAGTTCATGATCTGAGCCACAGTCATCTCCTGGTCTTGATTTTGTTGACTGTGTGGAGCTTCTCCATCTTTGGCTCCAAAGAATATAATCAGTCTCATTTTGGTGTTGATCATCTGGTGATATCCATGTGTAGAGTCTTCTCTCGTGTTGTTGGAAGAGGACATTTGCTATAACCAGCACAATCTCTTGGCAAAACTCTGTTAGCCTTTGACCTGCTTTGTTTTGTACTCCAAGGCCAAATTTTCCTGTTACTCTCTTGACTTCCTACTTTTGCATTCCAGTCCCCTGTAATGTAAAAGACATCTTTTTTAGGTGCTAGTTCTAGAAGGCCTTGTAGGTCTTAATAGAACCATTCAACTTCAGCTTCTTCAGCATTACTGGTCAGGGTGTACACTTGGAATACTGTGACATTGAATGGTTTGCCTTGGAAACGAACAGAGACCATTCTGTCATTTTTGAGACTGCATCAGGTACTGCATTTTGGACTCTTTTGCTGACTATGAGGCCTACTCCATTTTTCCTAAGGGATTCTTGCCCACAGTAGCAGATCTAACGGTCATCTGAGTTAAATTCACCCATCCCAGTCCATTTTAATTCACTGATTTCTAAAATGACAGTGTTCACTCTTGCCATCTCCTGTTTGACCACTTCCAATTTGCCTTGATTCATGGACCTAACATTCCAGGTTCCTATGCAATATTGCTCTTTACAGCATCGGACTTTACTTCCATCACCAGTTACATCCACAACTGGGTACTGTTTTTGCTTTGGCTCCATCTCTTCATTCTTTCTGGAGTTATTTCTCCACCAATTTCAAGTAGCATATTGGGTACCTACTGACAGGGGGAGTTTATCTTTCAGTGTCCTATATTTTTGTCTTTTCATGCTGTTCATGGGGTTCTCAAGGCAAGAATACTGAAGTGGTTTGCCATTCCCTTCTCCAGTGGGCCACGTTTTGTCAGAACTCTCCACCGTGACCTGTCCATCTTCGGTGGCCCTACATTGCATGGCTCATAGTTTCACTGAGTTAAACACGGCTATGGCCCACGTAATCAGTTTACGTGTTTAACCTGTCTATATGACACATTTCACTATTCATATTCTTTAACCTTTAAATAAATATTAATTAAATTAAACAAATGTAGCACCAAAAAAATGTAAACACAGAATAATTCTGACAATATATTCAAAATTGATTCTTAAGAAATCATACAAGAATGGGGATGATCTGGAGGGAAGATGTGGGGTGGGAGGTGGGAGGGGGGTTCATGTTTGGGAGTTCGTGTAAAAAAATAAATAAATACAAAAAAAATAAAACAAGAAAAAAATAAAAATTAAAATTAAAATTAAAAAAAAAAA
>SJYX01014528.1:431184-461500 GCA_006410675.1 Oreotragus oreotragus | reverse complement strand
TTGGCAAGGTAATAGTAGATTATAAAAATGAACATTGAAGGAGTAATAAAGGACTTAAATTTCAAAAAATTAAAAAGTCATAATAGTAAAAATGTATCTAGGAATTCCTCTGGGGCTGTTGTGGGCAGTGTGGGGTCAGTTGTTTCAGATAGTTCCTTGTTCAAGCCTGTACTTGTCCGCAGGGTCTATAGGCCCCCTCCAAAACGTAGTTAATATTAACTATGAGGTTTTAATCTGTTGCACCTGTCACTTTCAGAGCATTTCCCACTCCTTTGTTTATTCTGGCTTCTGTCTGAAGTCTCTTCAGTGTCTAATTTCTGCCCTGACACAAGGAGGTGAAGGTGGTCACTTATTTAGGCACAGTTGCTCAGTTGTGTTGTGGGGAGGGAGGGACACTGCAAACAAGTATCACTGGCATGTGTGGGAAGTGCTCGCAGTGTGTGGACCACACTGGGTTTGCCCCAGCTCAAGGCAGCATGTGCTTCCCGGGTCCACACTGCTCAGGCTCCAGGGTGCCCTGCAGGGGCACTGTCCAAAGCAGGCCGGTGTTTCGTACGCTTCCCAGGTCTAAGCTGCTCTGGTTGTCTGGTACTCTGCAAGGGCACAGTCTCAGTTGGGTGTGCATTTTGTGTCCTTCCCAGGTCAGAGCAGCTCAGGTGCTTGGCGAGTGTACCGTCCCAGGTGGGCCGGGCATCTTGTCACCTCCCTGGTCCTGGCTGCTGGGTTTCCTAGGTGCGTCACAAGAGCACCGTCTCAGGTGTGCCATGTGTCTCCTCTGGGGAGCTGATCTCAGGCTGTGACCCTCCTGGCAGATGTCAGCCGTCAGGACCCCAGGAAGATGTGATTAGCAACTGGGAGCCTGCTCACAGTTTGGTGGAGGATGCCAAGCTCTGGGCCTGAGATTGCAGCAGCCCCTGTTCTTCTGGCTGTGGCTGTCTCTCTGCCTCTGGCAGCGGGGAAGGGCCTGAATGCAGCTCTCCTTTGGTATTCACCCGATCCTTTGTTCTATGAGCAGGCTAGGCTGCTTGTTAGAACCTTTCATGGGAAAGTTCTCTCTCTCTTTTTTTTCCCTCTGGCGATCCCACAATTTGGGTTGCTATCTCATGTTAGCTCCCTCAGATTGTCCTCAGGGCACTGAGGCCTGGTTCTTACCCTAAGCATTGATTGTGCAGGCTGCGCCTCCGTGTCCAGCCCCTGCTCTCTGGTGGCTGACATGAACCTCTGGGCTACTTCTTTGCTGACACTTGCAGTTAGGCACGTATTCTGTGTTCATTTTTGTTTGTTTGTTTGTTTCCTCCCGGTTATGTTGCCCTCTGAGATACCAAAACTCCCCATGGACCTGTCTGTGAGAGGGTTTCCTACTGTTTAGAAACTTCTCCTCTTTCATGACTCTCTCCCCAGGACAGGTCTTCATCCCTAACTGTTTTGTCTCTCTTTTTGTCTTTAATATTTTGTCCTACATCCTTTCAAAGAGAATGGCCTGCCTTCCTGGGTGCCTGGTTCCTCTGCCAGTGTACAGAGTTGTTTTGTGGAAGTTGCTCAGCATTCAAATGAACTTTCGATGAATATGTGGGGAGAAAGTGATCCCCCTGTCCTATTCCTCTGCCTTCTTGGGACTGTCCCCCCAGTTTCCATATTTTTCATTCTTGGTGAAAAGAGTTGAATTTTGAAACTTACCCTCCAAAAAGCTCCATTCATAGCATTTCTTAACGTATCTCAGCCATATTCAGACTCTTGGTACCATTAGTATGTTTGATAAATAAAAACTTTTAATGAAATATTTTCTTGATACTTGTTCCTTTCAATGGGAGATAGAATTGTTGGAAACAAAGAAAGGGAGGTATTTAGAGATACATTTCCCCCCAGATTTCTACTATTTTATTTCTAGATGATAAAATTGCAGGTGATTTGCTTAAATGTTTTTTCTACATTTGAGTTTTAAAAATAAGCATGTATAACATTTTAAAAATAAGGATAAAGAAACTATTTAGTTTGGAAAGTATGAAATTTCTCAAATTCTTTTATGCAAGTGTTTTGATGCAAGAGCGCAACCAAGTAATTCAGTGTTTCCAGACCACAGGTAATCCACAAGTAAAATGGAAGGGTATGATAACTTATCTATAGCTAAAAAATGTTTTCCTAAGAGAAATAATTCACAACAGTGTCAATATGCCAGGGAATTCGGAGGTAGAACATATTTGGAAGCACTCGCTTTCCAGAGGAGGTGGCAGAGTTCTAGAAGATGTAACTGACTTCCTAAAGGTGCGTGTGTGTATGTAGTGCTCAGTTGTATCTGACTCTTTGTGACCCCACGGAATGTAGCCCACTAGGCTCCTCTGTCCATGGGATTTTCCAGGCGAGAATATTGGAGTGGGTAGCCATCCCCTTTTTGAGGGGATCTTCCCAACTCAGGGGTTGAACCCACATCTCCTGTGCTGGCAGGTGCATTCTTTACCACTAAGCCACTTGGGAAGCCCCTTCCTAAATGTAATGAGGGCTTCCCCAATAGCTCAGCAGGTAAAGAATCTGCCTGCAATGCACGAGACCTGAGTTAGATCACTGGGGTGGAAAGATCACCTGGAGAAGCAAATGGCTACCAACTCCAGTATTCTTGCCTGAAAAATCCCATGGGCAGAGGAGTCTGGCAGACTGCAATCCATGGGCTCACAAAGAGTCAGATACAACTGAGCGACTAAGCACACAAAGGTAGTGTAAGTCATCAGGGGAGAGCTGGGACCACATCCCAGTCTTTTGACCCCTCCATTTGAGTGAGACTGCATTCCACCACTCTGTGTCTGTATTTTTTTTTTTTTTTCACTTTAAAAGTAAAAAGTTTATAAGATAGTCTTTAAGGTCTATCTCTGCTTTAAAATTCAATGACCTTTGAAAAAATTAGTGACTCAGAAGACACATGAGACAGCTTGGAATATGTTGGCATCACTAACTCTATTGAGTTAAATTATCACATTTATTATAGTCAGAGCTACTTCAGAATGAGATCTTTTATTTACTAATAGCAGAAATGTGTTTTCTTTATTTGTGTAGTTAAAATTTTTGGAAAAAATGAGGCCAGTGCCTCACTCCTCAAGGGAGCTCTTATCTCCCTTGACTCTGTTAGATGAGGATGGTTGTAGGTTTCCTCATTGCTGTCACTTAGGATGCATTGTAAAGTGTATTTTACCTAGATTGCTTCAACAAACTTTTCAACCCTCTGAGCAGTCATTAGCTCATTCTGCTCTTTTGCTTACCTTGTCCTTTTCTACCCTCATTACTTAAGACTATGTGCAACTGAGATGGCTTGATTTGTCTGGTGTTAGACAACTGAGATTTGTCTGGAATACTCTTTGTGTTTCACTCGTATGCTCTCCAGGATCTTTTCATGATTTGTTAGGGGCATTCTTTTGATCTGTAACTTTCATCAAAAGTCATTCAAGCTGTTTCATCTCCATAGTGGATCTCTGATGCACACCATTATATCATAATATTAAGACATGTCATCCAAACTTTTCAAAAACAAAAATTTTAAGAATCATCTCCGGTAGTATTAGGATTGGAAGTCAGAAAGCAGGCCTCAAGAGGAAGTTCCTAACATGGCTTGGATGGGATTGGTGACCCTATCAGAATTCAGACGTAGTAAAATCTGGATTCCAATACTGTAATCCATCCTCCTCCATCACTCTCTCCACCCTATCCCTCTTCTTCCTTTAAATTATTTATTAACTTAACAATGTTTCAATTATATAAATATTACTAGAATAAATGTGAAATTCCTTTACAAAGGGTAATCCACATGCCCACTCCTCTCTTTCTTTGTAGCCATTAACATTTTTGATGAGTGTCTTAGTAAGCATTTTTCTATTTATCTCATATGTATATACATATTAGATGTAGATTAAATATATATAGATATAGACATGGATTTAGATATATAGATATGAAGGGCTTCCCAGGTGGCTCAGTGATAATTAGCCTGCCAATGCAGGAGACATGGGTTCAATCCTGGGGTCAGGACTCCCTAGAGAAGGAAATGGCAAGCCACTCCAGTATTCTTGCCTGGGAAATCCCATGGACAGGAGTGCCTGGCAGGCTATAGGCCATGGGGTCACAAAAGGGTCAGATATGACTTAGCGACTAAAACAACAACAAACAACATGTAGAGACGGATGTAAATTCACATAGTTTTTCATTTTACAGTAAAGTGGATTGTGATATATGTATAATTCTCCGACTTTTAAAAAGATTTAATAAGCCCTGGATGTGTTCTTGGGTAAGTAGCTGTAGGTATATTCATTCTTTTGAATTTATCCATTATATTAATGTACCATAATATATTTAGGGTTTCTCTGGTGGCTCAGCACTAAAGAATCTGCCAGCAATGCAGGAGCCACAGGAAGTGCGGGTTTGATCCCTGAGCCTGGAAGTTCCCCTGGGGGAGAGCATGCAACCCACTTCAGTATTCTTGCACGGAGAATCCTATGAACAGAGGAGATTGGAGGGCTATAGTCCATGGGTCACAAAGAGTTGTACACAACTGAAGTGACTTTACATATACCATTATATATTTACTATTATCCTTATAATGGATATTATTATGAATATTATTAATTATTAAATATATATTCAGCCTTTTTTTCAATTTTCTTTGTAAAAACAATGCTACAGTAGTGTCCTATAAGGCCACCTGCAAGTATTTCCATACACTTGTGTTGATTCAGATTCAAAAAACCTCATCAGATTTGCTTGGCCATGGTTTATTGTTAGATGCTGCTGAGCGACCTTCCAGTTAGCCTGGTGTTAACCATATTCTCATAGGCCCCAGAGGGAAGCCTTGATCAATGACAAACAGAAGATATTGGGAAGCGTGTGGATAAATTATTTTCCTTCCTTCTATCTGATGGGCTGTTGCCAGATGTAGTGTTTAAATGTGCCCTCTTAAGAGATGTGCTCTGACTGAGCAACCAGTGTGCTTTCTGCTAAGGCTGTGCAGTGGCCAGATTCATAATTCACCATTTTATATTTGCTTTCCCTCTTTCTTCACCTCATTTCTTTTTTTCTCTAATCTAACTTTCTTGGGATTGTATGCCTAATAAAACATTAAATGTCTGTTTTGCCTCAGGATTTGTGTTCTAGAAAATTTGGGCTTAAAAAAAGTTATTGTTTTTCAGTTGCTCAGTTGTGTCCAACTCTTTGCAACCCTATGGACCTCAGCATGCCAGGCTTCCCTATCCCTCACTATCTCCTCAAGTTTGTTCAAACTCATATCCATTGAGCCAGTGATGACATCAATCCATCTCATCCTATGTTACCCCCTTCTCCTCCTGCCCTCAATCTTTCCCAGCATCAGGGTCTTTTCCAATGAGTCAACTCTTTGCATNTTCCCTATCCCTCACTATCTCCTCAAGTTTGTTCAAACTCATATCCATTGAGCCAGTGATGACATCAATCCATCTCATCCTATGTTACCCCCTTCTCCTCCTGCCCTCAATCTTTCCCAGCATCAGGGTCTTTTCCAATGAGTCAACTCTTTGCATCAGATGGCCAAAGTATTGGAGATTTAGCTTCAGCAACAGTTCTTGCAATGAATATTCAGGACTGATTTCCGTTGGGGTGGACTGGTTTGATTTCCTTTAGTCCAAGGGACTCTCAAGAGTCTTCTCTAGGACCATGGTTTGAAACCATCAATTCTTTGGTGCTCAGCCTTGCTTGTGGTCCAACTCTCACATGTATACGCCACTACTGGAAAAAAAACATAGCTTTGACCATGTGGATCTTTGTCAGCAAAGTGATATCTCTGCTTTTTAACACACTGTCTAGGTTTGTCATAGCTTTTCTTTCAAAGAGCAAGTGTCTCTTAATTTCATGGCTGCAGTCACCATCCATAGTGATTTTGGAGCCCAAGAAAGTACAATTACACTTCTTGTGGTCCAACTCTCACATGTATACGCCACTACTGGAAAAAAAACATAGCTTTGACCATGTGGATCTTTGTCAGCAAAGTGATATCTCTGCTTTTTAACACACTGTCTAGGTTTGTCATAGCTTTTCTTTCAAAGAGCAAGTGTCTCTTAATTTCATGGCTGCAGTCACCATCCATAGTGATTTTGGAGCCCAAGAAAGTACAATTACACTAAAAAAAAAAAAAAAAATTACCACCTTACCTTTTAATCAGATATATAGTTGCAAATATATGTCTATTTTTATTTTCTTTAATTGTTTATAATTACATCATAAGAAGAGCTATGTTGATATGGACATATATATATGTATATATTATATTATAAAGTGAGATATTCCTTTTTGAGCATTAGATAGCGGTAAAGAATCTCTCTGAGTGTATGTTCAGGTGCAATGAAATCCTTTAAGTGATGAGTTCTAGTGCTTTAATTTTGTAGCTAAATAAAACAAAGCCTGAATTAGTTCTTTATTCTTCTCTGAATTACACTATAAAACTGTTACTGCTCTCCACAGAAGCCATCTTTCAGAAAATATAAAGTAGCTGAACAGAGCATCATTAGGACACCCTAGATTACCTTTTTTTTAAATGTTGGAAAGATAGTTGGTAGCATAAACTTTTATAACTTCATGATGCAGAGAGAACTTGATTAGCCTTTTGCCCAAGGTTTAGCCTACTGTGCAGAGGGGAGAAGGAATTCAAGGATATTTTAATCTTATTTTGTGTTCCAGGGTGACGTGGGTGTAGGCAGGGGAGAAATGGTTAGAGTCTGAGATAAATAAAAAGTGTCAAAACCTGGGCAACTGAAGCCCATCTCTGACTTGTCATCTCTCCATGGTGTTCTCAGTACCAGCAATCATCATCCTAACCCACATTTGTAGTTTCTGATCTAGGAGGGGCTAACAGTCCCTCTGTGAATATATTTCAAATGTGTACATGTTATTCAAAACATTTCATTTACTGTGAGAATGCTGGGAACAGCAGATAACTCTTAAATTACAGATCTGAATCTATAGTGTGATGTTCTTGGTCATGCATATCCTTGTATACCCATCCTGTGTCTGCCATGCAAATGGAGATAAATTAATACAGGGGATTCTGACTATACTGTTAATGAAGCCCAATTTTTTATTTTTTCATCTGTTACTCTGTGAATGTTTTTCTGAGTTGGCCTCACTTTCAGAACCCTGAAACTTAGATGGGCACAGGGCAGAAGGAAGAGCATGGATTCTCTGGGGAGTCTCCAAGGGAGATTTCTTTAGATATGAGAGTAAGTGGATATACAGGAATTATGTTGGCTTTTCATATTTGCTTAATCTGGAAAATGGATGTGGTGCTTTAGTGAACTCCTGAAAAGAGTACACTTGGCCAACCATGAATGCAGGGTCTCAACACAGGTGTAGGAGGAAGGGGGGTTTTTAAAGGGGCAGAAGTATGTCAACAATGTTTCTAGTTGCCAGGAAGCCAGATACACCTGTGTTGGCTTAGAAAGAGGTCTGCATGGATTTATAAAATGGAAACCTTATTTGAATTCTAACTAGATTAAAGGCACCGATGGACACAGGCCAGTTTATCCTGTAATTGGGAGAACTGGGGCTCTCTTGCATGTTTATCTACTGAAACACATGCTCTTGCAGTGTTTTACTGAGGAAAAAGCAATATTTCACTAACTGCTGTCATCTGAAAACCATGTCTTGAATTCAGAGAGTTACCACTTCTCAAATTGCAGCTTCCTGCTGGTGACTTACATGCCAAGTCAGAGGGCAAAAAGAGAAAGCTAAAAATGCCAACTGTATGCTTTCAATGATTCAGTGTTTTCTCTGACCACTTCATATTTCTGAAATAAAGACTTTATAGTAAAATCTTAAGAAAATGTTTTCTCAAAATAATTCATACACAAGGTTTCAGAAAGTAGAATGAAATATAATATTTCTTATAATGGTGAAGACAACATTCTTCAAACTCTTAGTGTCCATGAATCATTCTGGAATATATATGGTGGGTAACTTGAATATATGTACTTTTTAGTATTTTATTTTAGGAAATGTGATAAAGATGCTGCTAATTGTTTGACACCTATGTAGGGGTCTATGTCTGTATGTTTTTCCTTTGAAGCTCTGAACAATTGAATCTTGTAGAAATGGTTCTGTGCCACTTTTAATGCCTAGGTCTTAAGAGACTGTCAACTTCTACATCCTGTCTTCTAGAATACTTACGCTTGGAATCCAGTATCGATGCAGTGAAAAAATTCAATTACCCCAGTGTAGAAGTCCATATATGAAAGAACAAAGACCCTCAACTGATGGTATTCCCTGACTTTTCAGTCAACACCCAGCATTTACATGCAATTATTTGAATGAGCCATCACCAAGGTGGACACTTCACGTCCACATGAGCTGCCCCAGCTAATTCCATGCAGAGGAAAAGCACTGCCCAGACAAGCCATGGCCAAAGTCCTGATCTGCAAAATTGTGAGACATAATAAAACAGTACCTGATTAAAGTCACTGGATTTGGTGGTCATTCGTTGTGCAGCTAAAGCTAGCCAGAACAGAAATTTTGGCATTGGGATGATTAAGAGACCTGGCTTCAAATTCTGGCTCTAACATTTAATAGCTATGTGATTTTGGAGCTAGTTATTAAGCCCTCCAAGGGCTTCCCAGGTGACATAGGGGTAAAGAATCTGCCTGACAATGCAGGAAATGTGGGTTTGATCTCTGGATCAGGAAGATTCCCTGAAGAAGGAAATGGCACCCCACTCCAGTATTTTTGCCTGGAAAATCCCATGGACAGAGTAACCTGGTGGGCCACAGTCTGTGGGGTCACAAAAGAGTCAGATATGACTTAGTAACTAAGCAACAACAACATTAAGCCCTTTTTAACCTTAGTTTCCTTATCTGTAAAATGGCAATAATAATATAGGTTTTAAAAACCATGATAAGCATTAAGGCTATAATATGTAAATTGACTATTACATTTCCTGAAAAATGGAAGCCATTGTTTGTTATTCAGCAAACATTTAGCCCACTCCTCTGTACCTTCTTCTTCCTAAGCAGTTTTTCAGATTGGGGTATTGCCAAAGGAAACACCATTTTCAAAAATCAGTTTAGCAAGGTGATTCAGTGCTTTAAAATGTTGATATATCTTTCATCAGGTAATTCTATTTTATGAGTCTATTCTAAGGAAATATTCCTAAATACTGACCATAATAAATCCCTTCATGAAATAAGATGCTTGTATAATACTCTGATCTCTCTGCACAGTACTTATAAATGCAAAAGTCTTTTGATTTCATCACTGTGTTATCTAGACATAAACCAAAGTTTTCAGCAATGGTTGAAACTTTCCTCAAGTTGAAACCGTCGCAACATCTTAACTTAGAAAATATTAACAACACTGGAATCAAGATTGCCAGGAGAAATGTCATTAACTTCAGATATGCAGATGACACCATACTTACGGCAAAAAGTGAAGAAGAGCTAAAGAACCTCTTGATGAAATTGAGAGGAGATTGAAAACGTTGGCTTGAAATTCAACATTCAGAAAGCTAAGATCATGGCATCCAGTCCCGTCACTTCATGGCAAATAGAAGGGGAAACAATGGAAACCAAGACAGACTTTATTTTGGGGGGCTCCAAAATCACTGCAGATGGTGACTGCAGCCATGAAATTAAAAAGTGCTTGGAAGCAAAGCAAAAAGTTCCTTGGAAGAAAACTTATGACCAACCTAGACAGCGTATGACATTACTTTGCCAACAAAGAATTGTCTAGTCACAGCTATGGTTTTTCCAGTAGTCATGTATGGATGAGAGAGTTGGACTATAAAGAAAGCTGAGCATCAAAGAATTGATGCTTTTGACCTGTGGTGTTGGAGAAGACTCTTGAGAGTCCCTTGGACTGCAAGGAGATCCAACCAGTCCATTCTAAAGGAGATCAGTCCTGAATATTCATTGGCAGGACCGATGCTGAAGCTGAAACTCCAATAATTTGGCCACCTCATGGGAAGAGTTGACTCATTGGAAAAGACCCTGATGCTGGGAGAGATTGGTGGCAGGAGGAGAAGGGGATGACAGAGGATGAGATGGCTGGATGGCATCACCGACTCAATGGACATGAGTTTGAGTAGGCTCTGGGAGTTGCTGATGGACAGGGATGCCTGGCATGCTGCAGCCCATGTGCTTGCAAAGAGTCAGACATGACGGAGCAACTGCAACAAACTGATTAGATTAAGTACATACACTATAGATCTTTCCAGGTCGTGCTAGTGGTAAAAAGCCACCTGTCAATGCAGAAGACATAAAATATGCGTGTTTGATCCCTGAGTCAGAAAGATCCCCTGGAGGAAGGCATGGTACCCACTCCAGTATTCTTGCCTGGAGAATGCCATGGACAGAGGAGCCTGGTGGGCTATGGTCCATAGGGTGACAAAGAGTTGAACATGACTGAAATGACTTAGCATGTGTACACACATAATTCAGAAAGGAAGCATAACTTTTAAGAAGTGCCTTTCATTCAACAAATATTTATTGAATACCAACAAAATGATAGATTCTGGGTAAGTTCTTAGGAGAACAGAGATGAAACCACAGCCTCTAGTTTTTCCTAGAGAGACTCATGAGGGGTCATTTTGGCCAGAGTCAGTCCTGCTTCTCATGCATTCCATAAACGTCTGTCTACCTTTATGCCTGGAATTGTCACAGTCTTTTTACTCAGAACCATCTTCCCCATGTTACCAGTCAAGGTGAAGGTGATAGTCACTCAGTCATGTCCGACTCTTTGTGACCACATGGACTTTAGCCTGCCAGGCTCCTCTGTCCATGGAATTCTCCAGGCAATAATTCTGGAGTGGCTTGTGATTCCCCTCTCCAGTTGCCAGTCAAAGCATGATACAGTTTGAGCTCTCCGTCCTCCAACAGTCTTCCCTGGATCTGAGCTACACATTTTCTAGGTCCAGTGTGTCCCCATGGTGCTGGCTCCTTGCAGTGCTCACTCTCTACTCATCCCTAGTTATTCTATGTAGTTAGTTTTCTTTTTAAGTAACTGTATATTATTTTCACAACTAGGTAAATTTTTAAATTAATCTCAAATATAATATTTCTTATGTGTACCTGATACGTGGATATATTATTAAAATACATATTCTTAATCAGTAGGTTTGGGGTGAAATCCTGGATTCTTTATAGATTCCAAGAAGTAAAGAGAAAAAAATGGTTTCAAGTGAAAATGTGCCAGGTGGGTTATGACATTTTGCTTTTGATACCTTACAATATAAAGTTGCCCAGAAGACAGTTCTTCATAGATGCCAAGCTCCAAGGTGATGTCCTTGCTGCTTGGACCTAAGACCACGCTTTGAGTCACAATAGCAAGGATGGTGAGAAAAGGGACCAGAATGTTACTGTTTTTCCAACACTTTGGGCAGTGCCTTGGATAAGGGGAAAGTGTTCAGTAAATGTTTCTAGTGGGGAAAAATAAAGGAAGAATACAAACTTTGGGATAATACTGACCTAGGTTATAGTATCAATTCCACTACTTAATGCTGTGAATGATCATGGACATTTAGTTATTTATGAAACAACTTTTTTGGATTTTTGCGACATCAGAATTAAATTATATATTTTAAAATACTTGGCATAGTAATAATCTGTAACAAGAAACTGACAAATAATATTACCTGTTAACGATGATATAGGAAAATTTTACTTTTCTGGACTCAAGAAAATTTCTTCAGTGGTATGATTCTTGGTTTTGTACAGAAGCAAATAACTTGGAGGGAAAGTAAATGAAAGTGAAAGTGCTGGTTGCTCAGTTGTTTCTGACTCTTTGCGACCCCATGGACTGTGGCAGCCAAGCTCCTCTGTCCATGGAATTCCCAGGCAAGAGTACTGCAGTGGTTGCCATTCCCTTCTTCAGGGAATTTTTCTGATTCAGGGATCGAATATGGATCTCCTGCATTGCAGGAGGATTCTTTACTGTCTGAGCTACCAGGGAAGCCCAGAGGGAGAGAAGGTACTGTTAAAATTTTTGACTTTATTTGTAGAGATTATTGCATTTCTAATTTATCAGTTCTAACGTATGTTCCAAGAAGTACAAGAAAAAAATCAAGACAAAAGAAAATATGCCAGGTGGGTTACTGCATGTTGTTTCTAGTCACTCACAATGTAGAGTTGCCTAGAATAAAATCAAAGCTAATCAATAATACCAAGGAGAAAACAATGTCACTGTCATCTTCCTACTACTCAGGTTCATACCCAGCCTCTTTGGCAGAGATAGTGTCTAGGTCTTCTCCAGATGAAGCCCTGGCAAAGGCCCTCATTAGAATGACTCAGAGGGTGAATATTGAGAGGGTTGACATGAAGCATTTGGTGCTTAGCTAATTGTATTGGAAAAGTAATTGTATGTTGAAGAAATCCCTAAGCTGCACTTGAATCTGCTCTGCTTATCCACTGGCGGAAACAGTGGTTACAATATCCCCCAGATTCAGACAGTTTGTATTGCAGGTGAGGGAGTAACTCACTTCATGTCTTTCTTGCATGAACTGTATTTCAGAGCAGGAAAACAATTAGTGAAGGAAAGTTATTTGTTTTTAATTCATAGCTTAAAAATGAGAAGAAATGATAGAAACGGGAAACCACATTTACAACCTTAATGGATCTAGATGATGGTCATCAATATTTGGTAAAACCATTAGATAAGAAATATTAGATGTGAAACTTAATAATAGATGGATCAGGCTAACATGACCTGAATTCACTAATTAGTTTTTCCATCACTAAAGGAGGGAAAAATAGGACATACTTTTCTTCTGATGCAAGGCAATAGAAAGTGTACAGAAATGTTACAATAAACTGTTGACAAAAGAAATAATCCATAACTGATCAGACTTCTAGATCTAACTCCCAGTTTACTGAAAAATATAGGATATGGAGGTCATGTTAAATGATAGTAAGATAATTTAATCAGTAAAATCCAGTATTCTGTAAGATAAATGATTTTTTTTTCAAATAGTATATACCAAAAAAAAAAAAGGAGAATTTTTATATATTAAAAGGTACTTCAGTTCAGTTCAGTTAAGTTGCTCAGTTGTGTCTGACTCTTTGCAACCCCATGAACTGCAGCACTCCAGGCCTCCTTGTCCATCACCAACTCCTGGAGTTCACCCAAACTCATGTGCATCAAGTCAGTGATGCCATCCAGCCATCTCATCCTCTGTCGTCCCCTTCTCCTCCTGCCCACAATCTCTCCCAGCATCAGGGTCTTTTAGAGTTTTGCCAAGAGAACACACTGGTCATAGCAAACACCTTCTTCCAACAACACAAGATAAGACTCTACACATGGACATCACCAGATGGTCAACACCAAAATCAGATTGATTATATTCTTTGCAGCTGAAGATGGAGAAGCTCTATACAGTGAGCAAAACAAGACTGGGAGCTGACTGTGGCTCAGATCATAAACTCCTTATTGCCAAATTTAGACTTAAATTGAAGAAAGTAGGGAAAACCACTAGACCATTCAGGTATGACCTAAATCAAATCCCTTATGATTATACAGTGGAAGTGAGAAATAGATTTAAGGGCCTAGATCTGGTAGATAGAGTGCCTGATGAACTATGGATGGAGGTTCATGACATAGTACAGGAGACAGGGATCAAGACCATCTCTGTGGAAAAGAAATGAAAAAAAAAAAAGGGGGGGGGACTTGTACTCACACAATCTAAATTTAATATATGAGGACTTTCCTGGTGGTCCAGTGGTTAAAACTTTACCTTCCAATGCAGGGAGTGCAAGCTCAGTCCCTGTTAGGAAGCTAAGATCCCGTCTGCCTTGTGACTAAAAAACCAAAACATAAAACAGAAGTAATATTGTAACAAATTCAACAAAGACTTAAAAAGTGATCCACATCAAAAAAGTCTTAAAAATTAAACGCAATGTATGAAAATTGTTTGTATGGATTGTTACTCAAATACATTTAAAAATATTTTTAAATATTCAGAAATATAGAACTTGAAGTAGGTATTAAAATATTATAAGGAATTATTGTTAATCTCATGATGATGTTATTGGAGTCACATTTTTAAAAGTCCTTATCTGTTGAGATGTCTCCTGGAGTATTTCTTGATAAAAGAAGCCCATCTTTACTAGGAAGAGGAAACAGTGACACTCAAATTCAGAGAAGTGATGTATTTCACTGGATAAATTAGCAAAAAAATTGAAGTATTTGTATTGTCAAGTTTAACAAAAATGAGAGTAAATGAAAACTCATGTATTTGGTAGAGGTTTAAAGAGTAGAGCATTTTAAGCAGCATTTTGGCGATATTTACCAAAGTTCAGGTTGCATGTGCTCAATTTTAAGAATTCAGGGAATTTCCAGAATACTTCTTCCAGCTTTGTGAATCAGTAGATATATGTGGAAGCTCCACCTCCTGCTATAGATCTGACTGGACTTGGTTCCTCATTCATATTCAGGCTCAGGACAGTCCCATGTTTTTAACTTTTGTTATCAATAAATATATTTTTAAAGTATTTTAGAAATAGTACTGAAGGTTTCCATAAGCACTTCTCTCGCAGTTAATCCTATTTTCAATAACATATTTGTATAATACATTTGTTATAATTAATGAAAAATTGATTCACTGTTATTAGCTGAAGTCTATAGATAATCTGGATTTCCCTGGTTTTTACCTAGTGCCCATTCCTGTTCCAGGATGCTGTCTGGGATACCATAGACTTAGTTGTCATGTCTCTTTAGGGTCTTCTGGGACTGTGGCAGTTGGTTAGACCTTGTTATCAAAGACCCCAGTAGTTTTGAGGGGTACTGGGCAGGAATAATGAAGGATGCCCTTCTATCAATTTTTTTCTGGTGTGTTTCTAATGGTTAGCTTCAGGCTATGGCTTTTGGGGAAGAAATTCAGAGAAACAAATTTCGATTTCATTCTTGCTTAAATTGTTTCAGCTTTGGCTATTGCGCTCCTTTAATGTACTGCCATCAGTGTGTGTGTATATTTTCTTTGAGCACTTTCTTACTTTCTGGGCTACAAGATGCTCCAGACTCATTTTGTATATTCCCTACCCTAGTCCTAGGATCAGCCATCTCTCCGATAATCCCTGGTTCCTTATTGGAAAATGATTTTAGAAACCAATATTTGAGTGGTAAGTGTGCTCATTTTTACTGTAGTATTATTTCTTCTAGGCTTTCTCAGCTGACAGAGCAAAATTATATCTGTGTATATCCTTATACCTGTAAATATTTCTTTATCCAAAAAACTATACCTATGTTAAGTTAGACATGAGTTCTTACTGAGGTTTCCAGTTCTAATCCATTACCACACAGATTATTCTAGCTAGTTACCCTTACTAATCTGTAACCTTCCAAAAGTAAGAAACTTGGCTCTCATCGTCCACCATCTATTTACTTAATTCTTCATTTTCAGTGGATATGTACAACAGTATTAGAATTATTAATCCCTATCTTATGCTGCTGCTGCTAAGTAGCTTGAGTCGTGTCCGACTCTGTGCGACCCCATAGGCAGCAGCCCACCAGGCTCCCCCTTCCCTGGGATTCTCTAGGCAAGAACACTGGAGTGGGTTGCCATTTCCTTCTCCAATGCATGAAACTGAAAAGTGAAAGTGAAGTTGCTCAGTCATGTCCAACTCTTAGCAACCCCATGGACTGCAGCCTACCAGGCTCCTCCATCCACAGGATTTTCCAGGCAAGAGTACTGGAGTGGGGTGCCATTGCCTTCTCCGCTTATCTTATGGGAAACAGTTTTATCAACTTAACTCTACACTGACTATATTCAGTTCCTTTTGCACTTTCTCTTAAAGATTTCCATTAATTTTCAAAGTCCCTTAGGTCAATACACTTTCCCTACCCTCTTTGCTAGGTAGCCAAGTGGTAGAGAATCTGTCTGCCAATGCAGGAGACGTAAGTTCGATCCCTAGGTTAGGAAGATCCCCTGGGGAAGGAAATGTCATCTCACTCCAGTATTTTGTCCTGAAAAATCCCATGGACAGAGAAGCCTGGCAGGCTACAGTCCATGGGGTCACAAAGAGTTGGACATGACTGAGCATGCATGCTCTTCACTGAAGTTGTTTCATATATTTTAAATACAATTAGATTCTCTTCTCAAAGTCTGTATTGTTTATTGGGATCCTCTAAACTCCTAAATGATTTTTTAAAGTTTGCATTTATTAAGGTGCATTCTTTGTGTTGTAAATTCTCATGTGGTGCTAGTGGTAAAGAATTCATTTGCTAATACAGGAGATGAAGCTTTGATCCCTGAGCCAGAAAGATCCCCTGAAGTAGGAAATTGCAACCCACTTCAGTATTCTTCCCTGGAAAATTCCATGGAGAGAGGAGCCTGGGAGGGGGGTGCTATAGTCCATGGGATTGCAAAGAATTGGACATGATTTATTTAAGTTATATGGAGAGTACATCATGAGAAACACTGGGCTGGAAGAAGCACAAGCTGGAATCAAGATTGCTGGGAGAAATATCAATAACCTCAGATATACAGATAACACCACCCTTATGGCAGAAAGTGAAGAGGAACTAAGCCTCTTGATGAAAGTGAAAGTGGAGAGTGAAAAAGTTGTCTTGAAGCTCAAGATTCAGAAAATGAAGATCATAGCATCTGGTCCCATCACTTCATGGGGAATAGATGAGGAAACAGTGGAAACAGTATCAGACTTTATTTTTTTGGGCTCCAAAATCACTGCAGATGGTGACTGCAGCCATGAAATTAAAAGACGCTTACATCTGGGAAGAAAAGTTATGACCAACCTAGACAGAATAGTCAAAAGCAGAGACATTACTTTGCTGACTAAGGTCCGTCTAGTCAAGGCTATGGTTTTTCCTGTGGTCATGTATGGATGTGAGAGTTGGACTGTGAAGAAAGCTGAGCACCAAAGAATTGATGCTTTTGAATTGTGGTGTTGGAGAAGACTCTTGAGAGTCCCTTGGACTACAAGGAGATCCAACCAGTCCATTCTGAAGGAGATCAACCCTGGGATTTCTTTGGAAGCAAAGATGCTGAAGCTGAAACTCCAATACTTTGGCCACCTCATGTGAAGAGTTGACTCATTGGAAAAGACCCTGATGCTGGGAGGGATTGGGGGCAGGAGGAGAAGGGGACGACAGAGGATGAGATGACTGGATGGCATCACTGACTCGATGGACGTGAGTCTGAGTGAACTCTGGGATTTGGTGATGGACAGGGAGGCCTGGCGTGCTGCGATTCATGGGGTCGCAAAGAGTCGGACACGACTAAGTGACTGAACTGAACACACACATGGATTTTGATAAGTGTATAGTGTCATGTACTGCCATTAGTTGTTATTGTTTAGTCCATAAGTCACATCCAACTCTATTGCGACACCATGGAAAAATACCCCATTCTTCAGCTAGTCATTCTTCTTTTCCTTTCTTTTTACTTTATGGTTTTTCCTTTTCCAGAATGTCATATAAATGGAATGCTATTGTTTGTAACCTTCTGGAGGGGCTTCCTTTACTTAGCAATATGAATTTAAGATTCCATTTTGTCCTTGTAGCCTGAAGGGTTGTTTCTTTATATCACTGAATAGTATTTCATTGTATGATATACTACAGTGTATTTCTATAGTCGCCTATTGAAGAATATCTTGTTTTCAGTTTTTGGTGAAAGGATAAAACCACTAGAAACTTTCATATGCAGGATTTTGTGTTGACATATACTCAGCCCATCTGAACAAGGAACTAGGAGAACAAAAGCTGGATTGTAGGATAAAATTATGTTTAAAAGAAACTGTCAAACTCCCATCCAGAGTGGCTTTAGCATTTGTATTTCTACCTGCAATTAATTGTATTCCTAATGCCCTCTATTCTTGCCAACATTTGGTATTGTTTTTCGAATCTTAACTACTTTAATAGGTGTATAGGTGTATCCATTCCCTTCTCTAGTGGACCACTTTTTGTCAGAACACTCCACTTTGACCTGAACATCTTGGGTGGCTATATGGGGCATGGCTTAGTTTCATTGAGTTAGACGAAGCTGTGGTCCATGTGATTAGATTGGCTAGTTTTCTGTGATTGTGGTTTTAGTCTGTCTACCCTCTGATGCCCTCTCTCAGCACTTACCATTTTAGTGGGGTTTCTCTTACCTTGGACATGGGATATCTCTTCATGGCTGCTCCAGCAAAGTACAGCCACTGCTCCTTACCTTGGACATAGGGTATCTCCTCATTGCTGCTGCATCTGACCTTGGACGTGGGGTATCTCTGGAAAAGGGAACGGCAAATCACTTCAGTATTCTTGCCTTGAGAACCCCATGAACAGTATGAAAAGGCAAAATGATAGGACACTGAAAGATGAACTCCTCAGGTTGATAGGTGCACAATATGCTACTGGAGATAAGTGGAGAAATAACTCCAGAAAGAATGAAGGGATGGAGCCAAAGCAAAAAAAACAACCAGTTGTGGATGTGCCTGGTGATAGAAGCAAGGTCTGATGCTGTAAAGAGCAATATTGCCTAGGAACCTGGAATGGTAGGTCCATGAATCAAGGCAAATTGGAAGTGGTCAAACCGGAGATTGCAAGAGTGAATGTCAACATTCTAGGAATCAGGGAACTAAAATGGACTGGAATGGGTGAACTTAACTCAGATGGCCATTATATCTACTAGTGTGGGCAGGAATCCCTTGGAAGAAATGGAATAGCCATCATAGTCAACAAAAGAATCTGAAATGCAGTACTTGGATGCAATGTCAAAAATGACAGAATGATCTCTGTTCGTTTCCAAGGCAAACCATTCAATATCATGGTAATCCAAGTCTATGCCCCAACCAGGAACTCTGAGGAAGCTGAAGTTGGGTTCTATGAAGACCTACAAGACCTTTTAGAACTAACACACCCAAAAGATGTTCTTTTCATTAAAGGGGACTGGAATGCAAAAGTAGTCAAGAAACACCTAGAGTAACAGGCACATTTGGCCTTGGAGTACAGAATGAAGCAGGGCAAAGGCTAATAGAGTTTTGCCAAAAGAACACACTGGTCATAGCAAACACCTTCTTCCAACAACACAAGAGAAGATTCTACACATGGACATCACCAGATGGCCAACACCGAAATCAGACTGATTATATTCTTTGCAGCCGAAGATGGAGAGGCTCTATACAGTCCACAAAAACAAGACTGGGAGCTAACTGTGGCTCAGATCATGAACTCCTTATTGCCAAATTCAGACTTAAATTGACGAACGTTAGGGAAAACCACTAGACCATTCAAGTATGACCTAAGTCAAATCCCTTATGATTATACAGTGGAAGTGAGGAATAGATTTAAGGGATTGGATCTGATAGACAGAGTGCCTGATTAACTATGGATGGAGGTTCATGACATTGTACAGGAGACAGTGATCAAGACCATCCCCAGGAAAAAGAAATGCAAAAAAGCAAAATGGCTGTCTGAGGAGGGCTTACAAATAGCTGTGAAAAGAAGAGAAGGGAAAAACAAAGGAGAAAAGGAAAGATAGACCCATTTGAATGCAGAGTTCCAAAGAAGAGCAAGGAGAGATAAGAAAGCCTTCTTCAGTGATCAGCGCAAAGAAATAGAGGAAAATAATAGAATGGGAAAGACTAGAGATTTCTTCTGGAGAAGGCAATGGCACCCTGCTCCAGTACTCCTGCCTGGAAAATCCCATGGATGGAGGAGCCTTGAAGGCTGCAGTCCATGGGGTCGCCAAGGGTCAGACACGACTGAGCGACTTCACTTTCACTTTTCACTTTCATGCATTGGAGAAGGAAATGGCAACCCACCCCAGTGTTCTTGCCTGGAGAATCCCAGGGGAGCCTGGTGGGCTGCTGTCTATGGGGCCGTACAGAGTCGGACACGACTGAAGTAATTTAGCAGCAGCAGCAGAGAGCTCTTCAAGATGATTAGAGATACCAAGGGAACATTTCATGCAAAGATGGGCTCGATAAAGGACAGAAATGGTATGGACCTAACAGAAGCAGAAGATATTAAGGAGAGGTGGCAAGAATACACAGAAGAATTGTACAGAAAAAGATCTTTATGACCCAGATAATCACAATGGTGTGATCAGTCACCTAGAGCCAGACATCTTAGAGTGTGAAGTCAAGTGGGCCTTAGAAGCAACGCTATGAACAAAGCTAGTGGAAATGATGGAATTCCTCTTGAGTTATTTCAAAACCTAAAAGATGATACTGTGAAAGTGCTGCACTCAATAGGCATGCAAATTTGGAAAACTCAGCAGTGGCTATAGTACAGGCCACAGTTTTCATTTCAATCCAAAGAAAGGCAATGCCAAAGAACACTCAAACTACCACACAATTGTATTCTCCAAGCCAGGCTTCAACAGTACATGAACCATGAACTTCCAGATGTACAAGCTGGTTTTAGAAAAGGCAGAGGAACCAGAAATCAAATTGCCAACATCTGCTGGATCATCGAAAAAGCAAGAGTGTTCCAGGAAAACATCTATATCTCTTTTATTGTATATGCCAAAGCCTTTGACTGTGTGGATCACCATAAACTGGAAAATTCTGAAATAGATGGGAATACCAGACCACCTGACTTGCCTCCTGAGAAATCTGTATGCAGGTCAGGAAGTAACACTTAGAACTGGGCATGGAAGAACAGACTGGTTCCAAATCGGGAAAGGAGTATGTCAAGGCTATATATTGTCACCCTGCTTATTTAACTTATATGCCCAGTGCATTATGAGAAATGCTGGTCTGGATGAAACACAAGCTGGAATCAAGATTATTGGGAGAAATATCAATAACCTCAGATATGAGGATGACACCACCCTTATGGCAGAAAGTGAAAAACAACTAAAGAGCTTCTTTATGAAAGTGAAAGAGGAGAATGAAAAAGTTGGCTTAAAACTCAACATTAAGAAAACTAAGATCAAGGCATCCAGTCCCATCACTTCATAACAAATAGATGGGGAAACAGTGGCTGACTGTTTTTTTGGGCTCCAAAATCACTGCAGGTGGTGACTGCAGCCATGAAATTAAAAGACACATTCTCCTTGGAAGAAAAGTTATTACCAACCTAGACAGCATATTAAAAAGCAGAGACACTACATTGTCAACAAAGGTCTGTCTAGTCGAGTCTGTTTTTTCTGTTAGTCATGTATGGATGTAAGAGTTGGACTATAAAGAAAGCTGAGTGCTGAAGAATTGATGCTTTTGAGCTGTGGTGTTGAAGAAGACTCTTGAGAGTCCCTTGACTGCAAGGAGGTCCAACCAGTCCATCCTAAAGGAGATCAGTCCTGGGTGTTCATTGGAAGGACTGATGTTGAAGCTGAAACTCCAATACTTTGGCCACCCGATGGGAAGAGCCTACTCTTTGGAAAAGACCCTGATGCTGGGAAAGATTGAAGCAGGAGGAGAAGGGGACGACAGAGCACGAGACGGTTGGATGGCATCCCTGACTCGATGGACATGAGTCTGGGTGAACTCCAGGAGTTGGTGCTGGACAGGGAGGCCTGGCGTGCTGTGGTCCATAGGCCACAAAGAGTCGGACAGGATTGCGCCACTGAACTGAACTGAACTGAGGCATATCCATTGTGTTTTAATTTTCATTTTTAAATGGCAATTTATACTAAAAATGTTCAGTGCTTATTTGCCATCTGTGTATTTTCCTGAGGTGTTTGTTCAGATAACTTGGTCTTTTTAAAAACTGGGTTATTTTCTTATTAATGAGTATTAAGTGTTCTTTGTATATTCTGAATACAAGTCCTTTTTGGGGTAAATGTTTTGAATTTTTTTCACCTGGTCTGTGTCTTATCCTTTCAGTCTCTAAACACTCTTTTTTTTTGGTTTTGTTTTACTTCTGGGGCTACAGAATAGAGATGATTAGCTATGTCATTCTTCTAATAGCAGTGGCAAAGCCTGGAAAGAACAATCAACCTCACAGTCTTATTAGAATCCTCTAATTTTGTCCTTTGATAACATTGCATTAAGCAGAGAAAGTCACATGGTCAAATTTTGCATTAATGATGTAGGATAGAATATAAAGATGGTAGATGGGGAAGAATGAATAATCTTAAGAATAATATAATTGATCACCCTATCCATGAAACTGCAGTGGCTTTTGATTATTTTGTGTCTTATTTAATATTGAACATTTCTTCAATCTTTCTGAAAGATCCTAATGTGAAAAAGCAATAAATTCTGTATTTCTTTCTTTTGCTAATTTTACTTCCCAGACATTGTTTGTGTTGATCAATGTTGCATAAGAGCTCATCTAATAAATTCTGCTTTGAGTGCAATTCAGTGAATAAAGCTGCTTTCTCTCCATCACCTTGTCAACGTTTACATGTAGCTGGGTTCTATAATAATTTTTTACAATTATCTAACAATATTATAATGGATTGGTTGCTTATTAACAGTTTNCTCATCTAATAAATTCTGCTTTGAGTGCAATTCAGTGAATAAAGCTGCTTTCTCTCCATCACCTTGTCAACGTTTACATGTAGCTGGGTTCTATAATAATTTTTTACAATTATCTAACAATATTATAATGGATTGGTTGCTCATTACCAGTTTTTTTTAAAAATCATGGCTTCTCCAGTCATTCTGTTTATCAAACTTATTCCATAAAGTGGCCTAGGTCTTCTATATTTGAACATGATGGCTGCTTTTTTTTCTACTTAAAAAAACAACTTAGTTGGATATATCTTTTTAGGTCATATAGTCTTGCCTTGATAACTGTAGCAGTTGCTTCACCATTATAATTGCTATGGTGTTTTATTAATATTATTTTCATGTTCTACTTTAAAAATTAAAACTTTATAGAAAAGCAAAGTTTAGAATGTCTTCCCAATCCCAGTACATTATTCAAAGGCAATCAATGATATCTTTTGTGTTATCATTCAAGATAATTTTATGTCATATATGTATATATATATATACAGATATATATATATATTCCATTTTGTTTTAACTTTTAACATCACTATGGAAAGCTCTGAAAAAAATTTGATTTTTGAGCAGAAGTAACTTTTTTTCCCCCAGTTTTCCTGATATCCTTTCACCCTTACAAATCTTTTTCTTTTTTTTAACTTTTAATTTTATAGCTGAATAAAAATGCTGTGTTAGTTTCAAATGTACAGCAAAGTGATTCAGTTATATCTATATATGTATCTATTCTTTCTCAAATTCTTTTTCCATGTAGGTTGTTACATTATAGTTAGTTGAGCTCCCTGTACTATATAATATGTCCTTGTATAGCACTGCTGCTGCGTCACTTCAGTCATGTCCAACTCTGTGCGACCCCATAGACGGCAGCCCACCAGACTCCCCCGTCCCTGGGATTCTCCAGGCAAGAACACTGGAGTGGGTTGCCATTTCCTTCTCCTTGTATAGCACAGGGACTCTTTAATCTTTGAAGTTTGGTAATGTCTTTAAAGTGTATATTTCACTGTTAATTATTTTATGCCATTTTCTGGAACACTTTACACACACATGCACACACACAATAGAAGAAAACTGTTCCAATACATGGCAGAAGAAAAAATTTCTTAAAAATATATATATATTCAAATTCATTTGCAGTTTGGAAAAACGTCTCTTTTACTGTATCTTTGTTTTTTTCTTCCATTGTTTTGAGTTTATTTCAAGAAAGTCTACTAATATATTTCCTTGTTTTCTGCATATATCACTCTCTCCTTCAGTTCAGTTCAGTTCATTTCAGTTGCTCAGTCGTGTCCGACTCTTTGCGACCCCATGAATCGCAGCACGCCAGGCCTCCCTGTCCATCACCAACTCCCGGAGTTCACTCAGACTCATGTCCATCGAGTCAGTGATGCCATCCAGCCATCTCATTTTCGGTCGTCCCCTTCTCCTCCTTCCCCCAATCCCTCCCAGCATCAAAGTCTTTTCCAATGTCTTCACATGAGGTAGCCAAAGTGCTGGAGTTTCAGCTTTAGCATCATTCCTTCCAAAGAAATCCCAGGGCTGATCTTCAGAATGGACTGGTTGGATCTCCTTGTAGTCCAAGGGACTCTCAAGAGTCTTCTCCAACATCACAGTTCAGAAGCATCAATTCTTCGGTACTCAGCCTTCTTCACAGTCCAACTCTCACATCCATACATGACTACTGGAAATACCATAGCCTTGACTAGACGGACCTTAGTCGGCAAAGTAATGTCTCTGCTTTTGAATATGCTATCTAACTTTTCTTCCAAGGAGTAAGCGTCTTTTAATTTCATGGCTGCAGTCACCATCTGCAGTGATTTTGAAGCACCCCAAAATAAAGTCTGACACTGTTTCCACAGTTTCCCCATCCATTTCCCATGGAGTGATGGAACCAGATGCCATGATCTTCGTTTTCTGAATGTTGAGCTTTAAGTCAACTTTTTCACTCTCCACTTTCACTTTCATCAAGAGGCTTTTTAGTTCCTCTTCACTTTCTGCCATAAGGGTTGTGTCATCTGCATATCTGAGGTGATTGATATTTCCCCTGGCAATCTTGATTCCAGTTTGTGCTTCTTCCAGCCCGGCATTTCTCATGATATACTCTGCATATAAGTTAAATATGCAGGGTGACATTATACAACCTTGACGTACTCCTTTTCCTATTTGGAACCAGTCTGTTGTTCCATGTCCAGTTCTAACTGTTGCTTTCTGACCNTCTGAGGTGATTGATATTTCCCCTGGCAATCTTGATTCCAGCTTGTGTTTCTTCCAGCCCAGCGTTTCTCATGATGTACTCTGCATATAAGTTAAATAAGCAGGGTGACAGTATACAGCCTTGACATACTCCTTTTCCTATTTGGAACCAGTCTTAGTTATTATCAATTATTTTTCCAAATTTATTTTTCTCAGTTTGGTTATCTAGTTTCTTGGATGTTTTTAGCAGTCATTTCTAGTTTCTACTTTTTATATCTTGTTTTCAGTTCCTTGATAGTTTTATTTTCCACTTCTGAGATGTCAGTTTACTATTCATTTTGTATTTCTTTTTATATTTTAATTTATTTTGTATTATTATAGTTCATACTTTTTATATTTATCTTTTATATACACTCAGATTTCAAAGAAGTTATGCTTTCTAAAATTTATTTGCTATCATAGATATTTTTCTTTTTGTTTTTAACTGTGCTGGGGCTTCATGGTGATGTATAGGCTTCTCTATTTGTGGCTCATGGGCTTATTGCCCATGACATTGGGATCTTCGTTCACTGACCAAGAATCAAACCCACATCTTCTGCATTGGAAGGTGGATTCTTAACCACTGGATCCCCAAAGAAATCCCATAGTCATTTTTCATATCTACATTGCTGCTACTGCTACTGCTGCTAAGTCGCTTCAGTCATGTCCAACTCTGTGTGACCCCATGGATGGCAGCCCACCAGGCTCCTCTGTCCCTGGGATTCTCCAGGCAAGAACACTGGAGNGGTGGATTCTTAACCACTGGATCCCCAAAGAAATCCCATAGTCATTTTTCATATCTACATTGCTGCTACTGCTACTGCTGCTAAGTCGCTTCAGTCATGTCCAACTCTGTGTGACCCCATGGATGGCAGCCCACCAGGCTCCTCTGTCCCTGGGATTCTCCAGGCAAGAACACTGGAGTGAGTTGCCATTTCCTTCTCCAATATCTAATAAAGATTTATTTTCTCCTTTATGTTATTACATATTTTCCATATGATATCATAGTCTTTTATATGCTTTCCTTCCTTCCTTCCTCCTGGTATTACCCTGAAGAGTAGTTTTATTTGCTTTATGTTTGTTGTATTATATTCCTTCTTTTGGTGTTTTTGTCTATGCTAGATTCTAATTGATTGTGAATTATATTGATGTAGGCTTTGGGGACTAGCTTTTGTCTAGAACATATGTGACAAGGGGCTGGGGAGTGAACCAGCAGAGAGGGCAGTTTAAATTCACAAATATTGTTTCCAAACACCTTCTCACCAACTCTGCTAATTATTTTGCTCCAATAATATGGGTGTTCTGCACTCTCAAAATATGCCTCTCAAAATATGGCTGGCACCCCTCTGAGGAAGTAGGAAATCTCTGTGCCAAATGGCTGAGTTCTGTAGGCCATAAGTCTCTCACTCTCCTTATTATCTAAAGTGTTTATTTTTCTCCAGCTGACTGTTAGAAACAGCTGAAAAGCAGAAAACCTACCCAGTCACACCAGAAGGTGACTCTTTGAACAGATAGCATGTGACTGCTTTTCTGCATCATTCCCTCTTAACCCTCAGTGGAGCAAGAATTCAGTGTTGTATCAATAGCTTCTCAAACTCTTGAACTTGTCCGAAATAAGAGAAGTGTACATTGGGATCTTTAAAAACTTGCTACATAATATGGAAAACTTTTGTCAGGTTCGAACATAAAGGCACATATTATGCTTTTATGGTTCATTTATTTGACACAATTAACATGGGTTGTGGATATAATTTCAATGAAAATGGGATTCACCCCCAACCCCCTTCTTTTCTGTTTTATTGTGTTGATTTTGCTTAATGGTAAATATTTCTTTATACCACTATTTTTAACCAGGTGTTTCTTTAAGTTTTATTAATATTCAGTTTTCTAAATTTTAGAAGTTAAAAGAGTTCTACGTAAGAAACTTGAAATGAATGTTAAACCACAGATATAAATCAATAAGTAAGGTGATCCGTTACACACTTCCTAGAGATAATAGGGCTTATCAGATAACTTTTAATATTTCNGTCAAAGGCTTTGGCATAGTCAATAAAGCAGAAATAGATGTTTTTCTGGAACTCTCTTGCTTTTTCCATGATCCAGCGGATGTTGGCAATTTGATCTCTGGTTCCTCTGCCTGTTCTAAAACCAGCTTGAACATCAGGGAGTTCACGGTTCACATATTGCTGAAGCCTGGCTTGGAGAATTTTGAGCATTACTTTACTAGCGTGTGAGATGAGTGCAATTGTGCGGTAGTTTGAGCATTCTTTGGCATTGCTTTTCTTTGGAATTGGAATGAAAATTGACCTTTTCCAGTCCTGTGGCCACTGCTGAGTTTTCCAAATTTGCTGGCATATTGAGTGCAGCACTTTCACAGCATCATCTTCCAGGATTTGAAACAGCTCAACGGGAATTCCATCACCTCCACTAGCTTTGTTCTTAGTGATGCTTTCTAAGGCTATTTAGAGGTGTTATTTTAGTTTCCTAACATTCAATTTACTTTTAAGTACCTTTTGATTATGACTTCTTATACAGTTGCTTCCTGGGGTGAGACCATGGTCTGTATGATCTAGTTGCTTTAGAATTTCTGAGACTTCCTTTATGACTTAATATGTGGGGACTGTTTACAAAAGTTCTCAAAGCACAACTACATATTCTACATACAAAGTTACTCAATCATATTACATGGTCTGTAGATATGCAATAAGGACAAAAATCGATAAACTCTTAACATCTTTTCCTCTTACTGTGACCATGACAACTTTCAAAAGTTGACCTGGAAAATGCCACAGCACAATTTAAGGAAATCGAAGTGTCTGTACCTGTCTTCTAAAGGCTTCCTCTCTTGGGGATAAAACATAATTCAGTAATTATGAGGACTAATTTATGATCATTCATCATATGTTAGCTCAAAAGAGAGCTAGGAATTGCAGATGCAAAGATCAACAAAGCCTGGGCCGATCCCTTGGATGGTTCATAATCGAGAGTTTATGTAAAATATCCACGAGTGTAATTACACTTTAAAAGTGTAACTCCACCCTTCCTTTCCAGAGAGGGCAGCTGATAAGAAAAATTCAAGTTTTATGTACTTTTACCCACAGAGGTTCCTTCTATTCACTACTTACCTTCCTGTCCCTGAAATTCTCCTCTCAGAGATCATCTATGATACTAAAGTTTCCTGGTTCTTCTACTTCTCTAACCATTTCCTCTCCCTCAGCCTAGTAAGGTGAAGGCATTGCTCAAGGTTAACTGTGTAATTAAAAAGGTAGTAAAAATAAAGACACTTTCAAAATTAAATTTACCACCAAGATCCCACCAAGGGAAAATCTAAAGATTATACTCAAGATGAAACAATAATGATACCAGATAAAAGATCTGAAACTTAGGAAGAAATGATAAAGATATTAGCAAATACAAGGTATAAAAGCAAACACTAATAAAAAACAACAACAAATTGGAAGAGCAGTAATTTATGAGGAACCAAGTTAGAACTCACTGAGGAGCTTGGTAAGCTACAGTCCATGGGGTCGCAAAGAGTCGGACACGACGGAGCGACTTCATTTTCACTTTCAAGTTAGAACTACACAATGACCATTTCTTTCAGGGAAGAGAAAAGAGGAAACACTTGTAACTGATTTTATGAAGTCTGAATAATTCTGACACACAAGAAAAATACAAGAAAGGAAATTTACAGACCAATATTTGAACACAGATGCAAAATTTTCAAAGAAAACATCAGCTACTGAAAATATCAATTGACCACAGCAAATAAATATTTTTAAAACCAAGTAATACAATAAACTATATTAACAGATTAAAAGAGAAAAACCAAGTGAACATTTCAGATACAATGTATTCAACAGATAAAGAAAATGCTTTTAGTAAAATTCACTCCTTAATTGTGATGGGAACAAAACAATGAACAAAAACCAAAACTAGCAAAGGAGGAACAGAAGGAAACCTATTCATTCTGATAAAAGATATCTACAGAGATCTTGTTTGGGCTATCTAAGATCAGGAATAAGATAAGTAGGCTTTTATCACGGATTCAACAGTGTTCTTAAAGGTTCCAGCCAGTATAAAGCAAAAGTACTTAAAAGTTATAAAAATCGTTAATGACAATTAGTTATCATTATTTCAAGGTGATACTATAATCTACAAAGAAACTGCCAACTTATCTAGAGATAAATTGAAATGAATAAGGTTCGAGTCCAATATTCATGTTAAAAGTCAAACATACTTTCTATAAACCAGCAACAATCATCTAGAAAATACATTCTGAAGAGATACTGTCTAAAGTATCACAAAAATAAAACAAAGTATACAGAAATAAACTGAATAAAAGTGGGTTAACCTTTATGGAGAAAATTATAAATCTTTCCATAAGGAAGAGTTTGGCTGATAGGTATACCAAGTTCTCCGAAGATTTAACCATTGTTATGTCAAGTTTCCCAAAATTGATCTTCTGATTTAACACAATTCCACTCAAAATCCTCAAAGAGGTTCGTTTTTTTTTTTTTTTTTTTTTTGCAGGGGGGATTGCAAAACCATAATAAACTGATTCTAAAATTTAAAAATAAGAACAAAGGGCCAAGAGAATCTGAAGAAGTTATTTTCATAAGCAGAAACCAAATGGCCCATAAAAATATGAAGAGATGCTCAATCTCATTTGTACTCAAAGAAATGCAAATCAAAACCACAATAAGATACTCTAACAATGGCATCAAATGGGAAAAAATAAAAAAAACAAAACACTAACAATGTCAGTTTTTAAGGTGTGGAAAAACAAGGACATTCAAAAACTGCTGGTTAAAATAAAAGCAGGTGAAATCACTTTGGAAACTAGATTATCTCGTACAGCGGACTGAGTATCTATTCTACCAGCCACCTAGTTCACAGTTGGCTACAGAAGTTTTCAAACTTCTTGGTCTCTGGATGCCTTTTACACTGAGGGCTCTACATTCCATCAAAGGCAACAGAACAAGACTTCCCTGGTGGTCCAGTGGTTAACAATCCTCCTGCCAATGCAGGAGACATGGCTTCAGTCCCTGCTCTGGGAAGACTGCACACGTAGTGGGGCAGCAAAGCCTGCGCACCACAACTACTGAAGCCCATGCGCCCTAGAGCCTGTGCTCTGCAGTAAGAGCCCCATGCATGGCAACAAGAGCAGCTCCCACTGACCACAACTAGAGAAAGTCTGCATGCAGTGGCAAAGGCCCAGCACAGTCAAATGAAGCAACAATTTATTTTTTAAAGCAGCAGAAGGGGAGTGTGGGGAGAATGGATACATGTATATGAATACCTGAGACCCTTTGCTGTTCACTTGAAACTATCACATTGTTTGTTAATCGGCTATACCCCAATACAAAAAAAAAAAAAAACCCACAGCAGAATACACATTCTTTCCAAATGCATATGTAATGTTCTCCAGGACTGACCACATGCTGGGCCACAGTTCAGTTCACTCGCTCAGTCGTGTCTGACTCTTTGCAGCACACCAGGCCTCCCTGTCCATCACCATCTCCCGGAGTTCACTCAGACTCACGTCCATCGAGTCTGTGATGCCATCCAGCCATCTCATCCTCGGTCGTCCCCTTCTCCTCCTGACCCCAATCCCTCCCAGCATCAGAGTCTTTTCCAATGAGTCAACTCTTAGCATGAGGTGGCCAGAGTACTGGAGTTTCAGCTTTAGCATCATTCCTTCCAAAGAA